>CM062817.1:208540158-208867901 GCA_031772625.1 Pinus tabuliformis
CCAGCTTTATTGCCTCCACCACCTACCAACCCGATCTATTACACTTTCCTCCAACCAAGAAACCCCAGATGCCTGCCTAGTCAAATATGAACCCGAACAACATACAGGATAAACAAGTATACAATGAAGAGACATCATATCCAGCTTATGTTGTGGAAATCTAGTAGATTAACCTAAGATCTGGGAGAGTTATCTTGGATAACCAACCTCCACCTCCACCTAGGAGGTTGAGGAAGAAAGAGAGGAAAACATTCTTAAAGTGAATCCACCCTTTCCCGAGAGATTAACCCAACCACTCTAGCCTACCCCAGAAGAGACTGAACTTCTGAGAGAATTGAAAAATATATGTGTAAAGATTCCACTTCTCCAAGAAATAAAATATGTTCTTATTTACAATAATTTGATTAAGGAGAAGTGCTTGAACCATCCAGGGAGGTGAAGAAGGGATGCCTCTACCATTAATTTCATTGTACAACTATCCGATTTAATGTTGGGGTAGGTAATCTGTCCAAACTATTTGGACCCTGGAAGCCCTGTAGTAGATGTGCACATCAATGGCACCATTGTTCCACACACTTTGATCGATCTTGGGGCTACCATTAATGTGATGACCAAGGACACTATGCTTAAGCTCAACCTCCAAGGTTCATTGAGGAAGAACACAACAGTTTTGCAACTTGCAGACCGCTCCACAGTGACCCTTGAGGGATTGTGGAGAAAATGATGGTCTCCATTGACTCTTGGGAGCACCCTATAGATTTCCTAGTTCTCCAGCCTAAGGCTAAGCTTATTGGTTACCCTCTCATCCTTGGGAGACCCTAGTTGACCACTGCCGATGCTTACATTAGTTGCAGAGGTGGAAATATGACCATCAAGATTGGGCATATGTCCAAGTAGTTAGTCCTATACCCTCCTGCTCAGCCATCTATAAAGCATGATTTACCTTTATTGTTGGAGGAGGAGGAAGAATATGAAGTGTATTCCGCCCAAATTTATACTTTAGAAACAACCATGGAAGGAGGACAACGGGATGAAGATGATTTGATTGAACACCTACTCCAAAGTCCAACTCCTAGTACATTGCCCTTGGAAGATGTAGTAAAGGAAACTCAGAACAATCATCCAATTGACCTATGCTTGGTCGATTCCAACCCCCCCGTGTCAAAACCATAGAATTCGGCCCTGAGAGAACCTTAAAAATCAATCCATCTCTTTCTTCTCTCTAAGAAGAGAAGTTATGCAACATGCTAAAGGAACATCTAGATGCCTTCGCTTGGAGTTACAAAGAAATGAAGGGAGTACACCCCTCAGTGTGTACTCACTACATATACATCAAAGAGGGTTGCAAGCCAGTCCGATAGCCCCAAAGGAGGATGAATCCAGCTCTTAAAGATATAGTCAAAGAAGAACTGCAAAAACTGCTAGATGCAGGATTCATTTACCCTATCTCCGACAGTGAGTGGGTCTCTCCTTTGGTGTTAGTTCCAAAGAAAAATGGTAAGTGGAGGATTTGTGTCGATTACAGGGAGTTGAAAAAAGCCACAAAGAAGGACCATTTCCCTCTACCCTTCATTGACCAAGTGCTAGATGGCCTGGCAGGGAAAAAGTTTTTCTCTTTCCTAGATGCATTTAGCAGGTACAACCAAATCCAAATCGGCTCGGAAGACTGGGATAAAACCACCTTCACTTGTCCTTGGAGTACTTTTTCCTATAGGGTCCTTCCTTTTGGCCTATGTAATGCTCCTGCCACTTTCCAGAGAGCAGTCTTGAGTATTTTCACCGAGTTAGTCCATGATGCGGTGGAAATTTATATGGATGATTTTACACTTTAGGGTTGTGATTTTCAAGAGGCTCTATCCAACCTAGGCAAAGTACTACACAAATGCATTGAAATTAACCTGTCTCTCAGTCTTAAAAAATGTGAATTCTTGATCACTGCTGGGACCGTGCTAGGTCATTCAATATCTCAGTAAGGACTGCAAGTGGACCCAAACAAAATAGCTATCATCCAAAGGGTCCCTCCTCCTCAAAATCAGAGAGATGTCAGAAGTTTCCTAGGGTTAGTTGGATACTACCGAAGGTTCATAAATGATTTTACGATTTGGCCTCTCCTTTATTTGGTTTGTTGGCCAAGGACACTAAGTTTATATGGTAAAAAAGATGTCAAGTGGCCTTAGACACCCTAAAGAACAAGTTAACCACTGCACCAATTCTCCGAGGCCAAAATTGGGCCCTTCCTTTTCATATTCATGTTGATGCCTCACAAAAATCCATAAGAGCATCCCTAGGTTAGACAGATGAAAAATTGCCTTATGCTATCTACTTGATCAGTAAGAATTTGTCAAAGGCTGAACTAAATTACACAGTGACCGAAAAGGAACTCTTGGCTGTTGTGCATTCATTGAACAAATTTAGGCATTATATTACAGGCTATCAAAAATTTGTGCATACTAACCATGCCGTAATCAAATATTTAATAAATAAACCAGATGTGAATGCTTGGATTATAAGATGGTTACTTTTATTATAACAGTTTGATCTAACTATTGTTGATAAGTCGAGTAAGGAAAATGTTGTTGTAGACATTTTGTCCAGATTAAATTTTCTTGTAGGTGAAGAAGGAATGGTTGATGACGAGTTACCCGATGAGCATTTATTTTCTATTTCAGTTCTCTACCCATGGTTTTTTGATATAGAAAACTATTTGGTATCTGCACAGTTCCCACCGAACTTCTCCTCCAAAGAGAAAAGCAAGATAGTAAGGAAGAGCACCCCCTTCACTTGGATTAGGGCAAATCTCTTCAAAGTTGGCCCAGATCAAATCTTGAGAAGGTGTGTTAGGGAGGCGTAAGTCTTTGACATGCTTCTGACCTGTCATGATGGGCCTTGTGGAGGTCACTTTGCAGCAAAGAGGACAACATTCAAAGTGCTACAAGCAGGCTATTATTGGCCCACTCATCATCAAGATGTGAAAAGATATACTAGTCGATGTGATCGGTGCTAAAGGATGGGAAGGCCTACTCCAAGAGATGAAATGCGTTTGCAGCCTCAGGTGACTTTTGAGCCATTTGATAAGTGGGGCGTGGACTTCATTGGACCTATTGACCCTCCTTCCAAAAAAAAGCAATACATCATTGTGTGCACTGACTATCTGACTAAGTGGGCTGAAACCAAGGCAATTAAGGTAGCAACATAAGAGAAGGTAGCTGAGTTCCTAAGGGAGAATGTATTTTACAAATTTGGGTACCCTAGAGAGCTGGTCATAGACCAAGGTATCCAGTTTACCTCCAACATGATTGAAAAATTGCTCAGCCAGCACAAGATCAAGCATAAAACCTCCACTCCCTATCATCCACAAGCTAATGGAAAAGTAGAGGTGACAAGTAGAGCGCTGGAGGGCATCTTGACCAAAGTGGTAAGCAACAATAGGAAGGATTGAGCAGATAGATTAGTTGAGACCACCTGGGCCTATAATACCACCTGGAAGACCACCACTGCATTCACACCCTATGAGATGGTCTATGGGAAAAAGGCCTTGTTGTCCATTGAATTTGAGTATAACACATTAAGGATGGCAGCCCAACTAGATCTAGATCCTAGCAATGCACACAAAGAGAGATTGCTCCAGTTGAATGGTTTGGATGAGTTCAGAATGCAGGCCCTCCTACATATAGAGGTAATTCAACTTCAGAGGAAGATTTGGCATAATAAGAACATCAAGGAAAAGCAATTTTAAGAAGGTGATTGGGCTTTTTTATATGATTCTAGGTATAAATACTACAAGGGAAAGTTAAGGATAAGATGTCTAGGACCTTATGTTGTAGAAAGATGCCATGATAATGGTTCAATACAGATTAGAACCATAGATGAATATGCCATTCCTTTACTTGTTAATGGACACTGACTGAAAATTTACAAGAGACCATCTTCAAAACAAGAATTCATTAATGATATCAATAAAACAGTGATGGTAGTGGAGCAAGTTTCAGCTCCTACCTCATCAAATCACTAAGAGAAAAAAAAAAGAATAAGGACTCAGGTGAAAGCCTCCATGAGGCGCCTGCATCCCACTATTGGGTTGAAAACCTCTTGGGGCGGCCCAATGGCGTCAATATACAGAAAAAAAAGAAAAAATGAGAATAAAAAGATCCCTGGGTGAAAACCTCTCTTGAGGCACCTACGGCAAATAGCTAGGATGAAAAATTCTCAGAGGGAGCCTAGTTGTTTTAGAAAAATAGAGAGAAAAAGAAAAACAAAAAGAGAAAAATCATGAAAATTTCTATTTTGTAGGTGAGCAAGAAGGACGATCAAAGAGAAAAGGAGGATCACCAAGAAACCTATTTCACTCACATTTTATTTTTCCACTCATTTTCATTCATCACTCTACCATTTCTCTCATTTTTTCCATTCCTTTCCTTCAGTTTACAAGGGGACTGTGTTTTCTACAGGATCCCCGGCAAACCTACAAGATCCCCTGAAAACCTACAGGATGATCCTGTAGGAATCATAGTGACACAAAAATCCTATAGGAAGCAACCCTAAAGGAAAAAATGACCCACTATGTCAATTAAAGTAGCACCTCTACGTCATCATACCATGACCATACCTATGTCAACCTTCAACATCCTTGCATTCACCCTTAAAAAAATATATCAGTTTCAAAAAAATTTACAGTCTTTGAAAAAGAAGGAAACATAGAGCAATAGGGAGCATCACCTGAGTATTCCTCATCCTCCACACTCCTAGTCTCCTTCTCCATCCATGTCACCATCCTAAAACTTCCAGCAGAAGGTATGATTAAGAGTTCTGGGGAAGAAGCAGCTATAGGACATCCTATAGGAAACCTTGTAGCATCCTAACCCACAAAATACAAATCATATGAACAAAAAGCTTCCAGCATGATGATCCAAGAGTAGAAGGGACTCCAAAGCAGTAGAAACACCATCATCTTCAACACCAGGTACCTGCACCACAAAAAAAAATCACCAAAGAATAACAGAAAAGGGAAGAGGAATATCACGCATACAATACACACAACAAGCACCTTTGGTATTCAACCACTACAACACGTTATTAAGCACCACAGGTAAGTATCCCTCTCACTCTCTCATGCGCATAATGTAGTCAAAATATGTAAACGTTATGAGTAAGTTGGTTTATAAGGGAAAGGTAGCCAGTTAACTTGGCCACCTTCAGTCAGTCAACAAAGGCAAAACAATTTGTCCTCTCACACATGGTAGCAGTTAACTCAAAAACAGAAAGGAGAAAGACAAAAGAAGTTAAGGCTATGGAAGCATGAAGTGGGAGTTGATTATGAGGAAGTGGGGAATGTTGAGGTGGTAGTGGGGACCAACGGTCCAAAAATGGAATACATCGGCTGCCAGCACACCACCTCAACCAAAATGACCAGAAGAGGAAATAATCGTCGTCTCCATGAATTCATGCATTCACTTCCTCGATGCTCACTCTCACAAGTCACTCTCATACCCAGGAAACCTATAGCAAGGAATACACCATCGTTTTTCTGCACAGGAATTCCTACAGGATTGCACAGGAAATCCTACAGGATTGCACAGGAAATCCTATAGGATTGCAAAAGAAATCCTACAGGATTTCACAGGAAATCCTACAGGATTGCACATTAGATTCCTAAAGGATACACAGAGATAGTCTGCAGGATAGGTCGAGAGCAGCTTCATATGGGAGACCTTTGGGGTTAGCAACAGAAAACATTATGAAGAGGTAGGCTCTGTAATTATATTCCTTTTTCCAAGTAAATTAAACAAAAAAATCCTCTAGTTTAAGTGCATTTGGCAGCTGTGCAAGAGAATTTTCCACATAGTCATCTCAATTTTTTACTTCTGCATTTGAAAATTGTATCAACCATCTCATCTCCTCAAAACCTCACCAACGAAGATGATAGGAGGGTTTAATAAGATGGAGCCCACTAAAACTATGAGAATCTAACAACACCCTCAGATACTAGAAATCTTCACAAGGCATAATTGGATGGGGTTTTTCGAAAAATTAAGGGGGTATGATGATGAGGTGGCCCGATATTTTTCTCTCTCCCTCATTCCACTCACTAGAGTTCATGACACTATTGTGGTAAGAGGCCTCTCCATAGAACTCACCCCTGAACTCATTAGCAGAGTTACCACACTTCCCTTAGTAGTACCATGGAGGAAGGAAGACAAAGGAGATAGTCAGGTTGCCAAAAGGAAATTCTTTTTAGAAGGTGAGGAACCCACTCAAGACAAAAATGGAGTGAGGAGATAAAGTTTGCCATATCTCTGGAATGAGGTAAGCTAACAACTTATCAAATACATTTCATGTGAGGGTAGGTATAGTGTGGTCTATGGCTATCATTTTAGAATTCTTGAAGAATTGAGATTTGGAGCAAAAACACCCCCTGACCACAGGCTCAACATACCATACTTCTTGTTGCAATAATTGATAGACTCAAGCATCAAAGTTAAAGAGGGAAATTCCCAATAGTTAGCTCACCATGGGTTAATTAGAATCCTTATAAAATAGGCCCTCCAAAACCTCAGAATTCCTATACAATGGTCAGTTTTCAGAGACACGCAGGAAGAGGAAGACATCAAGGCTCTCACATATGATGTTAGTCCTACTATCAGTGAAGAAGAAGAGGAAGAGACTGAAGTAGAGGAAGAAGAAGAAGAGTAGGAAGAAGAATAAACAGAAGGAGATGAAGATGAGATGGAGGAAGAAGAAGATGAAATAAAAGAAAATGTGGAAGATGAAGAAGAATAGGAGAAAGAGAAGGAGGATGATGAAGAAATAGAGGAGGATGTTAAGGAGGGAACTGATAAAGATGATGAGGATATACAAGAGGAATAAGAAAGGAAAGACATAGGTGAAGAAAGTAATGGGAAAGCGGGAGTAGAAGACAAGGAGGAGTCACCTAGGGTGTCTCTAGAATCGACTGAGAGAGGGTAGCATCTGCCCTCACTGCTCTTAGCACCCCCATCAAGAAAAAAGGAAAAAGATAGAGGCAGACCCCCTTATATTTGAAGACAAGGGAATGCACAAGAATAAGGCAAGGGAAACCCCAAACACGAACAAAAATTCCCACTGTGATTGAAGAATCACCTAAGAAAAAGGAGAAAATTCCTTCCCCTAAGTCTCTTATCACCTATGTGAGAAGGCCTATGACTAGATCAACCTCCTCCAAGGGAAAAGAAATCCTACAGGATACACAACAAAATCTACAGGAAGCAGAAGCAGTCCTATATGATACTCTGCTGGACCTACAGGAGACAAAAAACTTCATTTTTATAGGTTCTTATCAGCAATAGAACTTTAGGAATCAAAAGAACAAAACCCCAAAACAGACATACACTTGAAAATAGTGAGGTAAGAAAGGGTTATTTAGCACATATAGTGCACTACACTTCATTAGTTTACGACACCTGGATTGATAATTTATTTAGCAATTTAGGACACTAAATTTACTAAACATTTTGGTGCCATTGCCGGGGAAGTGTAATTAGGTAGCCTTACTTCTTACATTCATAAAAAAAATGACATGCATAGAGAAAGAGATTATAGGGGTAGATTTATAGCTAGGGCAGAAGTCCGATTTTCACAACTCCAACTACTCCACCAAGGATTAGAAAGGCCACACCTCCATCCCAGACTCATACTCCCAGCCTTAGGATTCCTAGGATTCAAGGGGCAACAACTCAATTAGGAGATTCTTCCACTTCATCTACTAATGAGAGGAACCCTTTTTCACCTCTATAGGGGAGCCTATTGTAGTTGAAGAAGTAGGAATACCTAGAGAAGAAGAAGAAGTAGGAACTCTCTCTCATTAGCCATTAATGTTGTGTGTGGAGCATGATTGTTTAGAGGTCTTTGTTGCATTTAGATGTATACCCCAGGAAGTTTGTACAGTCCTCCATGTGGGGGGGACTTGTCCCCCCTATAGGGGGGCCGATCCCCCCCGACTGGGGGGGTCTGGGGGCTAGCGGTCCCCCGGCGAGGGTTTAGGGGCAGCGCCCCCGAAGCCAAAAATAGATGTAAAATTGCCTTGTAAAAGTATAGTAATTTCTAGTCAATCTAGGCCGTTCATTAGGCAAATGATCTGACGGTAGAACTTATGTTTAGTTTAGGGTTTTTTTCCCTAGAAGGTAACCCCTCTCTTTGTATGAGGGCATTGTATTTGAGGCTGTGACATAGATGTGTATTCTCTGAGCAAGAAACTTAGAGGTGAGACTGTGAGAGAAAACATAGGATATTACAGTGGATCTGCTGTAGGTTGTGTCTCTTCATTTTGCTGGATAATAGAAAGGAAGGACTGGCTGTTCAAGGTGGACGTAGCCCAAACTGGGTGAACCACGTATATCTATGTTTCTCTTGTTTTATGCATTTTCTGTGTTTATATTTCTGCAATATTTTATGTGTTCCATTACTCCGTAATATATAATTTTCTAACAATTGGTATGAGAGCTAAAGGTCTATTTGGCTAATAAACTCGTAGGAAAGAAGGGTTCATCATTCGAGTGGGAGAAATGGCGGAAGATGGTAAGTTTAGGGTCGAGAAATTTAACGGCCAAAACTTCTTGCTGTGGAAGATGCAGATGGAAGATTATTTGTATCAGAAAGATCTCTACCTACCATTGGGCGGAAAAACAAAGATGCCGACGGGTATGACAAATGAAGAATGGAACCTTCTCGATAGAAAGGCACTCGGAACAATATGGTTGTGCCCCGTGGCATCGGTTGCCTTCAACATTTCGAAGGAAACAACGACAAAGGGTTTGATTAAGGCGTTGGAGAAACTATATGAAAAACCCTTGGCCTCAAACAAGGTATTTCTCATGAAACGATTATTTAATATGAAGATGTCGGAAGGTGGATATGTTGCAGCCATTTAAATGATCTAGGGGAAGAAAAATGGAAAGAGGAAAGAGCTCAGGATATCACAGTAAATAAAGGAAAGGCAGATCCAAGTCCAGATCGGGGATAGTGTGCTGGAAATGCGGAAAGAAAGGACACCTAAAGAAAGACTGTAGATCTCGGAAGGGAAAAGAAGGAGATGCACAACAAGAAAACAATCACGAAGAAAATGTGACAAGTGAGGTGTTACAAGATGCTTTGATTCTTGCTTTCGAAAATATTACTGATTCCTGGGTGGTAGATTCAGGGGCCTCATTCCATGCCACACCTGATAAGAAATAATTTTATGACTATGTTCAAGGAGGTTTTGGACAAGTTTGTTTGGGTGATGATAAACCCTGTAAAATTGTTGGAATGAGTAAGGTTCTTGTAAAATAGTAGAATGGAAACCAATGGCTACTAAAGGAGGTAAGGCATGTTCCAGATCTAAAGAAAAATCTGATTTCAATAGGGCAATTAGGCGGTGAAGGTTGTGTGACAACTTTCACAGATAAAGCTTGGAAGGTCACCAAAGGAGCCTTGGTAATAGAAAAAGGTGAAAAGGTTGGTACATTGTATTTATGAAATGGTATTTCTAACTCTGCTAATGCTTTAACTTCCAAAGGAGAAGATGCAGCATTATGGCATCATAGGCTCGGACACATGAGTGAAAAGGGGATGAAGATTCTTCACTCAAGGAATTTGTTGCAGGGTTTGAAGAATGTTGATTTGGACTTCTGTGAGAATTGCATTTATGGAAAACAAAAGAGAGTTAGATTTCTCAGAGTTGGTAAAGAAAAGAAGAGCGAAAAATTAGAGCTTGTGCATACAGATGTATGGGGACCTGCTCAAGTATCATCTCTCAGTGGCTCTCATTATTATGTTACTTTTATTGATGATGCAACTAGAAAAACTTGGATTTATTGTATTAAGAATAAATCTGATGTATTTGATACTTTCAAGAAATGGAAAGCTTTGGTTGAGATTGAGACAAGAAAGAAATTGAAGTGTCTTAGATCAAACAATGGAGGTGAATATTGCAGCAACGAGTTTGATAGGTACTATTCAGAGCATGGAATTCGTAGAGAGAAGACAGTTCCAAGAACACCACAAGAAAATGGTGTGTCAGAAAGGATGAACATAACAATCATGGAGCGTGCAAGGTGCATGAGATTGCATGCAGGATTTCCTTTACAGTTTTGGGCAGATGATGTTGGGTTGTGTTATATTCTTTCCATGTAGTTAATAGGGGGTTTGAAGGACACCCGTAACCCCACTTTATGGGGTCCGGGGCAGCGCCCCAGAAAATTTTGGTTTTGGACCATATGTTAGGTTGGGCGGACCCACCTATGGTTTTGTGCATGATTTTCGCACATGTGTTTTTGGATGCGATGGTTTTTCGGTCCATGGTATTGGACGCGATGGTTTTCGGTCCATGTATTGGATGCTTCAGCATGTATAAATATGTATTGTAACATTGAAAGGAATATAATGAGAAATCAAGCTGGTAGTCCCGATTTTGGGATCCAGGGAAAAATCTCTATGCATATGTGTTTTATGGGTTATGCTCTCGCATTGTTTATTTTCTTTGTTTAAGAATTCGTATGCAGGTAATTTTTGTACAGGGTTAAAACCTACAGATGTTGTATATACTGGTGTTTATCTAATAAATAGAGGGCCTTCAAGTTCCTTGGATGGTGGTGTTCCAGAGGAAGCATGGTCAGGTAAAAAGGTAAACTACTCTTTTTTAAAGCCTTTTGGTTGTGAGGCCTTTGTCCATATTGATAAAGAAAATAGAACAAAGTTTGAGGCAAAGTCAAAGAAATGTACATTTATTGGGTATGGTGTTAATGATTTTGGTTATCGCTTATATGATTACGAAAATCACAAAATCATTAGGAGTAGAGATGTAATATTCAATGAAAAGGTCTTGTATAAGTATCAGTTGCAGGAAAAGAAGCAAGAAAAAGAAAACAAGGAATATGCAATTCTTGACGAAATCAATGAAAAAGTAAAGGTGCCTGAAAGTAATAATAATCAACAACCACAACCAAAACAACCACCACAACAGAAACAGGCACCCAAAACACCTGAAAGTGGTGTTAGAAGATCTACCAAGATAAGTACACCCCCTGAACGATACTCTCCTTCATTATATTATTTATTGTTGACTGATTCTAGTGAACCCAAATGTTATGAAGAAGCAATGCAGGTTGAAAGCAGGAAGAAGTGGGAGGTAGCCATTGAAGAAGAGATGGGCTCCTTAATGCATAACCAGACTTGGGACTTGGTTAGGTTGCCTGCAGGAAAAACTACATTGAAGAATAAATGGGTTTACAGGTTGAAGGAAGAAGATGGAGGAAAACATAGGTACAAAGCTAGACTTGTGGTGAAGGGGTTTGCACAGAAGAAAGGTATTGATTTTGATGAAATATTTTCTCTTGTTGTGAAAATGACTTCAATTAGAACTATTTTAAGTCTAGTAGTAGTTGAATATTTGCATCTTGAGCAGTTAGATGTAAAGACAACCTTTCTCCATGGGGATTTGGAGGAAGAGATGTATATGCAGCAACCACAAGGATATGAGGTGAAAGGGAAGGAGAAACTAGTGTGCAGGTTGAAGAAGAGATTGTATGGCTTAAAACAGGCTCCAAGGTAGTGGTATCTAAAATTTGATAAGTTTATGTCTGAACAAGGTTATACTAGATGTCACTTTGATCATTGTGTTTATCTGAAAAAGAAAAATGATGGTAGCTATATTGTATTGTTATTGTATGTAGATGACATGCTTGTTGAAGGGTATAACATGCAGGAAATAAATGTGCTCAAAAGAAAATTGGAAAATTCATTTGCAATGTAGGATTTGGGAGCTGAAAAACAAATCCTTGGTATGAGAATTTCTAGAGACAGGAAAAATCACAAATTAAAATTGTCTTAGAATGAGTACATACAAAAGGTGTTGAAAAGATTTAATATGCACAATGCAAAACCAGTTAGTACACCTTTTGCTAGCCATTTCAAACTTAGTAAGGAAATGTGCCCAAAGACCCAAGAAGACATGGATTATATGTCTAAAGTTCCATATGCATCAGCAGTTGGAAGCTTAATGTATGCAATGGTTTGCACAAGGCCTGATATTGCACATGCAGTGGGAGTTGTAAGCAGGTACATGAACAATCCAGGAAAGGAACATTGGATGGCAGTGAAATGGATTCTCCGATATTTGAAAGGTACCACAAATCAAGCACTATGCTTTGGTTGTTCAAACATTTCTCTACAGGGATACGTTGATGTAGATATGGCAGGTGACAGAGATAACAAGAGGAGCACTACAGGTTATGTATTTACTGTTGGTGGAACAACTATCAGTTGGGTTTCAAAAATCCAAAGTGTTGTTGCACTTTCAACAAAAGAAGCAGAGTATGTTGCTGGTACAGAGGCTAGTAAGGAAATGATTTGGTTACAAAGGTTTATGGGTGAATTGGGTAAGGAGCATGATATGGGCACGTTATATAGTGATAGCCAAAGTGCCATTCATCTTTCAAAGAACTTAGCATTTCATTCCAGGACTAAACACATACAACTCAAGTACCATTTCATATGATCAGTGTTGGAAGTTGGAGAGTTGAAGCTGGAAAATATACACACTAGCCAGAATCCTGCAGACATGCTAACAAAATTTGTAACTAGGGAGAAACTGAGAACATGCTCAGTTTCAATTGGTCTTCAAGGATGACGATGAAGATGAGAAACATCCAGGTCCAAAGAGGAGTCATTATCCAACAAATGAAGCAGCGGTGGAGTTGCTACAGTCATTCTCCAAGTGGGAGATTATTGTGTGTGGAGCATGATTGTTCAGAGGTATTTGCTTCAGCCAAATGTATACCCCAGGAAGTTTGTACACCCCTCCATGCAGGGGGGGGGGTGTGGGGGGGACTTGTCCCCCCTGCTGGGGTCCAGGGGGGCCGATCCCCCCCGGCTTGGGGGGTCTGGGGGCCAGCGGTCCCCCGTCATGGGTTCAGGGGCAGTGCCCCCAAAGCCAAAAATAGATGTAAAATTGCCTTGTAAAAGTATAGTAATTTCCAGTCAATCTGAGCCGTTCATTAGGCGGATGATCTGATGGTAGAACTTATGTTTATTTTAGTGTTTTTTTCCCTAGAAGGCAACCCCTCTCTTTGTATGAAGGCATTGTATTTGAGGCTATGACATAGATGTGCATTCTCTGAGCGAGAATCAGAGAGGTGAGACTGTGAGAGAAAATAGAGGATATTACAGTGGATCTGTTGTAGGTTGTGTCTCTTCATTTTGCTGGATAATAGAAAGGAAGGACTGGCTGTTCGGGGTGGACGTAGCCCAAATTGGGTGAACCACGTATATCCGTGTCTCTCTTGTTTTATGCGTTTTCTGTGTTTATATTTCTGCAATATTTTATGTGTTCCATTGCTCCGTAATATATAATTTTCTAATAATTAATAGAAGAACCAGAAGATTCTGAGGAAACTATCATAGCAGAGGAAGAACAAGATGGAGAATTTTCACTATTTGGAGGAGGGGGTAGAGGTAGAGGTAGAGGAAACAATGGAGGAGGAAGAGGTAACCATGGAGGAGGTAGAGGAAATATGGAAGGGGATAACTCATTTGGATTCCCTATAGTAGATGAGGAAACACATGCAACAATGAAAAACATTTCACCATCTATCCTCCCAAAATTTTATGGGTTGAGAAGTGAGAATCCTGAAACATTTTTGTTTGAGTTTGAAGTCTTATGCCGAACTTGACTATCTAGAAGACTCTCAAAAACTCAAATTGTTCCCTTCAACACTAAAAGGGGCTGCGCTGAAATGATTTATGGGATTAGTCACTCAATCCATTAGGACTTGGAATGATATGAGGCAGGCATTTTTGGATAGATACTTGGATTAATGTATGCCTACCAATCATAAGGATGAGGTATTCAAAATGATGCAAAAGGAAGATGAAAACTTAGAGGATTTGCTTGAGAGGTTTAACTACAATTTGAAAAGAGAAAAAATGAACAATTTAGATGAAGAGACCTTGAAAGCTCTTTTGTTGAAGGCCATTAGAGATGAATGGATAGATATCCTAAACATGATGGGGAAGGGGGACATCTCTTAACTTCCATTGAATGATATAGCAGAACTATGTGTCCATCTCTCAAGAGGGAAATCTAAAAATGGAAAAGGACCAAGAGATCTTTCTCTTATTAGAGCAAACAAATCTGCAACAGGATTTGTAAGTAGGGTAGAGATTGGCAATATGCTTGATGAGTTCAAAACTGATCATTTTAGGGAGCCTTATTGAGCAGCTAAACACCCTCAAAATCCAAAACAAGTAGAAAACAGAAGCTGATGCTTTAGCCATCTTTTTCCCAAAATGTATAAAGAAACATGCTCTAAGGGAATGCCCTTTAGATGCAAAAATTGTAGAAACTTGTATGATTTGTTCAGAAAGTCATGAGACCAAGGGTTTTCCTTCAATCCCAAGTCTTAAAGTTGTCTTTCAAGAGGAAGTAGTCCCACGTTCTGTAGAACCTCTTTGCTTTGTTGCGAAAATACCTTGGCAAGGGCCACAAAATCAAGGATTTAACAATCCAATGAATTTTCAACCCCCACCAAATTGGAATTCTTAGCAACAAGGTTGTTGCCAAGAATTCCAATTTGGTGGGGGCTGAAA
The DNA here is from genome assembly GCA_031772625.1 of Pinus tabuliformis. Classification (NCBI taxonomy): domain Eukaryota; kingdom Viridiplantae; phylum Streptophyta; class Pinopsida; order Pinales; family Pinaceae; genus Pinus; species Pinus tabuliformis. The sequence goes on from CM062817.1 coordinate 208,554,757, forward strand.
ATTCATTGGATTGTTAAATCCTTGATTTTGTGGCCCTTGCCAAGGTCTTCTTGCAACAAAGCAAAGAGGTTCTACAGAATTTGGGACTAATTCCTCTTGAAAGACAACTTTAAGACCTGGGATTGAAGGACAACCCTTGGTCTCATGACTTTCTGAACAAATCATACAAGTTTCTACAATTTTTGCATCTAAAGGGCATTCCCTTAGAGCATGTTTCTTTCTGCATTTTGGGAAAAAGATGGCTAAAGAATTAGCTTCTGTTTTCTTCTTGTTTTGGATTTTGAAGGTGTCTAGTTGCTCACTAAGGCTCCCTAAAATATTAGTTTTGAACTCATCAAGCATATTGCCAATTTTTTCCCTACTTATAGATCCTATTGCAGATTTGTTTGCTCTGATAAGAGAAGGATCTGCTGGTCCTTTCCCAGTTTTAGATTTCCCTCTTGAGAGATGGACACATAGTTCTGCTATATCATTCAATGGAAGTTGAGAGATGTCCCCCTTCTCATCATGTTTAGGATATCTATCCATTCATATATAATGGCCTTCAACAAAAGAATTTCAAGGTATCTTCATCTAAATTGTTAATTTTTGCTCTTTTCAAATTGTAGTTAAACCTCTCAAGAAAATCCTCTAAGTTTTCATCTTCCTTTTGCATCATTTTGAATACCTCATGCTTATGATTGGTAGGCATACAGTAATCCATGTATCTATCCAAAAATGCCTGCCTCATATCATTCCAAGTCCTAATGGATTGAGTGACTAATCCCATAAACCATTTTAGAGCAGCCCCTTTTAGTGTTGAAGGGAATAATTTGAGTTTTTCAGAGTCTTCTAGATAGTCATAAGTTCGGCATAAGACTTCAAACTCAAACAAAAATGTTTCAGGATCCTCACTTCTCAACCCATAAAAGTTTGGGAGGACAGATGGTGAAATTCTTTTCATTGTTGTATGTGTTTCCTCATCTACTATAGGGAATCCAAATGAGTTATCCCCTTCCATATTTCCTCTACCTCCTCCATTGTTACCTCTTCCTCCTCCATTGTTTCCTCTACCTCTACCTCTACCCCCTCCTCCAAATAGTGAAAATTCTCCATCTTGTTCTTCCTCTGCCATGATAGTTTCCTCAGAATCTTCTGGTTCTTCTATTAATGGCTGATGAGAGAGAGTTTCTACTTCTTCTTCTTCTCTAGGTATTCCTACTTCTTCAACTACAATAGGCTCCCCTATAGAGGTGAAAAAGGGTTCCTCTCCTAGGTCCGGTTTAGTAGATGAAGTGGGAGAATCTCCTAATTGAGTTGATGCCCCTTGAATTCCAAGAATCCTAAGGCTGGGAGTATGAGTCTGGGATGGAGGTGTGTCCTTTCTAATCCTTGGTGGAGTAGTTGGAGTTGTGAAAATCGAACTTCTGCCCCTAGCTATAAATCTACCCCTAGAATCTCTTTCTCTATGCATGTCATTCTTTTTATGAATGTAAGAAGTAAGGCTACCTAGTTACACTTCCCCGACAATGGCGCCAAAATGTTTAGTCAATTTAGTGTCCTAAATTGCTACATAAATTATCAATCCGGGTGTCATAAACTAATGAAGTGTAGTGCAATATATGTGCTAAATAACCCTTTCTTACCTCACCATTTCCAAGTTTATGTCTGTTTTGGGGTTTTGTTCTTTTGATTCCTAAAGTTCTATTGCTGATAAGATCCTAGAAAAATGAAGTGATAGTCTAAAAGTGATTTTTAGGCCAAGTTTGGAAGTGAGGTTTTAAAAAAAAGAGAGTGAAGAACAAAGCTTATCTTCTTGCTGTTGTAATGATTTCCAAAATATAAGCTTGAAAAGACTCTTAAAACTACTGTCTACTTATTTACAAAATCAAAACTTAAGTGAGAAAATAGAATTGCAACTATCTGTAACAAATGGAAAATGAAATACTTAAAACAAAACTACTTCTGCTGTTTAGTCTACTTGCAAAATTAAAGTCTTAATGAACTACTGCAATTAAACTAAAGGAAAGAAACAAAACTGAAACTGCAATTATTCTATTTGTGAAAGCAAAACTAAATGAAGTATTGTTATCACTCTGCCATATAATTTAGGGAGAAATTAACTCCTTATGATAGCACATTTGAGAGATTCCATTCTTCACCATAAAAAGAAGTAAACATTAAAAGTGCAAGGAAAAACTCAATCATTAGTAAGGCATTTCACCACTTAGTCTTAGGTTCAACCATCAACAAAGGGATTTTGGAAATATCTCTTTAAATCACGAGTTGCTTAAATTGACAAGAAAATGGCATCAAGCTATCTAATTCTAAACTAATGAAGAACAAGTAATCTCATTTATAAAGACAACACTTCACCATTTAGTTTGAAGATCAATCATCAATGAAAGGCTCTGGAAATATTTTCTTATATCGCGAGTGACTATAATACAAAGGAAAAGGTAATAAACAACAAGAAATCTCATTCATAAATCCCATATTTCACCATTTAGTTTGAGGATAAACCATCAACAAAAGGCCGTGGAAACATACATTTATGTAATGAGTGACTATCCCAATAAGCAAAGGCATGAAACAAATTAAATTCAAAAACTAAAAACTAAGGAACAACAGAAGAAATAAGTCTAACGATGTTACTTGACACAATTTAAAAACTACAGTTAAGAAGCTAAAGCATAAGGGAAACTAAAGAAATACTTCTACACTAGAATTCACCTATCAGAGTTAGTAGAAACAAGTGATAAAAGCTGCAATGAACACAGAGTTAGAAATGATTATGGACATAAATAAAAAAAATCACAATAAATGTACAACTGAACAAAAGAAGACAACAAACGGAAATGTATAGGAATGGAAAGGAACCTCGACCACGCAGGGGCCCTCTCCACGGCCTAGGACTAACAATGCAGAATCAATTCACATGCTTAGGTAGCCATATAAGAAAAACAGAGTTTTTGTATATTAAAAACAGAGTAATGAATGTCTCATGCTACAAATGGAAATTGCACTACTTCATCATCATAAAACATTAACTAGTTCTACGTTCCAAACGATGAGATTTATAGGAAAAAATCATAATTGTTTTAAGAGAAAAGTCTTCTACAGCAGACACGTGAACAGGTAGTGCATCCGAGAATTTAGTCTTCGGCTGGCTTGAATAGTAAATCTTTGAATAGTGGTTGTTGGATATTGGTTATGCAGGTGGCAAACGACATCCTCAGCTTTAGGAACACACCTCAGATTCATTTACGTGCAAAACAAAGTTCTAGTTGCTGTAGGACTTCTTCGTTGACTCCCCTTTGACTGGGGTCTTTCTCCTTGACTTTGATCAAATGGATAGGACACCATCCATGTACTGACATTTTCCCAGCTACCCATGTGGCTTGTTTCTCTTCTTGACACCTGTAACCTGCAAAAGTATGAAGATGGCTGCGGAATGGCTAGTTAGCTGCGGAATGTGGCTACATTCCGTAGCTGAAAAACAAAACCCTATCTAAATAACACACATAATAATATAATTTGAAAATCACTGAAATGCACTCCTGAAGGCAACATGCAATGGATTTTGATGGTTTAGGATGCATTGGCATGGGAAAACAAAGGAAGAAGGATGAATAAATTTCTTAATATAGAGGCAGTTTTGGAACAACCAGCTACCAAACTCTGGTTCACTCACTAAAGCAAGAAATCTATGAGTTAGAGGTCTTAAATAGGCATATTCAGAAGGAAAATGAAGCTTTGAAGGAACAAAATAGGCTATAAAAAATCATTCATGATAATACCATGCTTCATTTGGGTCCGTGGCATAAGGAAAATAGAAAATTGAAGAGGAAAAATACGAAGCTAAGCAGAGCCCTCATCAACCTTAAATTTAGATTCCTTATGAGAAAGCCTAGAATGGCAGTGGCAGCAAAGAGAAACAAGAAAAGGTTGGATGTTTTAGCTGAGGTTTCAGAGTAGATGTAGTAGAATAAGGATTGTTACAATTTTGGTTGCATGAGGACATGCAACAGCTTCATAGTGGGGGTATGTTGAGTTCCAAAACTGCCTCTTTCTTAAGAAATTTCTTCATCCTTCTTCCTTTGTTTTCCCATGCCAATGCATCCTAAACCATAAGAAGCCATTGCATTTTGCCTTCAGGAGTGCATTTCAGTGATTTTCAAATTATATTATTATGTGTGTTATTTCGATAGGGTTTTCTTTTTCAGCTACGGAATGTAGCCACATTCCTTAGCTAACTAGCCATTCCGCAGCCATCTTCATACTTTTGCAGGTTACATGTGTCTAGAAGAGAACGAGCCACATGGGTAGCTGGGAAAATGTCAGTACATGGATGGTGTCCTATCTATTTGATCAAAGTCAAGGAGAAAGACCCTGGTCAAAGGGGAGTCAACGGAGAAGTCCTATAGCAACTAGAACTCTATTTTTGCATGTAAATGAATCTGAGGTATGTTCTTGAAGCTGATGATGTCGTTTGCCACCTGCATAACCAATATCCAATGACCAATATTCAGAGATTTATTGTTCAAGCTAGTCGAATACTAAATTCCCAGATGCACTACTTGTTCACGTGTCTGTTGCAGAAGACTTTTCTCTTAAAACATTTGTGAATTTTTCCTACAAATCTCAGTGTTTGGAACACAAAACTAGTTAATGTTTTATGATGATGAAGTAGTGCAATTTCCATTTGTAGCACGAGACATTCAATACTTTGTTTTTAATATACAAAAACTCTATTTTTCTTATATGGCTACCTGAGAGTGTGAAGTGATTCTGCGTTGCTAGTCCTAGGCCATGCAGAGGGCCCCTGCATGGTCGAGGTTCCTTTTCATCCCTGTACATTTCCATTTGTTATCTTCTTTCGTTCAGTTGTACATTTATTGTGTTTTTTTTTTTTTGTCCATAATCGTTTCTAACTCTATGTTCATTGCAGCTTTTGTCACTTGTTTCTACCAACTTTGATAGGTGCATTCCAGTGTAGAAGTAGTTCTTTAGTTGCCCTTATGCTTTAGCTTCTTAACTATAGTTTTTAAATTGTGTCAAGTAGCATCATTAGACTTATTTCTTCTGTTGTTCCTTAGTTTTTAGTTTTTGAATTTAATTTGTTTCATGCCTTTGCTTATTAGGATAGTCACTCATTACATAAATGTATGCTTCCACAGTCTTTCGTTGATGGTTTATCCTCAAACTAAATGGTGAAATATGGGATTTATGAATGAGATTTCTTGTTGTTTAGTACCTTTTCCTTTTTATTATAGTCACTCATGATATAAGCAAATATTTCCAGAGCCTTTTGTTGATGATTGATCTTCAAACTAAATGGCGAAGTGTTGTGTTTATAAATGAGATTACTGGTTGTTCATTAGTTTAGAATTAGATCGCTTGATGCTATTTTCTTGTCAATTTAAGTAACTCATGATTTAAAGAGATATTTCCAAAAGCCCTTCGTTGATGGTTGAACCTAAGACTAAGTGGTGAAATGAATTACTAATGACTAAGTTTTTCCTTGCACTTTTAATGTTTACTTCTTTTTATGGTGAAGAATGGAATCTCTCAAATGTGCTAACATAAGGAGCTAATTTCTCCCTAAATTATATGGTAGAGTGATAACAGTAATTCATTTAGTTTTGCTTTCACAAATAGAATAATTGCAGTTTCAATTTTGTTTCTTTCCTTTAGTTTAATTGCAGTAGTTCATTAAGACTTTAATTTTGCAAGTAGACTAAACAACAGAAGTAGTTTTGTTTTCAATGTTTCATTTTTAGTTTGTTACAGATAGTTGCAATTCTATTTTTTCACTTAAGTTTTGATTTTGTAAATAAGTGGACAACAGTTTTAAGAGTCTTTTCAAGCTTATATTTTGGAAATCATTACAACAACAAGAAGATAAGCTTTGTTTTTCACTCTCTTGTTTTGAAAACCTCACTTCCAAACTTGGTCTAAAAAGCACTTTTAGACTATCACTTAATTTTTCTAGGTTCTTATCAGCAATAGAGCTTTAGGAATAAAAAGAACAAAACCCAAAAATAGACATAAACTTGAAGATAGTGAGGTAAGAAAGGGTTATTTAGCACATATAGTGCACTACACTTCATTAGTTTACAACACCCAGATTGATAATTTATGTAGCAATTTAGGACACTAAATTGACTAAACACTTTGGCATCATGGATGAACCATAAGGAATCAAGAGCTGCAGAGATGAAGAAGATATTGGCAAGAGAGAAAACTGAACCTCTTATGATCAGAGCTGAAAATTCAGATCCCATGGCCCTCATCAGTACCCATAATTTGATTACCAATGATCCTGAACTTGCACCTAGATATGTTGCTGCCCAAGAGCAAGCTATTTCACATTTTGAGGACATGTTCAGGTTGTTAAGGGATGATAGCATACATGCTTGCCTAAGGAGATGGAAATTTCCATACAACTTAAAGAAAAGAGAGTACCACTCTCCTCAAAGATTGAGAGAAGAACGAAACATGACACCCATGTACAAGAAATCTATGCAAAGGCTGAAAGTCAATTGGATTGGCTTGAAACTCATTCCACCACTACTCTTAGAAATGCTAGAAGGAAGGAAGGAAGAAGAAGAAAAGAGGTTGTGGGAGGAGGTAGAAAGGAAAGCAGGCTTCTATGAATAACAAGAGGAAACCACAACAGAGGCATGGGATGTCAGGAAGGCCACTAGAGCTATGAAGGATATGGATATTCATTGAGTTGCTTAGAGGATGAGCAACACTTTCAGTAGGGGGTGATGATGAGCCTCATAATTGGGTAATTATATGGGCCTTAATTCACCGCCTAGCTTAGTCAAACCAACTCTTCTCATAACTTATTACATGTTTTTGATTATATTTTGTTTATGAGATGAGTTAGAGCTAGATATGATGCCTAGTGGACTAATATGCATTCAATGCAGGATTGAAGGAGAAAATCAAGGAATTTGGGAAAATACTAAGGTTAAAACTCGAATGGGACAAGGGAGAGGGATTGTAGGAGGTAAATCCTCCTCAGTTACTTCTCCCCCATTCGAATATTCCTCCATCCATCACACCAGCTTGGAGTGCAAGCAGCCAAGCCAAAAGGATTAGAAGGTAGTTGAACAAGTGAGAGACAAAGAGCTATCTTATCTCGAGTTTGAGAGTCGAGCCTCCCTAATTTTAAGGAATTCATTGCGGACTTCAGTTTTATAAGTAGAGAGGCTTAGAGCCTCATTAGGATGCGAATTTTTGTTGTAAAACTCTAAGCTATTTTGGAGTTCCAGACTTGTGAAAGCAATTTGTTGGCTGGGTAAATCAATCTTGAGGACAAGATCGATCTCCCTAGTATCAGAAGATAGTCTAGCAACAAATAGAAAAACAAACCTATATTTCTCTAGACATATGCGATTTACAAATAAATACTACAAAGGTGTTAAAATCCTACCTTAGATCCAATGCTTGTTCGTTGTAGTCATCTCTATATCATTCGAAAGAGTTATCTTTAAAGACCTGCAATCACAAACAAGAAAACATTAAATAGCACCTGCATAGCAAATATCATAAATGATGTCTATTATGGTGATCAATGAATCCGTAAAATAAACCATAAATGAACAGCTTATTGAGAAAAGCAAACTTATTTGTATTAACTTTGAAGTAGAAGAACGTTACAACCTTTTTAGCCTTGATTTTGAACAAGCTCTTCCTGGGGTCTGAAATAGGAATTTCCTTAACTTTGACAAGCCTTGCACTCTTCTAAATGAGATCTTAGAGGTATGTAATCTATCCTCATAAAAACTCAACTAAAGAAGACTAAGTTCCAACAACATTTCGCCTTAAAAATATTCAGCTTTCAACCTGCCAAGTAACCAGCCCAATGCTTCATTTTACTGTGCAGAGGAGGAGGTTACAGGTCCATCTATGAATGGATAGAATCCTCCTTCAAAGGGATAAGCTCCTCACATCAAGGGGTTAGCTCCTTAAGGTATGGGATGCAGGAACCTTAAGAGAGCGAACTTGCCACCTCAAGATTCCTTCCAGAAGCTTCTAGAAATGACTAAAAGTGAGTTTTTTAGAATGTACTCGTGCCTTTTTAACTTTTACAGGGGTCTGCACCCATAAAACAGAGACAGAGCAGTCAGGTGCACAAGGGACATGACCATTAGGTGCGGGACCGCAGGTAACACAAAGAGAAAGTGCGGAACCAGAGTTTTAAAGACTTTCGAGGGCTTTCTATTATTTTCAAAGCTTGATATGAGGAACTGAGGCTTAAGACTTGTAGAGGAGGCAAGTATGAGTGGTAATGGACTCACACAGATGGCAGAATGTCAAGGTGACAATTTTTAGTGGAACAGATTGCCCCCCTAAAGTGCAAAATCTGTAATAGATGAAGATAGAGTCTATCTTTTATGAAGAGTGAAGTACTTTATCATTTCAAGGATCATACTGTGGACACCCCAGTTGGAACCTGTAAAAACATTCAATGCAATATATATATATATATATATATATAGATATATAGATATATAGATATATATATATATATATATCATCACTGAGGTAAGCATTCCCATACTCAGATCAAAACTGACTAGAAAACTGACTAAACTGTTCTGATACAGGAATGATTTTGTAATACATCAAGAGTATAGACATGTGTAGACACAGTATGGATGCAACCATTTGTTTATGAATAGTCCACTGTATAATGAATAACAAAATTCCTCATAGCCTGGATGGTAGAAACTAGATCCAAGGTCTTGATTTGCTGCTTCCTGAACTAGTACGATTCTATCCATGTGAATGAATGTGTGAAATTTGAACATGGTAGTAACCACTTGATTACCAGTCAATGATGTGAACTGTTGACAAGTGTGAGAGAAACCACCAGTAATATCAATGGCTTTCAAAGTACTTAGTACAATCCATGAAATGTGAATAAATGCGTTGAAGTCGAACATGTCATAGAATCATTTGATCAAATGTCAATGATGCAACCTATCGTCGAAGGCGAGAAAACTGCCAATAGGGCATGCAAATTTCAAGGTACTGATGATTTCTAGATCAACTTCGTAGATAATGAGCTGAAGTCGATAGAAAGTGATCCGTCATAGGCAAGCCCACAACACGAAATCATAGATCAAGTTTTGAAGAAATATATTGGCAAGGAATGACTCAGGGATGGTCAAAATGGATGATAGATATTTTGTAGATGAATGGTTTGTTTGAACTGTTCTCTTGAACACATAACGACACTGTAGATGATTTGGTGACAATTGACCCTAAGCTAATACCCAGAAAGCGGTTGAAGACTTTCAATATAGTTTGATTAACTGTTAGGCAAAGGATTTTCCCAATCCTAGTGAACAAAAAGTGTCGTGTTCAAGAGTGGTTAACGACTTTTTACAAAACAAAGTGTAACAAATAGGTTCATTTTTCTCTCTTTTCCCCCACAATTTCTGGCAAGTACCTCTTTATTTTTGACAAGCTTGAGGAGGATAACATTTTCTTGTTTATAAGCTCATCCTTCGGATGAGTCCAACTTAGTTTAAAATTCAAACCCTAAGAAGGAGTGGTTCGTTCTTGTTTGAAATTGAATAGGTCCTTTACTATTAAATTTTAACGAGTCCAGTATAGGAAAAAAATCAGTGTTTTTCAATTTTAGGGAGTCAGAAGAAAAAATTAAGAAAACTCCATGGGGGTACTTTTTCGTAAAATAATCCCTCAAGTCTGAAAAAAGATAAAATAATACAGGAAGGATAACATTTTCAATCTTTAACAAGCTGAAAAGACAAGCGCTCGACAATCTTTTAATATTTAACGAGTCTGAAAAGGGTTTAAAGAGGACTCTATTGACCGTAATTAGTCAACATGTACCTTTTTCGTAAATAGTCCATTTCAGTCCGTAAAAGGGGTAAACTTATATTGAAGGGACGATTATTCATTTATTTTAACGAGTTCGAACAATCAAGTGCTCGGAAATCTTTTCAATTTTCGAGAGTCTGAAAAGAGCTTAAAGAGGACTCCAATGTTTCGCTTTTCGTAAATTTTTGAAAGAGTTCGAAAAAGTGATAAAAGTATGCTCTTTGTTGAAAAATGATTAATTTTCCCGAAAAATCCAATATTCTGCACAAAAACTCAAAACATTACACATACCTGTTTAAGATAAATAAAAATGATTTAAAAATTGCCTTTTTAAAGTGAAAAATAAATAAATTAAAAATTCATTTATTCGAAAAAACTTATAAAAATGACTTTTCTAACTTCATTTTTACCAATTGAGTTTAGAGTGAAAAGTGAGAGCTTTTGGGTAAGAAAGTTCATGCGAATATTCTGGAAAATCCATCCATTGGAATCGAAAACCGTTAGCTCCAGGTAATCCACTTCCTCCTAATCTTGCATTTCATCTGTTTACATTTTGATTTTAGGCTTTAGATTTAATTTTTGAGGGAAAAATAGTTTTATAAATTCGCTCACGGGGGTCCGCAGGTGTAACACATGGCCCTTGCAGACCCCAACTTTTTTCTACAAAGAAAAAATTCGTGGGTCTGCACCCACTGCTTACAATTCGTGCGGACCTATGTAATGTCTATAAGTGGTGGGTGCGGATCTCACGAAAATGAAATTTAAAATTTATTTTTCTCCATTTTCGCCCAAAATTTTCCAAACAAGATTGTTCTAATATGTCTTTTTATGCATTTTAGGACATTCAAAATGCTTATTTGGCGAGAACGTGAGCATGACGATATAGATTTTTCTGCACTAAATCATATGCCCACAATGCAGGCATTGAGAGCATGCGGATTGCTAAAGTTCTAGGGCATACAGGTTATGAGGCCCCAAGTAGACCTCTTGTAATGGCTGGTAGCCAGATGGAACACACAGGACCAATGTTTCGTGATTGGTGGCCATCCGCTCGAAATTGAGTTAGAGGACATATATTTTTTGACTGATTTGTCCAACAGGGGTGAAAAATTATCTCTTTTCGGGACTAGGCGAGGTGGCTAGTCTGTTGCTAGTCTCCGATTAGAGTTTTGCGATGATCAAACCAAGTACAAACGGATTGATATTAAAAATATCAACTGTCCTGAGCTTAAGGTCATTGCATTCAATGTTACCAGGCTATGCGGGAGTGTAGCATTGCATGTGGCTACTGGATCCCAGATGCAGATGGCAGTAGACTATTTTCGAGGCACCATATTCAACTGGTGCGAGGCTATGTTGGAAAATGTGAAAGGCGAACTAACCAGACAAGGAAAGGCCAACTAATCAGTAAGTGATTGCACTGACGCAACCACATTATCAACCAATGGTTGACGGGATTGATGAGAAACTATGTCAGATCTAGGAGTAGAAGCATTTTCAGACTCGGACCATATCCTTTGAACCTCTGGAATACCAGGGCATAAATGAGTAAGATGGTCTCCCTTGCTTATCTTACAAGGGAACTTAGGTTTAAAACTTCTACGTCCAGGTTTCTTATCAACCTCCATTCCGCCAACATGACTAGCAGTGGTTTGCGGAGAGCCCTAAACATGACTTGCAGAGGTCGGTGACTCTTTGCTAGTATGACTCGCAGCGACTAGGCTCATGCCCCCAGCATGACTTGCAGCGGCTGAAGACTCATCTCCAACATGACTGGCAGAGGTTGAGGATGAAGTGCTAGTGTGACTTGTAGTGACTAGACTTGTGCCCCCAGCATGACTTGCAGCGGCAGAAGACTCATCTCCAACATGACTCACAGAGGTTGAAGATGAAGTGCTAGTGTGACTTGCAGTGACTAGACTTGTGCCCCCAGCATGACTTGCAGTGGCTGAAGGCTCATCTCCAACATGACTCGCAGAGGTTGAAGATGAATGGATAGAATTATTCTTCTTCTTTGACTTCCTTTTTCTCCTCTTTTTAGATTTCTTGTTACAAGAAGGAGGAGAAGAAGGAATCCCAGATTTCTATTTGAAAGAAGATGAACAATTAGCACCCATGTGATGCCCTTGAAATAAAGCATTTAACTGAGAAGCTTTAAGAGCATTTGGAATATTTGGAGTGGAACACAGCCAAACGGGTAGTCCAACATTCAACCCAGGAATAGTCAAAGTGGCCATCAAGGGAGTACCAATGTTTCCAAAGAAAGGAAAAGCACAAGGATCCCCTTTTGGGAGGGCACCTTGGTTGGTTTCCACAAGAATATTGGCCATATCTAACTGATCCAAAGACCCTTCCCCTACGGGAATATAGAAATAACTTTTCAAGGAATATGGATAAGCAATCAAAACCTTTGCCCTTGAAGAGGCAACTCCACAACTTCTGAAAGAACGACCAAAAACCTTTCAAGATCGGTAGAGTGGTAAGCCGGTCACTCAGAACATAAAGTCCAAACGTGACTTAGACAAAAATACCTAAAGCCAACTATATACAAGGAGCAAAGATCACTCACTAAGAAGTCCCTAAAATAAGTCATCCAGTCAAACAACTCCCAAGTATTTCCGCTCTGGGTGATGAGGACCGGACACCAAAATACAAGAAAGTGTAGTAAGGGGCCTTCTGAAGATAGTCTGGGATAATGACGGCCCAGTCCTATCAGCGAAGGTAACAGAGGAAGTTACACTGACCTCCTAACAACAGCCTATGCCAGTGCAATCCCCCAAGCTTCGCAAGGGTGCCCTCCAGTAGTACCGTTGAGAGTGATGCAACGTCGACCTCAGGTTCCACGGGATTCCCCTCCGCAGCCACCTGTGTAGATCCCTAGGATTAGCAACTATGGATACTAACTCGTCGAAGAAGCCAGGCGGAACAGTCATGAGGTAATTTTGGACAAGTAGGAGAGGGGGTATCTCTCTTCCCTGTCTTCACAGACCCTCGTGCTTAACTCCTAGATCCGGAGCTTTCCTGGTCTTTCTAATGCTATTGGATTTTCTCTCGTTATTTAGACTCCTATGTTTGACGTTTATATGTCCTTGGAGAGTTAACTCTCCACTCGCCTAATCCAAGGCCCTAAAATCCTAAACTTGTTGGTGTAACTGACTAAACAAAAAGTTCTAGTGAATTTTAGTTAGCGCTTGATTTTAAAATAGGCTGTTCTTTAAGTCACAAGGTAACGGAAGTAAAACTAGTGGTGTTTTTTGACGCAAAAGAAATTAATAAAAACTTAACTACATGCACATGCACTTTTTCATTTTTCGATGAAAAGCAAGTTCTATAGGGTTCAGAGGAACTTCTAATAAAGCAAAATTTTCTTTTCTTTTCGTTAATTCACGCTTCACACTCACAAAGGTTAACAACTCTATGTATGCCTAAAAAGGGGATGCAAATCTATCCTAATGCAACAAATATATGCGGATGCAAGATTTAAAAACTACTCTAAAAACAAAAAAATGAAAGTTGCTTGCTTATCAATATTTATCTTGCCACTTAAAATGTTTAGATGGAATATGAGATGCTACAATTCATTTCATCTAAACACTAAAAACAAGTTCTAAGACAAACAGAAAGCACTTTCACTCACTAAAAGGAAACCAAATGAAAACCAAGTTCAAGAAAGCAAAACTAAGTTTTTTCATAAGATTTTCTTCAAAAGCAACAACAAAGAGTCTTTTCAAAAAAGGCTCTCAGCAACACTGAAACTTGTGATTGAAGAATAGGCAATCAAACACTTTTGCAAGTTGACACCACACAACGGATGAAAACTCAACAAAAATAAATGTGTTAAAAAGTGTTCTTAACAATCAAAAGAAACAATGAAAGCTTTGGAAATGAAAACCAAAAAAGATCAAAAATACCAATTCCAAGAAAGTGTCAATCAACAAATTTTCATGAAACAAAGAAGTGGATGGTCACAAAAAGCGGTTTTTTTCAAGCAAACAAAAAGTCACCAAAAGCAAGGTTAACACAAAGATTGAGATCAATCTTCCTACCTTGATAAATCAGAGCAGCCAAGATTCCTAGCAAGAAATCTTGCGTGCTTTAGCAAAAAACGATGACGCTTGCAATCAACCAAAAACAAGACCAATACTTCTTATACTCAGAGAGAATTCGGAACAAGTTGCTCGCTGTAAAATAAATAATTGATACTAGAAAACGATTGTTTCAGACTGACTCAAACTACCAGACAGACCTTCAGAGGCAAAAAGATTTACAAATCTTGAAAATTGAAAGATATACACGACTGTACTTATGTACAGAATGCGTGTATACGCTACTGTAACTAAGGAAACTTGTGTATACGCGGGTTTACTTAAAGAAACATGCGTACATACGCCTCTGTAACTAAGAAAAACAACGTATATAAAAGGTTTCAAGAAAAATAAAAAACAAACTGAAGAAACTGGCAAAACTTAAAGTTCAAAAACAGACCAGACAACAACAGCAAACAAATAGGCAGCTGAGCCCTGATTGGCTTGAAAAACACCCAAACTAGGAACAACAAGAGTGTTGTCCCCAGCGGAGTCGCCAATTCTGGTGGAGGGAAATGTTCCCCTAGGGCTTTTTGGGTTGAAAACCTAGCAGACTGAAAGTTGTCTATCCAAAGAAGCACACATTCACACAGCCATTATACTATTATAAGAAAATTCTATTGTAAAGGGTACATACCTTAGGTCCTACGTTTGAGAAGACCTTTAGGGTCCAAACCCTTCTTGGAGTTCCCTTCTTCTCTTTTGTCCTGCAAAACAACCAATTCAAAGAACACAACAGTATATGGACAAAACCTTATAAAGGAACCATCTTCATGTTATAAATAAAGGTAGTCACTTATGAAATCCAAATAACCATTTACATATGAATTCTAAACATGAATATCATTAACATAAAGAAGATTCATTTCGGGAACCAAGACATGTGTTTCTTTTATTATAGACAAATAAAGTACATAAAAAGGAATCTTTTCACCTGAGTCACCTTCAGCAGGCTCCAAGCAAAGCTTCCTTCTGGATCCGTTCCAGCCTCAAGCCTTTAACAATCTCCTTCCATGACTCTCTCCATGATGTCATAAATGGTGGATGAATATCAACACACAATGAAACAAGGGTTTCCTGGACAAATGGGGGAAGTGCAGAAGGCACAAGGGACTTCAGACCTGGTCAGGGGAAAATCTCGGCATAATAACCTTTCTCTCTCTTCTCTCCTCCCTTAGGCCTTCCCTTTGAGGTCTTTTTATACCTCTCCCAAAGTAGTTTTTTAGTTGGGAGTTGGTTGGGAACAGTTGGGCCATGGGCACTAACAGGTGATCAGCAGGTAAAACCTGTGATCTCCGCCCGAAAATAAGGAATTTTATATTTTTTTAAAGTGTTCTAATACATATACGCGGGTTGGATATACATAGACCCACGCATACACGCGTTTAACTCAGGGAAATGTCGCGTATAAGGGATAAAACATTGTTTTTTAAATTTTAGGACCAGGTCTGGAAGGAGGGGTTGCCCTAGGCCATGAGTACATCATCACAAACCATAATATTGAGATTTGGAGCTATAACAGTCTGTAAGTGGTGGGTGCGGATCTCTCGAAAATGAATTTTAAAATTTATTTTTCTCCATTTTCGCCCAAAATTTTCCAAACAAGATTGTTCTAATATGTCTTTTTATGCATTGTAGGACATTCAAAATGCTTATTTGGTGAGAATGTGAGCATGATGATATAGATTTTTCCGCACTAAATCATATGCCCACAATGCAGGCATTGAGAGCATACATATTGCTAAATTTCTAGGGCATACAGGGTATGAGGGCCCAAGTAGACCTCTTGTAATGGCTGGTAGACAGATGGAACACACAGAACCAATGTTTCGTGATTGGTGGCCATCGGCTCGAAATTGAGCTGGAGGACATATATTTTTTGACTGGTTTGTCCAAAAGGGGTGAAAAATTATCTCTTTTCGGGACTAGGCCAGGTGGCCAGTCTGTTGCTAGTCTCCGATTAGAGTTTTGCGATGATCAAACCAAGTACAAATGGATTGATATTAAAACTATCAACCGTCCTGAGCTTAAGGTCATTGCATTCAATATTACCAGGCTATGCGGGAGTGTAGCATTGCATGTGGCTACTGGATCCCAGATGCAGATGGCAGTAGACTATTTTCGAGGAACCATATTCAACTGGTGCGAGGCTATGTTGGCAAATGTGAAAGGCCAACTAACCAGAGCAAAGAATGGACAACTGAAAATTTTTGGATATGGATTCATCGTGGTTAGCTTTGCTCTAGAGAGGATCCCCATGTTAGCCCCACAACATATCCTGTTGATGCTGGTCTTCCTTGAGAGCCTAGGATAGTTTGTTGGGTTGCTTTGATGGCCCACCACCCTATGGAGGGTACAAAGGTTGTTTGATTTCTGCCTGAGTATTTTTGTTGGTTGAACAACCAACTTTTGCAATTCAGAATTTTCCATACGTCGAGATGGATTATCGTGGTGACCCAGACATGATTCTTCCACTAGGAGAACAATGGGATGATTCAGGTAAAATCATTTTCAACACTTTCTAAGTTTTATTTTTATTTTTATTTTTAAATCATCCAAAACTGACAATCAAAAGTTTAAATGCAGATGTGGGTCCATGATGACTAGCCGCTCTCCAGCCTTTCAAGAGGAGACATCCAACTGCAGCAGCACTAGCCCCACAGGACCAATCAGCAGAGATTCTGACTGACTTGGAGCATCATGTAGAGCGCTTGAAACTAGATATTCTAGAGACTGATATAGATGATATCCCACTTAGGTTACAGAGATATGTGATTGGGGTCCCAGGACCTTTTAGGAGGTTCCTATGTAGGGTGGCCCGAGAAATGGTTTCTTATCGTGATCATCGCCAGGGATAGGATGATCGATTTTGTAGGCTCATGACATTTTTGACTTTTTGTATTATCAATTTTGCCGATCATAATGTTATGAAACCAACTCAAGAAAAGATAGAAAATATAGATCAACGCCTTAGAATTCAGCCTCTTCGAGGGGGCAACCTCCTTTACATTACATAAATGAACAATTCTTGGATGATACAAATGACAAAACCTCCTTTCTATATATAGGAGTCTAAGGAGTCACAATATAATCCAGCTGACCTAACAATAATAATATAAAGCCACAAAAATAACAATAGAGGGATTCTATGGGGCACAGAAATAACAATATGGGGGTAATAGGGGCACAACAATATAAATAAGGGTATAACTACAATAGTAATGGGGAAAAAAACTAGTATTATAGGGACCCAACATGCCCCTCTCCTTCAAAAAAGTGTTGTCCTCAACGCTTGAGTAGTTCGGGATACTTCTGCATAAAATTCTCATCCTCCCATGTGGAATCTTCAGCGGATAAGTTCTTCCACTTGATAAGATACTCTAAAATTGATCGTTTTCGTAGCTGTCGAGTTCTTGTTTCTGTGACTGCTTCCGGTTCCAATATAATTTTTCCTTCCTCGTAAAGTTCTGGCAATATTGTTTGAATTGGGAGCTTGTCACCTATAACCTTCTTTAAACATGAAACATGGAAAACTGGGTGCAATCGAGAAGCTGCAGGAAGCTCCAATTTGTATGCCATAGTACCAATCTTTTGCAACACCTTGTGTGGACCATAATACTTTGGTGATAATTTATTATCCTTCTTAGCTTGCTTTAGGGACATTTTCTTATATGGTTGTAGCCGTAGGAATACCCAATCACCTATATCAAAACTTCTTTCACTGCGATGTTGATCTGCCTGTTGTTTCATTCTATTTTGTGCGAACACGAGGTTATCCTTTAAGAGTTGGAGGACTTGTTGTTGATGTTCAATGTGATGTTCCACTGCCTGAACCTTAGAATTTTCTCTTAAATATGATGTGATGGATGGTGGTTGAAACCCATAAAGTGCCATAAATGGGGTCATTTTTGTTGCTGTATGGAAGGAAGTGTTATACCACCATTCAGCCAGAGGCAACCATTTGACCCATTGTGTCCGTTTATCAGATACAAAGCAACGAAGATATCCTTCCAAACATTTGTTTACTATCTCAGTTTTCCCATCAGATTGAGGATGATAAGATGAGCTATGAGCTAACTGAGTACCAAGACAAGAAAATAATTCTGTCCAAAAATTTCCAGTGAAAATGGGATCTCTGTCACTTACAATAATATTTGGGTTTCCATGTAGCTTTTGAGATGTTTCCATAAATGCAGTAGAAACTGTACTGGCTTTAAATGGATGTGATAATTAACAAAAGTGTGCATACTTGGTAAGTCTATCAACTACCACCATGATGACACTCTTTCCCTCAGACTTGGGTAAACCTGTGATAAAATCCATTGAAACCTCCTCCCAACGTTGGCTTGGAATGGATAAAGGTTGTAATAGACCCGGTGTCTTAATTGTTTCAACTTTATTTTGTTGGCAAAACAAACATTCCGCCACAAACTTTTGAATATCTGATTTAAGGCCATCCCAAAAAAATTCCTTCTTAACCCTGTGGTAAGTTTTTAAAAATCCTGAATGCCCTCCTAAGGGAGAAGTGTGCAATTCCATAAGAATCTTTTGTTTTAGCTGGGAATTCTTACAGAGGTATAAGCGATCTTTGTACCATAACGAATCATTTTTCCAGCTAAATGTATCAGAAGTACTGGAATCTTGTTGTAGCTTTCGAATAAGTGCCCACACTTCTTCGTCATTCTTCCATTCCTCCCTTGCTTCGTTTATCCAATCTGGTTGGATAATAGAAATGGCACACAACAATGCTTCCACATCCTCATCCTTTCTTGAGAGTGCATCTGCCACCACATTTTGCTTCCCTTTTTTGTAGATGATTTCAAAGTCATAACCCAACATCTTTGTGACCCACTTTTGTTTCTCTTCAGAGGATAATCTTTGTTCTAAAAAGTATTTAAGGCTATCATGATCGTTTTTACCTTGAAGTGTCTTCCCATTAGGTAGGATCGCCATTTCTTAAGTGCATGGAGTATTGCCAACATTTCCTTCTCATAAATAGCTTTGCTTAAAAACTTTCCCTTGATTGGACGACTTTCAAAAGCAATGGGTCTTTCATCTTGCATTAGAACAACACCAATTCCATTTCCTGAAGCATCACATTCCACAATAAAGTTTTTTGTGAAGTCCGGTGTAGCTAAGACTGGTGCTTGGCACATTGCCTCTTTAAGATGTTCAAAGGCCTTTGTTGCTTCCGAAGTCCATGAAAATGAATTTTTCTTCAATAATGTTGTTAGAGGTGCTGCTATTCTCCCATAATTCTTAACAAACTTGCGATAATACCCTGTCAACCCAAGAAATCCTCGCAGATGCTTTATGGATGTGGGGATTTTCCATTCCTTAATGGCTTTAATTTTGCTAGGGTCTACTTTAACTCCTTCATGAGATACAATATGACCCAAATATTCCACCTCTTGGACTCCAAAGAAACATTTGGATCTTTTTGCATATAATTGTTTCTCCTCCAATAGTTGTAGCATCCTGTCAACATGTTCAACATGATCCTTCCAAGACTTGCTGTAGATTAGTATATCATCAAAAAATACTAACACAAATTTTCTAAGGAATGGTTTGAAAATTGAATTCATCAAACCTTGAAATGTTGAAGGTGCATTGGTAAGGCCAAAAGGCATGACCAAAAATTCATAATGACCCTCATGAGTTCTAAATTCCGTTTTCGGAATGTCTTCAATCTTCATTCTGATTTGATGATATCTCGAACGAAGATCCAACTTGGTGAAGTAAATTGATCCATGCAATTCATCCAGTAATTCATCAATGACAGGAATGGGGAACTTATCTTTAATAGTGAGCTTGTTGAGCTCCCTATAATCTGGACACATGCGCCATGATCCATCCTTCTTGTGCACCAATACTACTGGAGCTGAGAAAGAACTTTGACTCGGTTGAATTATACCAGCCTCTAGCATTTCTGCAACCATATGTTCAATTTCACTTTTTTGGACATAGGGATATTTGTACGGCCTGATGTTTGGAGGAACACTTCCTGGAATCAGATGAATAGCATGATCATGATCACGCATAGGTGGGAGACCTTTGGGAGTCTCAAATACCTTGGAATGATTGTCCAAGACTTTTTGGAGATCTGGAGAAATAGATGATTCCAATGTGGAAACATCTAGCGAACATAATTGTGCAATTACACCTCTTTGCTCCTTTTTTAGAAGCTTTGTCATGCCATTAGAGCTGATTATCTTTCTTGGTTTCCCTGCAATACCCCTTAATTCAACTTCCTTTCCTTCCATAGAAAATTTGATGAAAAGTTCTTGAAAATTAAAAGCTATTGTACCCAAGGATTGTAGCCATTGGACTCCTAGTACAACATCAACACCTCCCATTGGAATGGAAAGCATTGGGCTAGTCAATACATATTCTCCCATGGATAGCTTGATATTATGGCACTTTCCAGAGCAATTTATTGTTCCTCCATTTGCAATCATCACTTGACACTCTGGTGCTGGATATAGGAAGCAATTCAATTCTTTTGCTACCCTACAATGAATAAAATTGTGGGTGCTTCCTGAATCAATCAACACTATTACCTTTTTCTTCTTGATTTGTCCTTCTATCTTGATGGTTTGAGGAGTGGTAATTCCCACCAATGCATTACAAGATATGGTCGGATTTATTTTTTCCTCATCTAGGCTTTTTTCCTGGAGTATATCCTCTTCTTTTGACCTTTCTTGCTCCTTTTCTTCTTCCTCTTCACAATCTATGTAGAATAATTTCTTCTCAGCACACTTATGACCTTTTGTGTATTTTCTATCACAATTGTAACAAAGCCCTTTTGCTCTTTTTTCTTCCAATTGTTGTGGTTTCAACCTTGTAGGTTGTGGAAGACTAGGGGCAACAACACTTCCATCTTTATAGTTGTGAATGGTATGCTTCCTAGTTGCCATAATTTTGCTTTCCATTTTTTTTGCTAACCTGAATGCCTTCTCTAATGAATCAGGTTCCCAAAGGCGAACATCATGTTGGATATTATCCTTTAAAGACCCTATGAACACATCAATCCTATGCTCCTCTGGAATATCTTTTACCCTTATGTTCAATTTTTGGAACTCCTCAATGTGCTCCATTATTGAACCCTTTTGTTTGAGACTTATCAATTGGCTAAAAAAAGTGTTGCTTTTTGTATCCTCATAATGTGCTATCAATTCTTCCATAAAAATTGCCCAAGTGATAAATTTTTTACGAGAACAAAGCCATTGATACCATACAAACTGATTTGGTTCCAAATATACAGTTGCCATACGTACCTTTTGTGCGTTTTGCACATTATTGAGATCGAAGAATTGCTCCATCTGTAATATCCATGTGGCGGGATCCTTGCCATCAAACTTCCTCATATATATTTTTGGAATATGGTGATTCTTCGATCCAACATTAGCGTCTATGGAATCATGATTAACATTTCTTTTGTTCTCATCATGGGTTTTCTTTACTACCTTTTCACCATTAGTAAGTATTTCTTGTAGAAAATTTGTCAAATCTGCCATGCCTGTCTTCAAATTTGTGTTCAAATCTATCTTCAAATTTTCCATCTTAGCTTCCATGCCATTCATCTTAGCTTCCACACCATTTATCTTAGCTTCTGTTAACTTTTGTGAGCATGACATTTGTTGCACTTGTTCTTGTAATTTTGATATATCATGTAGCATTTCTTCCTCTTCTTCATGAGTCATGCTAGAGCTTTCAGGTTCCTTACTAGGTGTTTGCATTTTCTTTCCTCGGGGCATCAATTACCGATAATAATGCTCTACTATGCCCTTTGAATTCCTTCAAAATAAATTTTCAAACCAAGCTTAAGCAAAAATTTAAAAAAATCTACACACATTTTTTCACTTTGTAGGAGCTTGATATTGCCTCTGATGTATCTCTGTACTTTCCAATCATCTCGTTCTAAATTTGTGACCTGTAGTAGTGCTATGTGTCCTCTTTCCAATGCCACTAGTCTGATCCAAATTGGATTCTCCAAGAAAGAGTTATGCACAATCTCCCAAGATGACCTGATTATAGACCTTTCCAGAAGAGCGAAATTGTATGAAGTGCCACGTGTACAATTTTTGATCTTTGGTTCTAAAAAAGATATACAAGAAACTACAGTTCGTCATCTTTCTATACCTTCTTACGAAATTTCAATCTGATTACCAGAGAGAAATTTATGACGATTTTCCCCAGGTCACCTGTTTTGAATGTAATTCAGGAGTCTGCAAAAAGACCAACTTCCTCAGATCATATCTCCACAAATATCGCGCGAAAAGCTCTGAAATTCGGACCCAAGGTTCAACGTGATTTCTTCTCAATTGGGTTTTTTTGCGACTTCTGAAACATCACAGAAAAAAAGTTATAGCAAAAATGCTACGATGACCTGTTTGGAGCAGCGAAACCCTAGAATCCAAAGCTCTGATACCAAATGTTATGAAACCAGCTCAAGAAAAGATAGAAAAGATAGATCAACGCCTTAGAATTCAGCCTCTTCGAGGGGGAAACCTCCTTTACATTACATAAATGAACAATTCTTGGATGATACAAATGACAAAACCTCCTTTCTATATATAGGAGTCTAAGGAGTCACAATATAATCCAGCCGACCTAACAATAATAATATAAAGCCACAAAAATAACAATAGAGGGATTCTATGGGGCACAAAAATAAAAATATGGGGGTAATAGGGGCACAACAATATAAATAAGGGTATAACTACAATAGTAATGGGGTAATCACTAGTATTATAGGGACCCAACACATAAGGTGTTTTTCAACCTATGATCGAAGACGGTGTATATTTTGAAACACTACTTCTATGCTATGATATATCATTATTACTTGCTATTTTGTGTAACATGTTGTCGAATGTTATTAAATTTACTGTTTTGATTATTGCAAATGTCTATTTATCATACTAGAAGCAACTGCATCTGCTAATGTATTTAAATGTCTTGGAATATGATGATATTCAATGTAGTCAAATTCACGTTCCAAGAGACAAATTCTCAAAAATAGCCTTCATAACACTAGATTTCTAATGGCATAAACCCTGTTAAGCTGTAATACAACGAGTTTAGAATCCAACCTAACAATCAAACTCTGAATCCCAAATGAGATGGATTCAGATAATAACTCAATCACTACACTATACTCTGCAATGTTATTTGTTGTTTGACCGAGGCTTACCCCATGCATAGATACTAACTCATCAGAGGGTGAATAGATAACCCAAGCTGCAGAAGAAATGTTCCATGTATTACGACAAGCACCATCAGCAAAACCAATGTATGTTTGAAGAGACGTCGACATCTGCAATATCAAGAGTAAAATCAAGATAAGCAGGAATAATGATAAGAGCACTCTCTAAACTAGGCACACTTTTCTAATCTAAAACACACCAGCTGTAAAGAAACTAATCTAGCAAAAAATCTCCACATCGAATTTAAGCATAATATCTCTTCAGATAAAGTCCATTTCTGGGTTTACCCAAAGAGACACTGTCAAAATCTATCAATTCATAAGCCCTTTTGCCAGCTTTCGCTTAACAATGTAAGGATCATGCCACATAGGTAAAAATTTTCCAGCCCCTAGCTTATTGTTTTCTTGATCATATAGTAAAACTAGGTCTCCTTCTGAAAATTACGAGGTGTAACATTTCTGTCATGCTGAGCTTTTACTCGTTTCACATGAGTCCCGTTTTCTATTGCAACAGTGCGTAAATTCTCATCTAACTAAGCTAAGTACAAAAAACGTTTCTCTTCTTTAGAAGTAGCTGGGAGTAATTCTATGGCTAATTGTAATGACGGAATTTCGCATTCAATAGGTAACACTACTTCCAAATTGTAGACCAGTTGAAAAGGAGTGAAACCAGTTGATGTTTTCACTGAGGTTCGATATGCCCAAAGTGCTGAAAATAGCATGGTATGCCAATTCGACTTATTAATACCAATGATTTGTCTGATCATAGTGACTAAAACGTTATTGATAGCTTCAACCAGACCATTAGCCTGCGGGTAATACGGAGTAGAACTATCATGGCGTAGGCCAAGTTGGTATGTCAGTTTAGTCATTATGATGTTTTGAAAGTGACTTCCATGATTAGTAATAATAGCTTGAGGAACACTGAATCTAGCAATTATATGATTGAATATGAAAGTTGCAGCAGTCTTGCCGTTTGCCGAAAATGTAGGCATCGCCTCGGCCCACTTAGTAAAATAATCTACCGCTAGGATAATATATGCATGCCCCTCGGCTGAGTGAGGGTTACATGTAATAAAGTCAATACCCCACTTTGCGAAAGGATCGACATCAATTATAGGGTGAAGAGGAGCAGGTGGAGTGCGCATCTTACGATCAAAGATTTGACAATTGTGGAATTTCCAGACTGCATAGATACAATCTTTGAATAAGGATGGCTAGAAATAACAAGTGCGCAATATCTTTTGGGCTGTGGCATACCCAGACATATGACCGCCACATGCTCCAGAGTGACAGTCATTCAGAACCTTTTTAGCTTCTTCATGAGTTAAACAACGTCAGAAAACAGAATCCGCTCCACGACGATAAAGTGCATCACTAATAATATTGTATTGTTGGGATTGGAAACGTATTTTCCGTCATTGAGATCGTGAGATTTTAGGCTGAAAAGATTGGGTTTGGAGATAAAAAATAATATCTCCATACCATGGATCAAGAGTACTAATAAGAAACAAGGATTCATCGGCAATGGGTTCTTCTGCCACAGTTTCAGTATCAGTACGCGGGAAATCGCACATCAGTTTGGAAAAAACCAAAGATTTCTTTGCCTTGGATTTTTCAAATTCCAATTCAAATTCCTGCAGGATAACTATGCATTTGGAATACTTGCCCCCTAGCAATTATTGGTTGAGATATACATCATAGGGTTACAGTAAGAAATTATCGTGGTTTTGCGTAATAAGATGTAGCGACGAAATTTTTGGACAACTTGAATAGTTGCCAAAGCCAATTCCTCCACATGTGTATATTTAAGCTCAGTCGGATGCAGAGTTCAACTAAGATAGTAAATCACATGTTCATTTTTAAATTCATCTTCCTGAACTAAAACAATCCCAATGGTGGAATGAGAAGTGGCGAGGTACAAAAAGTTATCCTAGTTGTAATTGGGAGGATGCAGTAACGGTGCATGGGTCAACATGTGTTTGAGTGCATCAAAAGATCAATCAGTGATCTCATCCCAAAAGAATGGAATATTCTGTTTTAACAACCTAGTAAAAGCTTTCGTTATCTCGACATAGTTAGGGATGAAACGACGTAAAAAGTTTTCTTTCCCTTGCAAACTTTGGAGTTGGCGAAGAGTCGAAGGAGGAGGTAGATTGACGATAGCTTCCACTTTCGAGGGGTTGACACAAATGCCTGCCTTTGATACGATAAATCCCAGTAAGCGACCTGTTTCTACACAGAAAACACAGTTTTTTGGATTCAGTTGAATTTGATAATGCTTATATCTCATAAAGATAACTCGTAAATCAGTGAGATGATTAGCTCTACGCAATTAGTGGGCAGGTAAATCATTGAGATAAGGTTTCACAATGTGCTTGATGTCATGAAATGCATAATATATAGCCCTTTGAAAAGTTGCTCCAATGTTCTTTAATCCAAAGGTTAATTTGCAATAAGCAAATGTCCCACATGGGCAAATGAACAATGTTTTAGCTTGATCAGCAGGGAGTATGTTGATTTGATTGTAACCGGAAAAACCATCCATAAAGGAGAACATTTCGCTGCCGGCACAATCATCAATAATTTGATCGATATAGGGGGTTGGATAATTGTCTTTAGGAAAAGATCGATTGATATTCCTATAGTCGATACATACTCTTATCGTTCCTTGTTTTTTTGTTGACATGAACAATATTCGATACCCAATCGGTTAAAGGAATTAGATAAATGAAACCTGCGTGAAGGAATTTCTTAATTTCGGCTTTGTTAGCAGCAACTTTTTATGGATGTATCTGACGTAAGCGTTGTCGAACATGTTTAACATCCGTGTATGTTTTAATTTCATGGACAACAATTGACGGATCGATTCCTGGCATTTCTTCATATGACCAGGTAAACACTTCACCTAATTCTTGAAATAAGGCTTTATAAGTTTGGATTTCATCGTCCATACAGGAAGCACCTATATGAATGTTTTCAATAATTCCAGGTTTAACTGAAATGTCAATAGGAATCGTTCGAGAGATAGTTTCCAAATTTAACTCAGAATCAGAATGTTTCAATGGATTCTACTATTCTTTGACATAGTCAGTCGTAAAAATAGAAGAAAAATTATTTTCAAAATGATCAAGCTCAGGTAAAAATGAAGATCGGTGATGAAGATATTCCCATGGTAAATCATCAAAAAACAATAGTTCACAAATCTGCTCATCAGAATGAATAGGATCAGAAAGTGTTGATGAAGCTGAGTTTGATATTGAAAGTGACTCTCCATGGATCACATTCATTGGATCAGTTTCAGTTGAATAGGCATCAGAAAATGACTGTACAACCTGATATGCAATTTCAAAGGGACTCAAAGGCATCGCGTCACAAAATGGATCCACCTCAGAATCAAAAGGTACGATCAAAGGTTCATCAAAAGTAACAACATTCGATGAAATCATATGAATAGTTGCAATAGAAGGTGATTTGTTAGGAGGAGTGAAGGAAAAAGTTCCTAGTAAACCAGAATATTTAATCAAACCTATGCCAACATCCTTGTAAGGGATAATCATTTTACTGATGTGCTAAATACTATCTGAAGAGGCTGGGTCGGATGAGAAATAAGTCAGTTGGTCTATTGTGACGATCTTTCTGTTATGAGGAAACTTGATAAGCCGAAATACCGATGAAACAATAGCAATCATAGCATAAGACCAATTGCAACCCAGGAGAAGGTTGGAATCTAGAGGGGCATCAACCACTTCCACATCTAGATATACGGTTTTGCCTTCGACCCCTATAGGTAAATCCTGCAAAATTCCAAGAGGATGGAACCCGCGGCAATCAAAAGCCTTTAGAATTGTCGGAGACTGATTGGGTGTGGGAGAACCAAGCGATTTCCAACACCGGATCAACATAATACACGTAAAAGCCCCTTCATCAATCATAGTGTGAAAGCAAGGTCTGTTTTTAACTAAAACTGGAATCTAAAAAGCCATTTGTTGAGGGAGGCGGTGTGTCTATTCTCTAAATCGAAGATTATTAGGTTCAAATCCTGAATATCCAGAGCTCCTATAGCAGACATTAGTAATTTACGCTGTGCTGGGCATGATTACAGCACTTCCAAAGCCGACATTGCTGAAGGGGAAATAGCTAAGTCTTCAACAATGTTATAATTTTGAGCAGCTCTCGCATGTGGATTGAAAACTGATTTCCGAAGTATACCTTTAGTAGGCGGTTTGATTACTAAGTCAGGGTTGGGTTTCTCGATCTGTAGTGGACCAGAACCAGGAGGAGGTGTAGTTGATGTGTTTGAATTAGAAGATTCTACTTCTTTACCACCAACAGGATTTTTACTACCATAATCTTGCGATCGCGTCGCAATCCTGACATGAGACATCATCATAATGGGTTCTTCTGAGGGATTCGAGGAAGAACCAATAATATTACTATCTTGAGTAGGAAAAGGATGCTTCAAGACAATAGGCATTTGAGAACCTTTAACGATTTTCAAAACCTCTGCTCGATGTGGGCAATATTTGGTAAAATGGGCCTCGTCGCAAATGAAACAAGGATAACGAGGTTTTCATTTTTCGTCAGTAGATTCATTTTTATCTGTTTTACCTTTTTAATTTTGTTTGTTTTTATTCTTCCCCTTCTTATTACTACCGGATTTTGATTTGGCCATAGATGATTCTACGACATGGATGTCGACAAAAATTTCAACGAAAGACTCTCCTGTCAGGGAATCAGGTAAAGTTATTATAGAAGAAGAATTCTTTGAAGATTTCTTCTTACTTTTAGTGCTAACTAAACCAATCAGACCATCAGTGGCATGATACCCTGAAGGAGTTTGACTGTGTTTTGGAAGATCAGGGATTTTTTCATGTAAAGTACCTGACTGCGTATAGACGAGGTCAAGGTATTGAGCTTGAGCAATGACTTGCTCTTCAATAACAACTCCTCCCTTAGCTACATCTTCAGTGATTTTAGGTAACAATGATTTAATGAACCATTCCGCTAAAATTTGATTCGGAATGAAAACTTTCACTAAACGCCTTCTACATCGCCATTCATGAATATGATCAGAAATATATGTGGACATGGATTGTTTCAGTGAAGTTAACAGTTCCATGCCATTGTCGTATCTGACAGGCAACTGAAAATGAGTTAAGAAAGCAGTGGTTAACTGATTGAAATTATAAAAAGAGGCTCGTGGTAACTCAATGTACCATTTGGCGGCAAGACCAATAAGAGTTCGTTGAAAAAGATGCAATCGAATTGAATCATCAATGATGGAATTAGATGCACACCAGAGGTGATAAGTCATGACGTGATTTGACGGATCCTCTCCTAACTTACCCTCAAATTTTGGGATATCACTAGGCAACTTACTAGGCATTTGTGGCTAATACGGAAGATAGTAAATTGGATCGTTCATAAGGCATGACAAATCAGGTAAATCCAAAGTTGCAATAAATGGTAACTAATGGTTAGGGTCACGAAAACCTTGAGTAGTGAGACTAGTTCCAGGAGGAGGATATCCAGGATAAACTAGAATTGGATTTGCATTAGGAATGTTATAACGTCCTGGAAAACTAGGATTAACTGGACCAAACTGGGGTTGTTGAGGTTATTGATAAGTATAGCTAGGATATGGTTGATACAGATAAACTCGGTTTTGTACAGTACGCCGGAATTGATACTGTCCATGGTATGGTTGATATATGAATTGGGGTTGACTTGTGGCAATTGTAGCAATCGTAATAGCTTGTCCTGTAGGCATCTGGACTGAAGTCTGAACCGTAGGTCCTAACTGTGGCACATAGACTTGAGGAATTTGCACTGATGCAGGGGTAGTAGAAACCAGAGCTGCTGATACTCCAGAAACAGGTGTTGTAGGTTGAACAGAAGTTGCAGTAGTTGCAGCAGTTTGAGGTGGAGTATGAGGTGAGTGAGGCCCAAGGTGCTGAATTATACCAGATACAAAGATTTGAATAGTAGGTTGGATAGGTTGCTGGGTGGAACCAGGAGCCAAAGGCTATTCAGGTTGATTAAGTAACTACACATTAGGTTGCAAAGTCTGTTGAGTTTGAGACGGATCCCACACCATGTTCATTCCATAGTATGGACCCACAAAAGGTTGTGGATATGGAGGACCATAACCTGGTTGAATGTAGGGCTGATAATTAAGTGGTACATTTCCAACACCTTGAAAAAATGGTTGACAAGAAGGTAGTTGGAAACCTTGAGTTGGGTACTGACCTTGAGGTTGATAACCCTGAGGCACGTACTGAAACTGGGGTTGACCTTGAGTTATGTACTGAGTCTAAGGTTGACCTTGGGGTATGTACTGTCCTGAAGGTTGAAAAACTTGAGGAAGCCCTTCAGGCGGTAACTCACTACCTTAGGGTTTCCACCAGGTGGTAACTGACTACCTTGGGGTTGCCCCCCAAGTGGTAACTGACTACCTTAAGGTTGCCCCCGAGGCAGTAACTGACTACCTTGAAGTTGAGGATTTGGAATACTACCAGAAATCATAAGAATTTGCTATGCGTTCAACGCTTGAGTTCCATTACTTCCAGATGATAACATTTGTTCAATCAGTCAAGAAGATGCTCCAGAAAAAGTACCAGAGAGTGATTGGTACCCCGATGGAACAGAAGGACCACCAGATAAAAATGTTTCTGGTGTTTGGGAAAACATAGATGACTGTCTTGACATAATCGATGAAGGATAATAACCTCTTGGTGTAGGATGAAAAGGAATTAGAGGTGGTGAAAAATTAAGACCCAGATTTTCTAAAAAAATTGTCAATGATACATACCAAGCGTCACTCCTAAAAGGACTGTAGAATATTGATTCACGGTCCCTAAGATTTAAAATTTGTTGGTTTTCAGGAAGAGTTATGCCTTCTTCTAGATTAGAAAGTTCTTCAATAGAAATGAGGCCAAAAGGAAGATTTTGAGTAATGATATTGCTTAACCTAGGTGAACCGGGATTAATAAAAGTTGGAGAAGAAAATCCTGAAGTTGGACTAACAGTAGGTTCAGTGTTAGGCTCAGAAATTTCAGGTTCTTCAGCTAATTCACTGGAAGGAGAAATACTACCAGTAACTTCGGCAAATGAAAATGGCTCTTGAATAGACTCTGTTGTTTGTATGTTATAATTAAGATGAACAATTATAGATGATGCTTTGGCTTCTGGTGATCCAATTCTACTGTCACTAGGTGATACAAGAGCTCATAGCCCTTCAAGTTGGCTTGGTAAATACTCAGGAGGTTTCCCCTGAAGTCTACGAGATCATCTCGGTAATTCAGCGACTATTAAATATTAATTAATCACATGCAAACAAAGAAAATTTCAATAAGAACACCTAAAGTCTCTAAAGAAACAAACAATTTAATCACACGCTTAAAAAATCTAAGAGATCAAACATCACACAAATAGTAACTTCCCGTACTAAAAACACTAGTTGGTGATGAAATCCAACTTAGTAGAAGTTTAATACAGAAAGGGCAGTTGGAACAATTAGCCCGACAACCTGCTTAATGAAACAGACTGGCACAAGTTTCTTCACAAAACCATCTTGACTGAAGAGAAACCCCCAAAGAGTCCAAGTGAGTCTAGTTGACGTTTGCTCCAGGTATAGAGAGATCCATCCTTCACCATCACCTTAGGAAATAATCTTAATTTTATGGACACTAAGGTTACCAACAACAATAAATACAACTAGGGGAACAGTCTACGATCCGATCTACGCACAAGGGAAAAGTAACAAAGCTCAATCCCCTTGAAGGCTCCTCGACATGGTCAATCTGAGGTTTACCAAAAAGTGACCCCAGGCTCCTCGAAAATGGTTAATCCAAGGTTTACCATTTATAATACACACAAATCTTCTATCTTTCCCAATGAAACAGACTTGATTGTCTCAAAGGTTCAGACATGATGTCATGATTGAATCCTTTAAGAGAATCTTCCCAGAATGGATCAATTACAATTGGATTTATT
Organism: Pinus tabuliformis; assembly: GCA_031772625.1. NCBI lineage: Eukaryota > Viridiplantae > Streptophyta > Pinopsida > Pinales > Pinaceae > Pinus > Pinus tabuliformis. Next base: position 208,585,894 of record CM062817.1, read on the forward strand.
TCTTACAGCAATATATATCTACTTTTTTGTTTTAACTATCTTGGAGATTTAATTACTCCCTACTCCAAGATACTAGCATAAGCTAAATTGGTGATAAGAGCCCTAGAAATAAAAAAGATTACTAGATCAATTTTAATTAAGCATTGCTTTTATGGGTTGTTCCTTAAGTCAATAGGTATGGAAATGAAACTTTGATGGTGTGAAGACTCGACTCCAAACACTAAAAAATGCACCTAAAATGATAAGCAATTTGTTTTTCTTTCAATGAAATTCTAGCTAAAAGAAAGAGTTCGAGAATGCAATTCTTTAAGAAACAATTCTTTCTTTCAACATGGAAATGAAAAGAAAATCTTTTTGTCTTTTTCAATAAGAACTCATAATGAGACTAATAATTAATGCTCACAATAAATCCCTTTCCCTTTTCAAAACTCGAAACTACAAGAAAAACAATTTGATTCAAAAGAGATCTACAAGTTCTAGAAAAGCACTCAAAACTACAAAAATTAATTTTGAGATCTAAAAAGTTTTAAAAATATAATTGAATAAAAGCTTCAATTCTTTTTAGGACGTTTTACTTAGTTGTTCAGTAAACTAAGGATTCATTTGTTCAGAATAACAAATCAATCAAAAAACATCTAGATATGTTTTCTTTTGTAAAAACGAAATTCAGAACTTATAACAAAGTTTGTTCAAAGATTTGCAAGGAGAAAACTAAATCTATTTCTCACAAAGGATAGATTTCACAACCAATTCAGACTCATCAAGAAGACGAAAAGAGACCAGGGTAATCTAAGGTTTCTCAAGCTTCCGATCTTTGAGTCACTACAGAGACAAAGTGAAAACCACTCCAAGCATGCAAAACTTCTAGAAAATCATCTAAAACAAAAATACTATCGGAACTCACCCACAAGAGGTTTTTGATAGAAAAAATACAGATCTAGGTAGACACTTAAACTTCTAAATCAAACCTAAACCTAACTGGAAGAAGGTATTTTAGGTTTTTCAAAAAAATTTACAGGGTCTGCAGGATCCAGAAGTAACAGGTGCGGTACCGCTTTGTTTACTAAAGGAAAAGTGCAGAGATGCCTGCACTGTCTATGAAGAGAAAGTGCAGTCCCCTGTAAACTTCGAAAAAAAAAAAACTCCCAGATTTAAAAACTACCCAAGCCAATATACATCAATCAAAAACTAGAAATGAAAACAATTTTCTCAATCAAAACAAAGGAAAACCAAAAAACCAAATTCATTCCCTAGTGGAGTTGCCAATTTGTTGGCCGGATAAATCAATCTTGCAGACAAGACCGATCTCCCTAGTTGTTGTAGGGAAAAGTATCCAACTCGGATGACCCTATCCCACTCTAAGGGTGACAGTTCCTTAGCAACAACTGTAAAAAAAACTACTTAAGGTTTACTTCTTTATGAAAGCAAAAGAGAATGGAGAAAGCACTAACCGTTGCCTTGCGCTTAATGTCGAATCCAAACTCTCCTCTTTGGCCGCTTGCTCCTAGCTCTTTGTTGTTCTGCTCGCCCAGCTACAATGAGATCCTGCACAATAACAAAGAAGGAAGCTACAAGAGGCATGCAATCATAACTGGTTCATGGATTAGTGTAAACCAAACATGCAATCATCACAATATATAATTGAAACAAGAGCACATAGAAGAACCTCAATAGCTTTTATTAATGAAGAAATAAAGGTTCTGAGAGTATTACAACCATTGCAGGCTCCAACCCAGCAACACCTCCCAGCAGAAAGAATTTCTCTTCTTCACCTCTCTCAAAAAATCACCCAATAACTCAAAAATGAAACCAACAGCATATCATTACTTTGCACAAAATTCCAGCCCCCAGAGCTCATAGGAGAGAGCTCAATATATAGATGAATTGAGAAAGGATGAGTCAGCTTGCAACTGATGTGTAGCTGCCTTGTGTCCTCTCTCTCTTCAGTTAATCTTTAGTTGATCTTCAGTTCTTGAGTCCACTTGGTGAACCTTGCTTCCACTTGGAGAAACAAAGCCTCTGACTCATCACAAGGCGAAATACCTGATCCAAGTGTCATTTTTGGAAGATTCCAGAGCAATGATTCAGTGTGCCACATGTCCAAACTCGCTCAACGCAGGTGGGCTTTGTTCTATCTGCTTTGCAACGCAGGTACACCATGGAGCAGTTGTGTTTCAGCGCAAAAGCCTAGTGGAGCACCTGCTTTGATTTCAGGATTGCTTGTTTTTGAGTGTTTTCAGGTGGAGAACTGATCTGAGAGCTGTTGGTTTGCTGACCTTGTTCCTCTAGGGGTAGGAACATCATGTTTAGGGAACTTTGGATCCCTTGGATTATTGACAATTCATGCTTGTTGCTGTAAGGCACAAAATTGTCTATAACACTAGTATCAGAAGATAGTCTAGCAACAAACAGACAAACAAACCTATCTTTCTCTAGACATATGCAATTTACAAATAAATACTACAAAGGTGTTAAAATTCTACCTTAGATCCAACGCTTGTTCGTTGTAGTCATCCCTCAATCGTTCGAAAGAGTTATCTTTAAAGATCTGCAATCACAAACAAGAAAACATTAAATAGCACCTACATAGAAAATATCATAAATCATATCTATTATGGTGATCAAGGAATCCATAAAATAAACCATAAATGAACAACTTATTGAGAAAAACAAACTTATTTGTATTAACTTTGAAGTAGAAGAAACTTACAACCTTTTCAGCCTTGATGTTGAACAAGCTCTTCCTGGGCCCGAAATAGGAATTTCCTTTACTTTGACAAGCCTTGCACTCTTCCAAATGAGATCTTAGAGGTATGTAATCTCTCCTCATAAAAACTCAACTAAAGAAGACTAAGTTCCAGCAGCATTTCACCTCAAAAATATTCGGCTTTCCACCTCCCAAGTAACCAACCGAATGCTTTATTTGATAGTGTAGAGGAGGAGGTTACAGGTCCATGTATTAAGGGATAGAATCCTCCTTCAAAGGGATAATCTCCTCACATCAAGCAGTTAGCTCATTAAGGTATGGGATGCATGAACCTTAAAAGAGCAAACTTGCCACCTCAAGATTCCTTCCAGAAGCTTCTAGAAATGACTGAAAGTGAGCTTTTTAGAATGTACTCACGCCTTTTTAACTTTTTACAGGGGTTCGCACCCATAACACAGAGACAAAGCGGTCAGGTGCATAGGGGAAATGACCATTAGGTGTGGGACTGCAGGTAATGCAAAGAGAAAGTGCACAACTAGAGTTTTAAAGACTTTCGAGGGCTTTCTCTTATTTTCAATGCTTGATATGAGGAACTGAGGCTTAAGACTTGCAGAGGAGGAAAGTATGAGTGGTAATGCACTCGCACAGATGGCAGAATGTCAAGGTGACAATTTTTAGTGCAACAGAGCCTCCTTAATTTTAAGGAATTCGATGGGGACTTCAGTTTTATAAGTAGAGAGGCTTAGAGCCTCATTAGGATGTGAATTTTTTGTTGTAAAATTCTAAGCTATTTTCCAACTCCAGACTTGTGAAAGTTTTATTGATGTAATTTTCTGTTTTGGTAATAAGAATGAGTTTTGTTTTGAGCCAAAACTGAGTTAAATCAGAGGGCTTAATCTCTTGTGTTAGGGCCCAAACCTAGCAGCCAAGGCTCCTCTTTCTTGTATTTGTATGTTTAGATTAGTCTCATAGCTTCATTGCTAATTTGCTTTTAGATGTGTTTTCGTTACAAGTAGTGTAGATTGGATTGGTTGTTTATTAGTTTGCTTCCATTCGTGCCTTAATTCAGTAACGGGTTAGAAGGGATAAAAGGAGTACCACAAGGTTTTGAATGGGTGTCTTGGCCTCATTTCCTCCCTTTGGGATCATGATTTGAGGAAGGGACCCTTATGCAGCCCCAAAAACACAGATTTCTATTTCTTGCATAAGCTTTAGAGGTTATTGTATTTAAGTTAGAATTTGATTAGTTTTTCAAAGTAGGATTTCATTGTCATCTCTTCTATTTTAACTCTTGCGGTAGATCTCATCCATGCTTTCATTCCTTTCAGCAACTTTCCTCATGCATAATGTAGGCAGTTAGTTTATTAATTATTCTTTTCTAGATTATAATAATGCTTCTTGTTTACATAGCTTTTTGGGAATTATACATATTTTATGAAAAGAAGGTGATTCAGGAGGAGACAAAGACTTCATATCCAGCAACCACCTTCCACTCCATCCACCATAGTCATTCGTTTTTTTCACCATTTCCTTCACTAGTTTTCATCATTTTTCATAGAAATTCTTCCAAGCACATTGAGTGAATCCAACCATCCTCTGAATTTATTGTTGACTTCTGAGTGATCCTAAACCTTTCCTCACTTCATTCCACCCATATGCAACCTTCCCTAAGCCTTCCATCACCTCCAACACCTTCCATTTTTCTCTTGGGTGTATCTTGTAGGTTTACATGGAATCCTGTAAGTTTTTAGGATATCCTGTAGGTTTTCCTGAAATACCCTGTTTTGAGGCTGAATTGAGGAAAAACCTCTAGGAAGTCACCAAAATCCTCCCAAGGGTCTACCACATGATCCAACCATCTCTTAACCCTTCTAGCCATCCTCCAACATCCTTAATCCACCTGCCACATCACCAAAAGAAATTAGTTTGAATACTTGATTTTGCATGAAAAGACAAAAAGACAAAAAGAGATTTATTCCAGTCCCTTTACTTGCATATTAGTGATGATTGATGCTTCTTACTTCCATGCTTAGATAGTATCATTTGGTTCATGTTAATTTAGCATTATTATAAAGCATAGTTTCTTGGCAGTTAATTATGAAATGGTGTGATTTAGCCTTGAATTTCGGTCTTTTTCATTATTGCAGTAGAGTAGCTCTCCCTTAGAGCAGATTTCCCTTTCTTCCATCAAGAAACCAAGCATCTTCTGATTCCATCGACGTCTGGCTTGAAAACCCCAGTGGTCTCTCGCCAGTCGAACCGTGACAAAAGGAAGAACCATCACTTTTACTTGTGTATACAACACTGACACCTCCAGGTTTGTACGAACCCTGGGTTGACAAAGTAAAGCTGGTAGCCCAGGAGTTGCAACATTCTTGCTACAATATTGGCACTGATCACTTTTTGGTGCCATTGCCAGGGAGGTGTCTGAGTAATATGTGAATACTGCTTCTTTCTTCTATTTCTTGTCTCTAATATTCCGCGATTAGTTTATTTCTGCAAAAGTAATTTAGTTTCTTCCTTTTTCATTCTGCATTTTCTGCTTTCCTTTCCATTTTTGCAATCAAGATTTCAATTCAGCAATTAGTTTTCATTTAATCAACAATTTAAATTCTGAAAATTACTTTCCAAGTTTGAAAAAAAAACAAAAGCAACACAAAAAATTTCCTTTCATGCCTCATAGGAATAGGGATAGCTTAGGAAATGTTTTGCCAAATACCCCCACTGCATCAAACAACCAACCTTCCCTCTTCTTCGGTGGCTATGAACTGGAGGAACCCATATGTGAGAAACCTGACATATTTGAAGAACCTACAGGAGAAGAAGAAGAAGAGGAACCCATTCCTACTGAACCAATGGCTGAAAACATAAATGACAAAGGGAATAGAGAGAGAGTTGACAGTGCCTTCCCCATTAAGGAAACCAATGGGGACACTAAGATGAAAAATATAAGCCCCTCTACCCTACCTCATTTCCATGGCTTGACCATAGAGGAGCCCAACACTTTCCTATTTGAGTTTGTTGTTATATGCCCAACCTATGACTATATAGATGATGAGCAAAAGTTAAAATTATTTCCATCTACCCTCAAGGACGCAGCATTGCACTGGTTCATGGGTTTGCCTGGGGATAGCATCACAAATTGGGCTCAGATGTAGAAAACCTTTAACAACAAGTATTGAGACTATTTTCGGTCAAAGGATACTAAAGAGGAAATTTTTAGGATGACCATAGGCAATGATGAATCAATAGAGGATTACGAAGAAAGATTCCAGCTTAGTTACAAAAGCGCCAGGTGCACACTTGACCTTGAGTCACTAAAGCTGGTCCTACTTAGGGGAGTAAGGGAAGATCCTCTGGATACCTTACACTTGTTAGTAGGAGGAGGTATCTACCAATTACCCTATGAGGATATCAAGACTGTGTTTAGAAACCATTCTAGGGTAGCTAGGAAAAGGGTAGGGGCAGTCAACCTATGGTCAGTACATCTTCTTCCAACTCATCCATCAAGGGTGAAATTGGAAACATGCTGGAAGATTTCAGAAGGGAGATGTTGCAAACCCTTGCCTTACAAATGGACACTATGCACATTAAGATAAAGCATGAGGAAGCGGAGATAGCCTTGGCCATTTTTTGTCCTAGATGCACCAGAAGGCACCCTAGGAATGAATGTCTATTGAATTCTATTGAAATTTTCTCAGTATATTAAGGAGCTGAAGGGGTCCCTGAGCAGCTCTGCTACATAAAGTAAAGGAGACCTCACGGGCCTAGACCATACCAGCAGGGCATGTAAGGGTCATCCCATGCATATTACAACCCCAACCAAACCACAACCATACCTTCTTGGAGACCCCCTATTCATCCTTCCTGGTCTACACCCCCTCCTTGGTCCTTTGCATCTCAGTATCACTCCCAGCCAGCTAGCCAGTCATTTCAACCATATGCTCCACCACAACCTCAGTGGAATGTACTGCCCCAACGGTGGAGGCCCCAATACAACAATGCTCTAGATTTATTGCCTCCACCACTTGCCCAACCACATCTGTTACACTCTGCTCCACCCAAGCAACCCCAGATGCTTGCCTAGCCAAATACGAACCTGAAGAACAGACAGGCTCAACAAGTATACATTGGAGAGACATCATATCTAGCTTATGTTGTGGAAATCCAGGAGATTAACCTGAGATCTAGGAGATTTCTCCTGGATAACCAACCTCCACCTCCACCTAAGGAGGTTGAGGAAGAAAGAGAGGAAAACATTCTTAAAGTGAATCCACCCTCTCCTGAGAGATTAACCCAACCACTCCAGCCTACCCTAGAAGAGACTGAACTTCTAGGAGAATTGAAAAATCTATGTGTAAATATTCCACTTCTCCAAGCAATAAAATATGTTCCTATTTACAATAAGTTGATTAAGGAGAAGTGCTTCAAGCATCCAGGGAGGAGAAAAGTTAAAAACACCTCACAAATAGTTATCAAGCTAAGAAGAATCACATTAACTCTAACTGCCCTAGATTCTTCAACATCTCTCACACTCTTGGAGACTTAGAGTTTTCTTGGAGCACTCTTGGAGGGAGTGAAATACTTTGATTTTTGGAGCAAAAAGGCAAACGAATAGTAGGAAAGCATAAGAGGGCATCGGGATCGACAACTACAATAGTTTTACTTGTAGGTATCGAGTTGCGTGTATGATTTCTTTATTATTTTTCGCATGCATGGCATGTGCATGTGTATTTTTTGTTGTGACTTGTCATTGTCATGGAGGATGGTCAGGATTGACCGTGGATTCCCTAGCCTTGCCATTTTCTGGATAGTCATGGTAATTATGGGTTACTTTCGTTATTTCCTTTTGTTTGCTTCTCATGTTTCCTTAGCTTGGGTTGAGTTACTAGTCCTCAAATCCCTGGTTGGACGAACACTCTGGAAGCCCTGTAATAGCTTGGGTTGAGTTACTAGTCTTGGAAACTTTGGTTGGATAAAAGCTATGGAATTCCTAGGTTGTTTGAGTTACTAGTCTTGGAATCCTTGATTGGAAAAATGATCTCGAAGCCTTAAATAAGTTGTGGGTTGAGTTACTAGTCCTAGAAGCCTTGGTTGGAGAAATGCTTTGGAAGCCCTGGAAGGCTTCGATGGAGATGAATATGATGATGGTTTTGTGATGTCCGACCATGAGGTGGAATCACTATTTGATAGGTTGAGGTGGATAACCTCTAGAATCCCTGGATGAGTTTTTGATTGATGGATGAATTTACCCACTTAATATCTCATATACATTGGTGCACAATTCTATTAATCCACATTTTAATTATTATTCTTTGAAATGTATGGTTTCATAAATAACAACTTAAGATCATCATCATAATGTGGAAGACATTGACATATCCATTTATAAGATGCCAAGTTATTGAGTAGAAAGTGTTTCATTATGCATTAGGTGGCTCCTAGTGTCCTTTGGCTCACCCCTATTGTCCTCCTTCATTATCCTCCTCCACTTCCTTTTTCATCCAAATTTTCGTTGTTCTACTTATTTACAAGATTTTATTTCTATATGACATAAACACTCAAGTAGCATAGCAATCATGAATAACAAATCTTAACATGATGATGCTAATTTTCCTTTATTACTGGGGCTAAATTGTTTTCTATTCGAGTTAAATACTTTTCATTAAATAAATATGTTTTTTTATGAGCCACATAGGAGTGAACTCACAAAAGAAGAATTTCTTTACTTATTCATTGAAAAACCATATTTTGTAGAGGAAGTTCAAAGTTTATAGGCATGACCTTGCACAAATGTGGTATATGGGAAGCTAGATTGAGACAAATTTCTTGGAAAAAAGTCAAATGGTGGGAATCAATGTGTGCACCAACTATAAGTGCTCTATTTGTTTAATATGAAGAGTAATTTGATGGCTAGCATGTATTCCATATAATTTCTTGAGCAAATAAAATATTCAATATAAAAATAGTAGCATTCTTTTAGGGTCCATTCCATATAGAGGAAATGCTTCACTAAAATCCACAAATAAATTGACATTCACATGTAGAGGAAGGAATCATTGGAAAAAACCAGATCTCTACATGTATCATCAAATGTTGGCCCACTATCAAAACATGTATGGGTTAAAGTTCGTAGAGATGGATTTGATAAAATCATAGCTCTAGAGATTTTAATTCAAATCCTCCACATGGTGTGATGAGTTGGAAAATTGAATTGAGAAGTGGTTTAACAAATGATTACTAAATGCAGATAGCCTTCACTAAACATGGAATAAGGGGCATTGTATTCATTTAGAGGTAACCATTTTAACATTATTGGATAGGTGACTTGGAAAATGACCATTAGGAGGAGCTACTGGCCAAAGCAATAGGTGATTACTAGTGATTTAAAGAATTGGCTTATTCAAAGGATTAGAATAAAATCCTCAAGGATAGATTTGGTGACCTTTTTCATTATATGTAGCGTTTATAATCATTGTTCTTTTCCTTAAAATACAATGATATTTGATCTTTGCAATAATCTTTGATCATAAGTATTACACTATTGTATATGAATATGTGGGAGTTGCAAGCCATTTAGATCATAACTTCTACTTGTGAAGGTGGTTCGATATCTATATGACAAAGGCACAAGAATGCAATTTACATGTTTAGTTATTTAGGGATTACTTTCCTCATCGTGACATCCCAACCGTCAACTCACATGTGATAAATCCCTAACTTGCAGAGTCCCTTATCTTCATGTGAATGAAACAAGAATAAGATTGATTCCCTTATATATAAACATTGTCTCCCCCATAAATGACCCAAGCATACGATTGACTCCTCACGTGCATGCATTGTTTTTTTGGAGGTGGTAGAGATTTGACTGCATTTTTTAGAGGGTAGCTAGGTTGTATCTCATTGGACTTAAGACTAAATTAAATCCTTGATATTCATGAAGGTAGTACACAAATATGATCTTATTGGATTTTTGATAGAGTGTAGTGATGACAAGTGGAAAGACATGTAACATTATTAAGTGAAAAATCTTATAATAGTTTTCAATTTATTCTAAAGAATTGGGTACCTAAAGTATATGACTTTCCATTATAAATATGTGACAATAATAACCAGTAATATAAAATTAAGGTTAATTTCATTGAATTCTATTTTATTATTCACTTTTATTTTCAATTAAATGTAATAAGAAATATATTAACTATATTATAGAATATTTTTTTTAATAAAAATATAATATAAATTTGATTATAATTAAAGTTAATAATTAAATCTTAATAATAATATTATGTTAAATATTAAAACTATGTTATTAAAAAAATTATACAGTTTAATAAAATTAGATATTTAGGGGAGATTATGAAACATATTCACGAGAACTAAATTAAAATGGTGAATTAAAATTTTATAAGGATATGCATAGGCACATGCAGAGATGACCAATAATTAATAGGACAATAGGAAAATAATAATAATATTTTGGTGGTAGTTGGATATTTATGTGATTGATAAGTTAAAATTTGATAAGGATGTACACACTCACGATGACCAATAATTATTTCGACAATAAGAAAAATAATAATAATAATATCTAGGTGGCAGTTGCATATTTATGTGATCAGTGAGTTAAAATTTGATAAGGATGAGCCTACTGAGACGATCAATTATAACTGAGACAATAATAATAATAATATCATCTTGGTGGTAATTGCATATTTATGTGATCGACTGTTAGAAGGCTAATGGGGAAATTTTTTGAAGAAAAGTCTTAGGGTGAGAGAGGTTCGAACACTGGATCTCAGCCTTCATTAGATAAGCTATGAGACTTAGTAATTTATAATTTTAATTATAAATTATAATTAAAATAAATAGAGACGTTAAAATAAAGTTAAAAAGAAATGCATAAAAGAGCTTCTAACTTTCCAGGCTTTCCCAACATACAAGAAAACAAAAATTCTAGTTAGGTCAAAATTGATAAGATTAAAATGATAATCCAATTTCATAATACTTTTATATGCTTATCTTCCACAAGCGAATTCAAAATAATTAAATTAATTATATCAGGATCCTTCTTTTTGATACCAAATTAAATTACCATGTGACCAATTGTTACAATGTTAGGGGGAAACCAGGTTAGAAACGAATTGAAATAAAATTAGAGTAACAAGTAACAACACTCTGCATAAAAAATAATAACTATTAATAACCATCAAAGGATGAAGTGGCTAAGAAAGAAGATGTGGAGTTCATATTTTGTTATTTGCAATTCCCATAGAGTCGAAGGCAGATGCAAATTCCATTGACCATTCCACAAGAAGCAACCGCCATCTAGGTATTCTTGGAAGAAGATGAGGCATCGTACACGTTATGATATGCATTTCTGTTTCCATTTGTATGCACACACCTGAGTCGAATGTAGAGGCATATGTCACTGTCATGGGTATTTCCATTATTGTCCCGATCACTTGCTGATGAAGAAGTCGCCATCTGGGCATTGGAGGCTGCCACATCCCTTGCTGATGGCGATGTGTGGCCGGAGACGTTTCCATTTGCACGTACAAGGCTGGAAGGTGTAGATGAGCAATTGATGCAAAATTTGTTATTCACAATTTCTCTCCAAACCCTTATAGCATCACCAAATTTTAGTGATTTTCTTTTCACAAACTTGATCCATACACCATTAAATGCATAACTCTTACTGCTTGCCCACCGTCTAAAAGTGAATGTGTCTAAAAGTGAAGACTATGATAAGAAGAAAAGTTAAAAACACCTCACAAATAGTTATCAAGCTAAGAAGAATCACATTAACTCTAACTGCCCTAGATTCTTCAACATGGTATCAGAGCTATGGTTACAATCAAAGGAAGGGAAGAAAAGAGACATTTCAAGGATCAAGTTTCTAGTAGGGAATCAAAGCAAACTGAAGGACATCAAGATTTGTATTAAAGAAACAAACCCTGATCTTGATCAAACCCTAGAAATCTACAACAACAGTCTACATCAACAAGGGTTTTTTCTATGAAATCAAGGAGACAATCTACAACATCAAGAAGTTGTGTCTCCACAGTCATCATCAAAAGGCCACTAGGACCCTCATCAAGATGTCTACAAAACAATATATTTCAAAGAATTTCAAAATGAAGATCACATCGGCTTGGAGAAATTTGAAACCCTAGCAGCAATCTTGATCTACAAAAGAAGGACAAGCATATTGAAGAAGAAAAACCATTGTCATCATCTTCAAGGTTATAAAAGCAAGAATCATTTCCTTTCCCTAGAAGAAGATCCTCCGAGGAATCAACAAACCATCCTGTTACACAAAAATATCGTCACCATGATTATTTGCAGTCAATATGGGTCTATCATTACTTGTACTATCCTCCTAAGCAAGTCTCAGACCTCAGTTCTTCAAATCAAGCTTTGGAAATGAGAGAAAGACATTAAAAATCAATGTAACTTTGGTTCCGCACTTTCTCTCATGGTCACCTGTGGTCCCGCACCTTCTGTGTACAAAAGCTGCGAATCTGCCTGCTCTGTCCCTAACGATGTAGTTGCAGACCCCTGTGAAAGTCAAAAGGTGCAAGTTTTATCTTAAAAAACTCACTTTGGGTTAATTCTAGAGGTTTCTAGAAGGAATTTTGACGTGGATTGTTCGCTCTGAGGTGGTTCATGCATCCCAAAAGAGAAGGAGCTAATCCCTTGATGAGAGGAGCCATCCCTTTCAAGGAGGGCTTTATCCCTTTGAAGGAGGACCTAGTAAATACAGGCATTGGGTTGGTTGCTGGAGAGGTGAGAAGCTGAACATTTTTTAGTGTAAATGCTGGTGAAATCAAGACTTCCTAGTTGAGCTTAAGAGGAGAGATCACACATCTTTTTGGCTTCATTGGGGAGTGAGTGAAACTTGTCAAAGTAGAGGAGACTTCTTGCTGGACCCTGGGAGGAGCTTGTACAACGTCAAGGAAAAGGTTGTAAAGTTCTTCTTCTTTTGAATTAATACAATCAAACTCATTTTTCTCAACAAGTATCTTATGTTATTTGTTTCATGGACTCCTTGACTTTCATGTTAAATATGTTTTATGCAATTGGCTTTTCAGGTGCTATTTAATTTGTTTGCCTTGTTTGTGTTTGCAGATTCGCAAAAAGGAGCTCATTTGGATCAAAGGAGCGAAGGCATCCAAAAGCTTGCATTGGACCTAAGGTAGGCCCTAAAAACACTTGTTTGCTATTGTTTATCAAAGCATATTTAGAGAAAGATAGTGTCTGGTTGGTTTGCTCGTCATTGGGTCTTCTTTAGATTCTAGGAAGGTCTATCTTGTCTGCAAGATCGACTTATTCTGCGTGACAAAATGGCAACTCCGTTGGGGACTTGATTGTTTTCTTTGTTTTTACTTTGACCTGAGAAACTCTATTTTTGTTTCTGTTTTTGGCTTGTTGTCTGTAAAAGTGGGTAGAGTTTGTAGATCCAGGGTTATTTTTCGTTTTTCATAGCTTTGGGAGAGGACAGCACCCTAGTCGTTTGACACAGTGCGTACTTACCCGCAGCTTGGCTTTTAGCACAGAGCGGGACCACACCTGTGCCAACTGAGGGCCTGCGGACCCTGTCAATATTTTGAAAACCTTAAGATTTCCTCTGTTAGTCAGCTTAGTTTGTCTTTAGAAATTGTTATCCACTGCCCAGACCTGCATATAACTTGTCAGAAGCTTTCCTTGGATTGATCTCGTTAGTATTAGGGTTTTAGGTGAAATTCCTAGGAGTTTTTCTTTTTGGGTTTGTTTTTCATTTTGGTTGTGCAGTGGCTCTGAGCTTAGAAGCTGTAGGGACTTCAGATCACCTTAGTGTCTACCAGATTTCTTATGAGTCTGACCATTTATGAAATCTCCCCTTATTTGAGGAATCTGCTTTGAGTTTTCTCTTTACAAAACTTTGAAACGCTTGTGTTTGAGAGTTTGGATTTTCATTTTGAAAAAGAAAACAAAATTGGTTGTTCTTGACTGATTTTTGATTCTGCATAAATTAGTCCTTAGCTTGCATCTAGCTGAGTAAAACATCCTTAAAAAAGAATTTTAGTAGGCTTTGACTTCAAATAGGTTTTTAGAATTTGTAGATCTCAAAGTTAGTCATTTTCATTAGTTTTGAGTGTTTTATAAAAAATATAAAAAATCTCTTTTGAAAAAAGTTTGTTTTTGGTAGTGATTCAGTGTTTTGAAATGAAAAAGGGAAATTTTTGTGAAATAACTAGTTGTCTCGTTTTGAGTGCTTTGGAAAGGAAAAGCTCTTCTTTTAATTTGTTTAATTGAGAAAGATTTGTGTTTACAAAGTATTTGCATTCTCAAACTCTTCCTTAGTTTAGAAGTTCATCGAAGAGAAAAAGATTGTTTAGATCATCTTAGGTGCATTTTTAGTGATTTTGAGTCGAGTCTTCATACCACGAGTTTCATCTCCGCACCTTTGGACTTAAACAAAAACCACTAAAATTAACGTCTAAAGTAAAATTCACCTAGTAAAATTTTTATTTCTAGGGCTCTAATACACCAACTTAGCTTAGGCTAGTGTCTTGGAGTAGGAGAGTAATTAACTCTCCAAGACAGTAAAAACAAACAAGTAGCTGTATCTTGTGGTAGGGAAGAAATCCAATTGTTGCATTTATGCTCTGGGAAAGCTCCTCTTAAAGGAGAAGCACGAGATCGTGTCTGAACCAGTGTGGGAATCAATCCTTCCTCATTGGAAACGATGCCATATATTCACGTATTAAAAATGGTAAACCTCGGATTAACCATTGTCGAGGAGCCTGGGGTCCCTTGTTGGTAAACCTTGGATTATGTCAAGGAGCCTTCAAGGGGATTGAGCTTGCTACTCTGCCCTTGCATGTGTAGCAGATTGTAGACTGTTCCCCTAGGTGTATTTGTCTCAATTGGTAACCTTAGTGGCCATATTCTTTAGGACTCTTCCTGAGGTGACAGTGGTGGGAAGATCCCACTCTACCTGGAGCAGACGTCGGCTAGACTCACTTGGATTTTCTGGGGGTTCTCTTCACTCGAGACGGTTAAGTGGAGGAACTTGTGCCAGTCTATTCATTAAGCAGGTTGCCGGGGTAACTGTTCCAACCACCATTTCTGTATTGAACTCTGCGACGTTGGGTTTCATCACCAACTAGTGTTTTCAGTCTGGAAAGTTACTGTTTGTGTGTGTTTGATCTCCTAGATTCTTTAGGCATGTGATTCAAATTTGTTTGGTTCTTTAGAGACTTTAGGTGCTTTTTATTGAGATTTTACTTTGTTTGTGTGTGAAGTAGTTAAAATTTTTCAACTGTGGCTGAATTACCAAGATAGTCCCGTAGACTTCGGGGCCAGTCTCCCGAGATTGTAAACGTGGCTGAGTTACTGAGGAAGTCCCGTAGACTTCGGGGCCAACCTCCTGAGGAAGTACCGAGCCAACTTGAAGGCTTAAAAGTCCTCGTAACTCCTAGAGACAATAGAGTTGGGTCACCTGAAGAAGGAGAATCTTCTTTGATAGTACATCCTGATTTTCAACCATTAGTAGCAGATTATAATCCGCAGTCAGAGTCTGTTTCCGAAATTGCTGGTAGATTTTCATCTACTAGTGATATAGGTGAGGAACTTGAAATATCCGAGCCTGAAAGTGAATTTGCTGCTACTCCGACATCGGGGTTTGTTGCTCCAACTTCTAGTGGTCCTGGTTCACCTAGGGTAGAAAGAGTAATCACCCAAGATCTTCCTTCTGGACTTATTGCTATTGAAGAACTTGCTCCGGAAGAAGAAGTAGGCCTCCCTATCCCTGAAAATCAACCTGTTATTGAACTAAGGGAGCGTGAATCAATTTTTTACAGTCCACCTAGGAGTAGTTCTTGGTATCTTTCTTTGACTAATTTTCTAGAAAACTCAGGGTTAAGTTTTTCACCACCTCGTGCTCCTTATCACCCAACACCTAGAAGTTTTTATACTCCCGTCAATTTTGGTAGGACAGTCATCCATGTTTACTCAATCGCCCAAATATTTTTTGTACGGTGGTCCTTCTGTTCCCTCCGGGTATCAGTCACTTTTTGGTACTTTTTCGGGAGCATCTCCTCAACCCATTGAGGAAAGGTTATTAACTGGAAACAATGGTACTAAGCCGTTGAGCGTAAAAGAAATTATTATGATGTCAGGTTCTATTCCCAATCCTCAACCTCAAGGTGGCCAGTTACTGCCTGGGGGGCAGCCTCAATTAACACCTGGGGGGAAATCTTAAGGTACACAATTTGCATCTGGGGGGCAACCTCAAGGACAGTACATACCTATGGGACATTACGTTCCTCAAGGTCAACCCCAGACTCAATATGTACCCCAAGGTCAACCCCAGTATCAATTTATACCTCAAGGTCAACCCCAGTATCAGTATGTGCCTCAAGGGTATCAACCCCAAGGTCAATACTCGAACCAAGGTTTCCAACCACCCCAAGGTCAAACGTTTGTTCAAGGAACGGGAAATGTACCTTTCAATTATCAATCCTACCCTGAACCCGGTTATGGTCCTCAGTATTCTCAACCAGTTATGGGTGAGTACCCTGGAATGAATATAGTGTGGGATCCATCGCAAACCCAACAGGTGTTGCAGCCAAGTGTACAGTTGTCATCTTAAACTAGACAACCCTTAGTTTCTGGTACACCCCAGCAACTAGTCCAGTCTAACATTCAAACTTCTGTACCTTCCGTAGTTTCTCAGCCTGGGCCTAGTACACCTTGTACTCCGCCTCAAATGACTGCTACAACTGCCGCAACATCTGTTCAATCTACCCCAGCTACTTCTGGAGTATCAACAGCTCTGGTTTCTACTGTTCCTGTATCTACTCCTCAGACATCTTTACCACTGTCTGGATCTACGATTCAAACTTCGGTTCAGATGCCTGTAGGACAACCTGGTTTAAGTACGGTTGTCACAAGTCAACCACAATTCACCTATCAACCGTACCAGGGACAATACCAATTCGGTCCTGCTGTCCAGCATCCAGTCTATCAGTATCAACCGTATCTTGGGTACACTTATCAACAACCTCAACAACCCCAGTACGGTCCGGTTAATCCTGGTTTTCCGGGGGGATACAATATCTCGAACGCAATTTCCATTCCTAGTTATCCTGGATATCCTCCTCCTGGGGCTGGTCTCATGACCCAGAGTTTTAGGGATCCTAATCGGCAGTTACCGTTTATCGCAACTTTGGACTTACCTAACTTGTCGCGCCTAACGAACGATCCCATTAATTATCTTCCGTTTTGGCCGCCAATGCCAAATAAGTTTCCCAGTGACATTCCCAAGTTCGAAGGTAAATCAGGAGAGGACCCGTCGAACCATGTGATGACTTACCACCTCTGGTGTCCGTCTAACTCCATCACAGATGATTCAATCTGTCTTAGACTTTTCCAGCACACTCTAATTAGTCTTGCGGCCAAGTGGTACATTGAGTTACCGCGAGGCACTTTTTATAATTTTAGTCACTTAGCTACCTCATTTTTAACTCATTTTTAGTTGCCAGTCCGATATGACAATGGCAAGGAATTGTTAACTTCGCTAAAACAATCGACATCCACTTACATTTCAGATCATATTCATGAGTGGAGACGTCGACGTCGTTTAGTGAAAGTATTTATTCCGGATCAAATCTTGGCTGAGTGGTTTGTAAAATATTTGTTGCCAAAGATCACTGAAGATGTTGCTAAAGCCAGAGTTGTTACTGAGGAGCAAGTCATTGATCAAGCACAGTACCTTGACTTGGTCTATATTCAGTCGAGTACGTTACACGAAAAAATCCCCGATCTTCCCAAGCAAAATCAAATCACTGCAGCTCCTTCGGGATCTCATGCCGCCGATGGTATGATTGGCACAGTTAACACTAAAAGTAAGAATAAGTCTTCTAATAATTCTTCTCCCATTATAACCTTGCCTGATTCCCCAACAGGAGATTCTTCTGCAGGGATTTCCACCGATATTCACGTTGTAGAGTCATCTACAGCCAAATCAAAATCCGGTGGGAAGAAGAAATGAAAGAAGAAGAATAAAACGGAAAAAAGTTCAAAGGAGAAACCTGAAAAGGAAGAATCCAATGATGAAAAGCGCAAACCTCGTTATCCTTGTCTCATTTGTGACGATGAACATTTTACAAGAGACTGCCCTCATCGTGCAGAGGTTGCAAAAATTGTCAAGGATTCCCAAACTCCTGCTGTTTTGAAGGATCCTTTTCCAGCTCAAGACAGTAAGATGATAGGCTCATCCTTGAGTGCCAATGAAGAACCCATACTGATGATGTCCCATGTTAGGATTGCGACTCGATCGCAAGATTATGGTAGTAAGAGTCCTGTTGATGGTAAAGAAGCAGAATCTTCTCATTCTAATCCATCAACCTCAGCTCCCGGTTCCGATCCACTACAGATCGAGAAACCTAATCCAGACTTGGTAATCAAGCCGCCCGCCAAGGGTATACTTCGAAAGTCAGCTTTCAATCCACATGCGAGAGCGGCTCAGAATTATAACATTGCTGAGGATTTAGCTGTTTTACCCTCAGCAATGTCAGCTTTGGAAGTGCTGCAATCATTCCCAGCACAACGTAAATTACTTTTGTCGGCTATAGGAGCTATTGATGTTCAGGACCCGAACCTAATAATTTTCTATCTAGAAAATAGTACACCTCAGTTGCCTCATCAAATAGCTTTCTAGATTCCAGTGATAGTAAAAAACAGGCCTATTCATCGGACTGTAATTGATGAGGGAGCCTCAACGTGTATTATGTCGATACGGTGTTGGAGATCGCTTGGTTCTCCTTCGCTAAATCAATCCCCGACAATTCTAAAGGCGGTTGATGGTCGTGGGTTTCATCCTTTTGGCATTCTATAGGATTTGCCTATAGGGGTTGAAGGAAAAACCGTTAGTCTAGATGTGGAGGTGGTTGATGCCCCTCTAGATTACAACCTTCTCTTGGGTCGAAGTTGGTCTTACACTATGATAGCGGTCGTTTCATCGGTCTTTCGAGTAATAAAGTTTCCACACAATGGAAAGATTGTAACAATAGACCAGATGGCTTACTTTTCATCAAACCCAGCCTCTTCAGAGAGTATTCAACATGTTGGTAAAACGACTATCCCATATAAGGATGTTGGAGTAGGATTAGTTAAAGATGCCGGTTTACTGGGAACTTTTCCTTTTCCTCCAATCAACGCATCATATTCATTTGCAACCACTCATATGATTACATCAGACACCATTATTTATGATGATCCTTGGATCGTCCCTTATGAATCTGAGATAGACTCGTTTGGTAATTCCATGCCTTTGAGTCCATATGAAATTGCCTATGAAGCCGTGCAGTTTTTTGCCGACCCATGTTCAACCGAAAATGACTTAATGAATGTGGTCCGTGAGGAATCACTTTTCACATCAACCTCAGATTTAACTACGCTTTCTGAACTTGTTCACTCTGATGAGAAAATTCGTGAAATCCTATGTGTAGATGATTTACCATGGGAAGATCTCCATCACAGATCTTCGTTTTTACCTGAGGATGATCGTTTCGAAAATGATTTCTCATCAATTTTTACAACTGAATATGTCAAGGAACCTCAGAATCCAATGAAACATCCCGATTCAGAGTTAAATTTGGGAACCATCTCTCGAACTATTCCTATTGACATTTCGGTTAAGCCCGGAATTGTTGAGAACATTCATATAGGTGCCTCGTGTACAGATGATGAAATTCAATTATATAAGGCCCTATTTCAAGAATTCCGCGATGTGTTTGCCTGGTCCTATGAGGAAATGCCAGGAATTGATCCCGCGATTGTTGTTCATGAAATCAAGACTTACCCGGACGCCAAACCCGTCCGACAACGTTTGCGTCAGATTCACCCACGAAAAGCTGTTGCAATTAAAGTAGAAGTTGAAAACTTATTGAAAGTAGGTTTCATTTATCCAATCCCGTTAACGGATTGGGTATTGAATATTTTTCCGGTTAACAAAAAGTAGGGAACAATAAGAATATGCATCGATTATAGAGACATTAATCGAGCCTGTCCAAAGGACAATTACCCAACTCCCTATATCGATCAAATCATTGATGATTGTGCCGGCAGCGAAATATTCTCCTTTATGGATGGTTTTTCCGGATACAATCAAATCAACATTCTACCTGCTGATCAACCAAAAACGGCTTTCATCTGTCCATGGGGGACATTTGCTTATTGCAAATTACCTTTTGGGCTTAAGAATGCCGGAGCAACTTTTCAAAGGGCGACGCCTTATGCGTTTCATGACATCAAGCACATTGTGCAACCCTATCTCGATGACTTTCCTTCTCATTCATTACATCGAGCTAATCACCTTGTCCATTTACGAGCAATCTTTATGAGGTGTAGGCATTATCATATTTGGTTGAACCCACACAAATGTGTCTTCTGTATAGAAACAGGTCTATTGCTGGGGTTTGTAGTTTCGAAAGCCGACATTCGCATTGATCCCTCAAAGGTCGAAGCTATCATCAAATTGCCTCATCCTTCGAGTCTTCGCCAACTCCAAAGTTTGCAGGGGAAAGAAAACTTTTTAAGATGATTAATTCCTAACTATGCCGAGGTTACAAAGGGTTTTACCCAGTTGTTGAAGAAAAACACTCAATTCTATTGGGATGAGATAGCTCATAAATCTTTTGATGCACTCAAACACGCGTTGACCCATGCACCGTTGTTGCATCCTCCCAACTACAACCAGGATTACTTCTTGTATCTCGCCGCCTCTCATTCCACCATTGGAATGGTCTTAGTTCAGGAAGATGAATCAGGAACTGAACATGTGATATATTACCTTAGTCGAACTTTAAATCCAACTGAGCTAAAATACTCACATGTGGAGAAATTGGCATTGGCAGCCGTTCAAGCTGTCCAACGTTTTCGTCACTACATTCTACTACGTAAAACTATGGTAATTTCAGATTGCAACCCTATGATCTAGATTTTAACCAAGCAATTGCTAGGGGGAAAGTACTCTAAATGGATCGTTACGCTGCAAGAGTTCGACTTGGAATTTGAGAAATATAAGTCTAAGAAATCTTTAGTTTTTGCAGAGTTAATGTGTGACTTCCCGCGTGTTGACACGGAAACTGTGGTGGAGGCACCCATTGCGGACAAATCCTTATTTCTAATCAGCACTTTAGATCCATGGTATGGGGATATCATCATTTATCTCCAGACCCAATCCTTTCGGCCAGAAATTTCAAGGTCAGAACGTTGAAAAATTCGTTTCCAGTCCCAACAATTCAGGATTATTGGAGATACTCTTTATCGCCGAGGGGCGGATTCTATTTTTTGACGTTGCTTAACTCACGAGGAAGCTGAAAGGGTTCTAAATGACTGTCACTCTGGAGCTTGTGGCGGTCATATGTATGGGTTTGCCACAACACAAAAGATATTGCGCGCTGGCTACTTCTGGCCGTCTTTATTTAAAGATTGTATTACGACGGTCTGAAAATTCCACAACTGCCAGATTTTTGATCATAAAATGCGCGCTCCACCTGCTACTCTCCACCCTATAATTTCCGTTGGTCATTTTTCCAAATGGGGTATCGATTTTATTACATGTAACCCTCGCTCGGCTGGGGGGCATGCATATATCATCCTTGCGGTAGAGTATTTTACTAAGTGGGCCGAGGCGATGCCTACATTTGAGGCAGACGGCAAGACGGCTGCAATTTTTGTGTTCAATCATATAATTGATAGGTTTGGTGTCCCGCAAGTGATAATCACTGATCATGGGCGCCATTTTCGAAATGTTATGATGAACGAACTTACAGGCCAACTTGGTTTACGTCACAATAGTTCAACCCCTTATTATCCACAAGCGAATGGTCTGGTTGAATCCATCAACAAAGTTTTAGTTATCATGATCCGACGAATCATTGGGATTCATCGGTAAAATTGGCACGACATGCTATTTTCAGCTCTTTGGGCATACCGAACTTCAGTAAAATCATCAACAGGGTTCACTCCTTTCCAACTAGTCTATGGTTTGGAAGTCGTGTTACCCATTGAATGCGAAATCCCGTCACTGTAAATGGCCATCGAGTTACTTCCAGCCACTTCAGAAGAGGAAAAGTGTTTGTTATACTTGGCTCAATTAGATGAGAATTGACGTGATGTTGCATTGGAAATTGAGACTCACGCAAAACGAATGAAAGCTCAGTATGATCAAAATGTGACCCCTCAAATTTTTTTGGAAGGAGATCTAGTCTTAGTTTACGCTCAAGCTAATGATAAATTAGGTGCTGGAAAATTCGTTCCTATGTGGCATGGTCCCTATGTTGTCAAGCAAAAGCTAGCCAAAGGGGCTTATGAATTGGTAGACTTTGATGGGGACTCTTCGGGTAAACCCAGAAATGGCCTTTACTTGAAGAGGTATTATGCTTAAAAGAATCGTTATGGAGATTTAGTTAGGATAGTTTTTTCTTTCTAGCTAGTGTGTTTTAGTTTAAACAATGTGCTTAGCTTAGAGAGTGTTTTTTTTCGTCATTATTCCTGCTCATCTTGGTTTTACTCTTGATATTGCAGATGTCGATGCCTCTCCAAACATACATTGGTTTCACTGATGGTGCTTGTCGTAATATACAGAACATCTCTTCCGCAGCTTGGGTTATCTATTCGCCCTCTGACGAGTTAGTATCTATGCATGGGGTAAGCCTCGGTCAAACAACGAACAACATTACCGAGTATAGTGCAGTGATTGCGTTATTGTCTGAATCTATTTCATTTGGGATTCAGAGTTTGATAGTGAGGTTAGATTCTGAACTCGTTGTATTACAGCTCAATAGAGTGTATGCCATTAGAAATCCAGTGTTATTAAGATTATTTTTGAAAGTGCGTCTCTTGGAACATGAATTTGATTATATTGAATATCAACATATTCCAAGGTCTTTAAATACATTAGCAGATGCAATTGCTTCTCGAATGTTAAATAGACATTTGCAATAATCATACAGGTAAATTTAAAACCATTCCATAACATGATTTACAAGATAAGTCGGTAATAGTGATATATATATAGGAGTGTGTCAAAAAATACATCGTCTTCGATCATAGGTTGGAAAAACACCTTACGATCGGCAAAAATGATAATTACAAAAAACAAAAATGTCATATGTGCCCACAATAGGCGATCATCCTATCACTGGTGATGATCTCTATAAGAAACCACTGCACGGGCCACCTTGCAAAGGAACCTCCTAAAAGGTCCCGGGACTCCAATCACATAGTTCTGAAGTCGATGAGGGATGTCATCTATAGTGGTCTCAGGAATATCTCCTGTCAAGCACTTGAGATGACCCTCCAACTCGGCCAAAACCTCTGCTGATTCGTCCTATGGGGCTGGTGCGCGTGCAACTGGTTGCCTCCTCTCATAAGGCCGGAGAGCGGCTGGTCGCTGTGGACCCACATCTACATTTGAAATTTTTACTATGAGTTTTGAGACGATGAAAAAATAACAAAAAAAAATCAAAATAGAAAAAATGTTGAAAAGGATTTTACGTTACTCGTCCCACTGCTCTCCTAGTGGAAGAACCATGTCTGGGTCACCACGAAAATCTATCCCAGCATAAGGGAAGTCCTGAGTAGAAAAGACCTGGTTTTCCAGCCATTGGAAATACTTAGGTTTGAATCGAGCAACCTCTGTCCTCTCATCCGGGTGACGGGCCATGATTGCGACCCATCGCATCAGTTTGGGCTCTCGAGGAAGCCCAGCTCCAACAGTAAGGTGTTGTGGGATCAGCATAGGAACCCTCTCCAGGCCAAAACTCACGACCAAAGCCCCATAACCAAAGGTCTTTAGTCGTCCATTCTTGGCCCTGGTCAGTTGGCCTTTCACATTGGCCAACACAGCATCGCACCAGTTGAAGATGGTGCCTCGAAAGCAATCAACTGCCATACGCATCTGGGATCCGATGGAAATATGTAATGCGGTAGCTCCACAAAGTCTGGTGATAGTGAATGCAATCACCATGAGCTTAGGGCGGGATATCGTCTTTATGTCTATCCCTTTGTCTCTAGCCTGGCTGTTGCAGTACTCTAGCCGGAGGCTATTGACAAACTGGCCAGCTGGCCTAGTCCCGTGCAGACTCAAGTCTTCACCTCTCTTAGGCAAACTAGTTAAGAAATATATGTCCGCCAGCTCGATTTCGAGCTGGTGGCCGCCGAAAGAAAAGCACTGGTCCTGTATGCTCCATCTGTCAACCAGCCACTGTAAGAAATCCACCTGAGCCCTCATGCCAGGAATGGCCCAGAATTTGTACAATCCACACACCCTCAAAGCATCAAGTGAAGGCTGATGATTCCATGCAGCAGCATCCACGTCCTCATGCTCTCGTTCACGCCAATCTAGCATGATGTACTCTCTGCATCAAGTATAAAGACAAATTAAAATGCTAGAAAATATTTTGTGTGGTCCATTTTTGAGAATTTTTGGGTTCAAAACCCTTGCAGAGGGGACCACACCCTATAGGTTAGACATAGTGCGTGGGACCGCACTTTGTCTACATGGAAGGTGCGGACCCTGAGCTTTTTCCCAATGGAGAAAAAGTCAGTGTCCACAGGCCCGCAATAGTAAACCTGCGGGCCCCCGCGTGCAGGTTTTGCGCCTAAAAACCCTCCCAAAAATGAAATAAAGGACTAAAAACAAAAAATTAAACAGTTAAAAATGAAGAGTGGGATGATTTGGATTACCTGGAGAAGACGGTGTTCGATTCCGACGGTTGGATTTTTCGCAATCCTCACGGGAAGTTTTCTGAGCAAAAGCACTATTTTCTCACCCAAACTCAAACGGTAAAAATGAATTGACAAAGGCCCTTTTTATAAGTTTTTTGAGTAAATAAATTGCAAATTTGTTTATGTTTCACTTTGAAAAGGTATTTTGCGACATTTTTATCCATTTCAAACAGGTATGAGTAATGTTTGTGTTTTTGTGCAGAATAAAGGATTATTCGGGCGAAATCTATCATTTTCGACGAAAAAACATGTAGAGTCATCTTTAAGCTCTTTTCTAACTCCTAAAAACATGAAAAGATCGCCGAGTGTTTCTTTTGAACTCGTTAAAATGAAATAAAAGACGGTCCACTTACAGCTCTTTTCCGACCATAAAAACATGAAAAGATCGCCGGATTTGTTGTCGTTTCAAATTCGATATTAGTCATAAAACGACGTGTCATTGATCGCTTTTTTACTTTTTCGGGTCAAGGGCACTAATGACGAAAAGTACTCCTTGGTCGTCAAAGATCAAGCGGTTCTCTCAAGTATTATTTTATACTTGTTCGGGCTTGGGAGACACAAATTTACGAAAAAGGTCAACCCTGGAGTCTTCTTAAGTTTTTTCAGACTCTCTAAAATTGAAAAACGCCGAGTTTCTCCTATACTTGACTCGTTAAAAATTTCACAGTAAAGGACCTGTTCAATAACAAACAGGAATGAACCACTCCTTCTTAGGGTTCGAATTTAAACTAAGTTGGACTCATCCGAAGGATGAGCTTATAATCAAGCAAATGTTATCCTCCTCAAGCTTGTCAAAAATAAAGAGGTACTTGCCAGAAATGGTGGGGGAAAGAGAGAAAAATGAGCCTGTTTGTCATACTTTGTAACCACTCTTGAACACGACACTTTTATTCACCTGGGTTGGGAAATCCCTTGCCTAACAGTTGATCAAACCACATTGAAATTCTTCAGCCGGTATCTGGGTATTAACTTTGGGTCAATTATCACCAAGCCATCTGTCGTGTCGTTATGTGTTCAAAAGGTCACTACCAATAAGCCATTCATCTGCAAAATATCTGTCATCCACCTTGACCATCCCTGAGTCAGTCCTTGCAACTAAATTTCTTCAACTTGATCTATGATTTTGTGTTGTGGGCTTGCCTACGACGGATCGCTTTCTATCGACATCAGCTCATTATCTAGAAAGATGATCTAGGAATCGTCAGTACCTTGAAGTCTGCATGCCTCAATGGCAGGTTTCTCGCATTTGACGACAGTTTACATCATTGACTTTCGATCAAGACATGTTCGACATCAACACATTTATTCGCATCTCATGGATTGTACTGGGTACTTTGAGAGCCATTGACATCATTGGTGGTTTCTCTCACACTTGTTAACAGTTTATATCATTGACTGGTAATCAAGTGGTTTCTACCATGTTTGACATCAACAAATTCATTCGCATGGGTAGAATCGTACTATTTCGGGAAGTAGAAATGAAGACCCTGGATCTAGTTTCCACAATCCAGGCTGCGAGGAATTTTGTATTCATTATATAATAGATTATTCATAAACAGATGGCTGCGTCCATACTGTGTCCACATGAGTCTATACTTGTGATGCTTTACAAGATCATTCCTGTATCAGAGAAGTAGTTAGTTTTTCTAGTCGATTTTGATCTGAGCATGGGAATGCCTACCTCAGCACTGATATGATCTCATATATATATCTTGCATTGAATGTTTTTACAGGTTCCAACCGGGTTCTCCACAAGATGATCCTCGAAATGATAAAGTACTTCACTCTTCCTAAATGATAAGAAATCCTCATCTACTACAAACTTCGCACTTTAGGGGGAAATCTGTTACACAAAAATATCGTCACCATGATTATTTGCAGTCAGTATGGGTCTACCATTACTTGTACTGTCCTCCTAAGCAAGTCTCAGACCTCATTTCTTCAAATCAAGCTTTGGAAATGAGAGAAAGACATTAAAAATAAATGTAACTCTGGTTCCGCACTTTCTCTCATGGTCACCAGCGGTCCTCCACCTTCTGTGTACAAAAGTTGCAGACTTGCCCGCTCTGTCCCTAACGGTGTAGGTGCGGACCCCTGTGAAAGTCAAAAGGCGCAAGTTTTATCTTAAAAAACTCACTTTGGGTTAATTCTAGAGATTTCTAGAAGGAATTTTGACGTGGATTGTTCGCTCTAAGGTGGTTCATGCATCCCAAAAGAGAAGGAGCTAATCCCTTGATGAGAGGAGCTATCTCTTTGAAGGACGACTTTATCCCTTTGAAGGAGGACCTAGTAACCTCCCTCCATTGCACTATAAATACAGGCATTGGGCTGGTTGGTGGAGAGGTTAGAAGCTGAACATTTTTGAGGGTAAATGCTGGTGAAATCAAGACTTCCTAGTTGAGCTTAAGAGGAGAGATCACACATCTTTTTGGCTTCATCGGGGAGTGAGTGAAACTTGTCAAAGTAGAGGAGAATTCTTCCTGGACCCTGGGAGGAGCTTGTACAACGTCAAGGCAAAGGTTGTAAAGTTCTTCTTCTTTTGAATTAATACAATCAAACTCATTTTTATCAACAAGTATCTTATGTTATTTGTTTCATGGACTCATTGACTTTCATGTTAAATATGTTTTATGCAATTGGCTTTTCAGGTGCTATTTAATTTGTTTGCCTTGTTTGTGTTTGCAGATTCGCGAAAAGGAGCTCATTTGGATCAAAGGAGCGAAGGCATCCACAAGCTTGCGTTGGACCTAAGGTAGGCCCTAAAAAAACTTGTTTGCTATTGTTTATCAAAGCATATTTAGAGAAAGATAGTGTCTGGTTGGTTTGCTTTTCATTAGGTCTTCTTTAGATTCTAGGAAGGTCTATCTTGTCCGCAAGATCGACTTATTCCGCATGACACATCCTCTTCAAAAGGAGCTACCTTTTCTATTGAGGAAATGCTTTCTCATTTGAAAGAAGATCACCCAAGAAGAAGCCCTCATACATGTTCTTCATCAAGCATCAAAGTGATCAAGGTGAAGATTTTATCTTCACATGCCAAGTAAGTATTTTTCATTTTTATAATCAAGTTTAGTTAAATGACTTCATGTTTGCAAGGAGATCTATAAATCGGTTGGGTCATCGAGATTCCTTGCATGAAGAAGGAGGATAGTCATAGTCCTCTAAGACACTAAAGTCATTAAACATATCAAAAGGTCTCCTTTGAATTTATGGAAAGGGATGCTTATGAAAGATCCCCCCATATAGAAAAATTTGAGACATAAAAGTGACGTAGATGATAAACTCATTCTCTAAAGATGCATTGAAAAAGGTCACATGAAATTTGATCTACATGAAAGAAAAGGGTATCAAAGGATGTAGGATATCTTCCATCTACAAGACCTAGAAAGGAAGATAACCATAATGCACTAATAGATAATCATGATAACAAATGTTGATGAGATGAGAAGGTTACCTCATTTGACAACTTATGGTCTCTATGCTAAATAGAGAAAGACAAGTTGATGGAGGAAGCTGAATAAAAGGGCTGAGGAAAGAGGGAGTAACATATCTCTATGATTGGGATAGTATCCCTCACAAAAGGGTCCTATCATAAATTTATGCTATAAGATATGACAATGATGATAAGATGCATCATGGCATCATGGAAGCATTGGAAACAAGAACTTGTGACATCTCCATGGAAATCATGAAGGACAAAGTCCATGATAGACAAAACATGGAGGCTATAACTCTTAGAAACCTTAGTGGGAATTGAAAGAAAGGAAGAAGTCATCTAGGACAAGGCTCATCATACATCAAGTCAAAAAGGAAACTTCTATCAGTTGGGGATATACTAGATCCTCAAAATTCTTTGATGGAATCCTCATCATAGGATTCACTAATATAGAGAGGAAGAAAGTGTTTCAACAAGAACTCCAACTTATGGAATCCATGAGATGATGACGTGATGACATGGATCAGATAAGTGGATTGAATATTGATGAGACTCATCATTGGGTAAAATTATGGGCCTTAATCACCTCCTAGCTTAGTCAAACCAACTTTTCTCACAACTTATTACATGTTTTTTATTATATTTTGTTTATGAGATGGGTTAGAGTTGGATATGATGCCTAGTGGACTAATATGCAATGAATGCAGGATTGAAGGAGAAAATCAAGGAATTTTGGCAAATATTAAGGTTAAAACTCAAATGGGACAATGGAGATGGATTTTAGGAGGTAAATCCTCCTCATTTACTTCTCCCCATTCGAATATTCCTCCATCCATCATACTAGATCAGAGTGCAAGTAGCCAAGCCATGAGGATTAGAAGGAAACTGACCAAGTGAGAGACAAAGAGCTAGTTTATCTCGAGTTCGGGAGCCGAGCCTCCCTAATTTTAAGGAAGTCGTTGGGGACTTCAGTTGTATAACTAGAGAGGCCTAGAGCATCATTAGGATTCGAATTTGTGTTGTAAAACTCTAAGCTATTTTTGAGCTCCAGACTTGTAAAAGTTTTATTGATGTAATTTTATGTTTTGGTAATAAGAATGAGTTTTGTTTTGAGACAAAACTGAGTTAACTATGAGGGATGAAGCTCTTGGGTTAGGGCCCAACCCTAGTAGCAAAGGCTCCTCTTTTTTGTATCTGTATGTTTATATTAGTCTCATAGCTTCATCGTTAATTTGCTTTTAGATGTGTTTTCATTGCAAGTAGTGTAGATTGGATTGGTTGTTTAATAGTTTGCTTCCATTTGTTCCTTACTTCAGTAGCAGGTTAGCAGGGATAAAAGGAGTACCACAAGGTTGTTAGTGGGTGTCCTGGCCTCATTTCCTCCCTTCGGGATCATGATTTGAGGAAGGGGCCCTTATGTAGCCCCAAAAACACAGATTTCTATTTCTTGCATAATCTTTAGATGTTACTGTATTTAAGTTAGCATTTGATGAATTTTGCAAAGTAATATTTCATTTCCATCTCTTCTATCTTCACTCTTGTAGTAAATCTCATCCATGCTTTCATTCCTTTCAACAACTTTCCTCATGCATAATGTAGGCAGTTAGTTCATTAATTCTGCTTTTCTAGCTTATGAGAATGATTCTTGTTTACATAGCTTTTTGGGAATTATACATGTTTTATGCAGAGAAAGTGCTTCAGGAGGAGACAAAGACTTCATAGCCAACAACCACCTTTTTCTCCATCCACCATATTCATTCCTTGTTTTCACCATTTCCTTCACTAGTTTTCATCATTTTTCATAGAAATTCTTCCAAGCACATTGAATGAATCCAACCATCCTCTAACTTTGTTGTTGACTTCTGAGTGATCCTAGACCTTTCCTCGCTTCATTCCACCCATATACCACCTTCCCTAAGCCTTCCATCACCTCCAACACCTTCCATTTTTCTCTCGGCTGTATCCTATAGGTTTATAGGGAATCCTGTAGGTTTTTAGGACATCCTGTAGGTTTCCCTGAAATAGCATATTTTGAGGGCGAATTGAGGGAAAGCCTCTAGGAAGTCACCAAAAGCCTCCCAAGTGTCTACCACACAATCCAAACATCTCCTAACCCTTCCACCCATCCTCCAACATCCTTAATCCACCTGTCACATAACCAAAAGAAATTAGTTTGCATACTTGATTTTGCATGAAAAGACAAAAAGACAAAAATAGATTTATTTCAGTCCCTTTACTTGCACATTAGTGATGATTGATGCTTCTTACTTCCATGCTTAGATAGTAGCATTTGGTTCATGTTAATTTAGCATTATTACAAAGCATAGTTTCTTGGCAGTTAATTAGGAAATGGTGTGATTTAGCATTGAATTTCGGTCTTTTTCATTATTGCAGTAGAGTAGCTCTCCCTTAGAGTAGATTTCCCTTTCTTCCATCAAGAAACCAAGCTTCTTCTGATTCCATAGAAGTCCAACTTGAAAACTCTAGTGGTCTCTCGCTAGCTGAACCGTGAAAAAAGGCAGAACCATCAATTTTACTTGTGTATACAACACTGACACCTCAAAGTTTGTATGAACCTTGGGTTGACAAAATAAAGCTGGTAGCCCAAGAGTTGCAACATTCTTGCTGCAATATTCATGCTCATCACTTTTTGGCACTGTTTCAGGGGAGTTGTTTGAGTAATATGTGAATACTACTTCTTTCTTCTATTTCTTGTCTCTAATATTCTTCCATTAGTTTATTTATGCAAAAGTAATTTAGATGCTTCCTTTTTAATTCTACATTTTTTTCTTTCCTTTCAATTTTTGCAAGTAAGATTTCAATTCAACAAGTAGTTTTTCACTTAGATAGTAGTTTTCATTGAATCAGCAATTTAAATTCTGCAAAGTACTTTCCAAGTTTGAAAAAAAAACACAAAACCAACCCAAAAACATTTCCTTTCATGCCTCGTAGGAATAGGGATATGTTGAAGCCCCGAAAATCGGGTCGACAACAAGGGGGATACCCACCCAGTCTGGACCTTGGTTGGCAGCTCCTTATTCGTTTGGTATAGCGGGTCCGACTGGGGATAATGAGACCAGTTTCCCAATCTAAGGGGTGTGTGTGTGTGTGTAGAGTTGGATGATGTTGATCTAGGAGTATTTTAAGCTAATTTAATTCAAAATTCTAAACTAACTCTATGCTATTGTAATCTAATGAGAAACAACACATCTAATCTATGCTAACCCGGGGTGTATTTCTTCCATTATGCGATCTAAAGAGATTTCGAGCAATAATTGGTAATAAAGATCATTCAACTATCATAAGAATAGAAATCAATTAAGATAAACCATTCTGCATAAAAAGTTAAGCAAAACAGTTGTGAACAGCATATCGCATAGTAATTTATTCATATATGAAGCACAAATAAATGACTCCACCGTACAAAAGTGCCAAGTGGTAACCCACACATTCATGCATTAACATATAAACAACTGAAACTGCATATCACTTTAAGAATATAAGCAGAAATTGGTCAAGAGATAAAAGTACCATTTATGACTGGATTCACTCATAAGCTTCAAGCAATAACGATTTATCTCTACTTGTTCTAACATCTACTAAGAGTACAAAAGTGAAGCATTAGTAGCAGACATTAATAAATCTCGATCCATCCATTCACAAAACCTCCTCTAAGGGTGCAGAAGTGCATGTTCCGAGGACAAGTTTTTGACAAATTTTTGGACCCTTCTCTAAATGCATGAGAAGCGTTAAAATACTACTTCCTAATTCTAATAATAGTATTATTACAAAATTTAGGATGCGGTTTTCAAATGACCGTCCTTTTTCTAATCTAGTTAAAAGAAAAAACAACATTCTAAATAAGGCTACTTCTAAACTTGGTCCTTAAAGTTGCAAGTGTTCAACATGGGCTTGAGGAGAGTTGGCTGATTGATTTCGGTGCTGAGCTGGGCTGCGAAAACAACATCTATGAGAGCTGGCGCTACTTTTTCAGCCACGTTTGTGATGCATTTCAGCGTCATCCATTGGCTGTGCGGCTTGACCAAGTACGTCCAGTAACATTCCCAATTCAACCTGGCTAATGCTTGGATTGCTCTCCCCTATGCCTGCGCTTTCTGCTTCCATTCTGCTTCCAGTTGTAACTTATTTGGTAGGTACCCTGGGGTGGTCTCTGCGATTAAATTGGCCCTGTGTAAATTCTCATTTACACAGTCGATAAGAATGCTTGCCTGTGTAGCCGCTGTCTCCGTTGCTCGCTCTGCCTGCCTGATTTGATCGTCCCATTTATTAAAGAGCAATTCTTTATGATTTTCGTTTATCCTGGGTGCACCTGCTCTTTTCCCTTCATCATCATCCTGCCAAGTTAAGTATTCCGTCACCCTTCTGTCACTCTGATCATAGTCACTCTGCAAGTCTACCACTTGATTGGTGATTTTATCGCTCAGCTCGCAATAGTGACTCCACTGTGATATTTTACGTCCCAACTCTTCCTGTTGTTGCAGTAGTTGTTCATTTAAGCCAATAGATTCTGAAATAAATTCTGCCAGCTTAGGCTCATCTTTATGCATTTCTTGTAAAGTCTGCAATTGTTTTCCTTTCTCGTCTAGACTTCTTTGATAGCCTATCTGCATCTGTTGAAAGTCTTCCTGCAGCTTCTCGAGCTGTTTGGAAGCTTCAATATTAGCATTGGCTTGTTGCAACTGTTGTTGTAGTAGTTGTATCTGATCTTCTTGTTCTTTCAATAGTTGCTGAACTTCCGATGCCTTATCAATAGTTGCAGGAGCATATGCTCCTGCGATCTGAGACATCTTAGTGAGGTTTTCAGTCGGGTTATTGTTGGGGTCTTTCCATAAGATGTCCAAATGTTCAACATCTTGTGACAGTGTATTTTCTAGTTTTCTTTTCTTCCTCTGCCTCCTTACAACTGCTTTGTGTTGGGGACTATAGAATACATCCAGTGGGGGAATTTCTTCTACATTAAGTAGAAGGTCAGAAGGTGGAGCGATAGGAATGTGCTCCGTTTCTGTGACACTGCTAACTATGGTCGGAACCACTTCTTGCACTACCTGTGTATTGTTCACAGGTGTTTTCGGGGCTTTCCCTTCAAGATTGATCAATTCATTGAAGGTTTCCCATTCTTTGTCCAGTTCTGTTGTGACGAGTGGTGCTTCGATGACAGAAGGGGGGACATCTCTTGGCGGGGAGGCGATAACTTGCTGTTGAGACATCGCACTTGACTGAGTTGTATCTTTAGTTGTTTCTTCATTTTTTTCTTGGTCGTATCCACACTCTTTAGGATGCTCAGGCACTCTTTGCGCAACGTTGGATTTAAATCTGGAAGTGCTAGAGTTTTCGCTGAGGCTAATGCTTGGAGTTGGTTCTCTAGCAGGCAGTCGCAGTTTCTCTAGAGGAATATTGGCCAGCCTTCTTTCCCTATATAACATGAATCTTTAGAGGCCATCTGGAGACAACCTCGACCGAGCTTCCCGCAAAATTTCTTGGAGCGAACTTCTACTCTGAAACAGATCATCAAACAAATATTTCTTTCCAGAGAACACTTTTATTTTGACGTTCGTTGTGAACTCTTTGGCAACATCATTTGGGTCAAATGGCCTTGTTGGGAATTTAAATAATTGAAGACACGTCACATTCTCCATTTCACCGAAAGCGTGTCCTACATCGAACAATGAGAAGGCCCCACAAGTTACAGGAAATTGAGGCCATATGGCCTTCTTCTTGTCCTTTAGGTCTTTGGTTAGGCCGCCTTCTGAACAAGTTTTATAAGCAATTTCCCGAGCCAAAAGTTTATCAAGGATATATAGAGGTAGGAAATGTGGAGGTACAGTGCTTCCAAAAACTCTAATATAAGTAAACCATTCTTCCCCGAACCATCTCGTGATGGGGATGATGTTGATTTGTGCCTCGGGAGAGCACCTCGGGGGGTCTTTATCATACATTATTCTATACAAGGGCAAAATAAGCCCGTGGCAAATCTGGTAGAAGTGAGGGACGAACTAAGAATCCCATAACACCTTATGATAAACATGGATAGGCAATGGGTCCTGGGTAGTCCATTTCCAACCCATAATAGGGCATTTAGACACAAGACAAACAGAATCCATAACATATGCAGACAGATAAAAAGGAGGATCGATCCTTTGAGACGAGGATCTTTTAGACCGGTAATTGATAACAGCCGTGTATAGATTATCAGAAAAGATTTTGGCCCAATCTATAATATCGGCGTTTGTGGCAACATCAATTAATGGTAGCCATTCAGACGAAAACTTGTTGATATCCGGCATCCCAAATAACCTACAAAGCATGGCCGCAACAAAACAATATGGAGAGGTGAGGGAACCAGTGCTGTACATACTGTTTTTGTCCTTTTTGAGTGGCTCCTATTTTCTAGACCAATCTTCAGTGGTCTCTGATAGGTCTGGGTTGTCCGCCGCGAATTTCTTAACGATTGTGCGTTATATGTCACCTGCGGTTCAGGAAGATGATACATAAGCTTCAAATCTTGTGCAGAAAACGATCCGATGAGCCCGTGTCCTTGAACTTTGAATTGTCTGTTGTTCATGTCTGCATGATCTAGTATCCACTTGATCATATCCGTATATGGTAGAATTTTGGGTCTTGCCGCTATCCTATGAAGAAATGAACATGCTAGCTCCTCTAAGGATGCCTCAGAAGAGCATTGTGAGCCCGCGGCAGCAACAACCTTCATTATTCTAGGATTTTCCTCTTCTAGCAGCCTGTACATGCTTTCCCATGTTGATATCCCCGCGTCTCTATTACAGGTTGTGTCTGTATATAAAGGCGCCATCTCCTTCGTCTTTTCCTTCGCTTCGGAGCTTTGAGCTTTATTTTTCTTTCCCATTTCTTCTTGCGTTTGTGTTTGAATCGTCTTAGCTCTTCGTTCCTGCAGATTACGAGTGAAATGGAAATGACTGATCCAGAAAGGTGATGGGAGAGTTTTAAATGCAACAGATGTATCAAATATGCCACCTTACGTCAAGCAAATCTCTACAAAGGCACGCGTCTTTAATTCATTTAATAACTGACAACTAATTCATTTATTATTATTAAAAGCACATGATTTCGAGTCAGATTATGGTAAGTGTCTTTTCCTTGAATGGCGTGCCTGAAGGATTCGTAATGAAGTGATTTATGATTTGCTTACGTAACCTCGCATATCACGCGATCGCAAATCGAACCATCGCAAACCACACTATCACAAATCGCAAGGGTGCAATATCGCAGATCGCAGAAGTTTGATGTTTGCCAAATCTTACCGGCTCATTTCTGCGATATGCGATCTTGCGATCGGTGTTATCACAAATCGGTGAATCTTTAAGTTTTTCTTTATGAGTATTACTTTGCTGCGACACGATGTTATTCTTAACACGAGGATCTTGCGCATACCGATATTTAAAGAAAAATGGAGGTATTTCCTATCTTTTTGCAACACGACTTTAAAGATTTTCTCCTTATCATAGACTTAGGTTTAAAATATTCAAAAGACTTACCTAAGCCCATGATGGTAACCTTATTTTGAGGAAAGGAAACTCTTGTTTTTTCTAAAAATTAACTAAGGGTCCCCATTCATTTAGTATTTTGGTCAACACTTAAATGAACAAAGGTGGGGGGGGGGGGGGTGTTGCCGGCCACAACAGGATAACTTAGGGAAATTTTTTCCAAATACCCCCACTGCATCAAATAGCCAACCTTCCCTCTTCTTTGATGACTATGAATTGGAGGAACTCGTAGGTGAGCAACCTGACATATCTGAAGAACCTACAGGGAAGAAGAATAAGAAGAACCCATTCCTACTGAGCCAATGGATGAAAACAAAAATGACAGAGGGAATAGAGAGAGAGTTGAGGGTGCCTTCCCCATTAGGGAAACCAATGGGGACACTAAGATGAAAAATATAAGCCCCTCTGCCCTACCTCATTTCCATGGCTTGACCACAGAATACCCTGAAACTTTCCTATTTGAGTTTGATGTTATATGCCAAACCTATGACTATATATATGATGAGAAGAAGTTACTACTATTTCCATCTACCCTCAAGGATGCAGCATTGCGCTGGTTCATGGGTTTACTTGGGGATATCATCACAACTTGGGCTCATATGCAGCAAGCATTTAACAAAAAGTATTGAGACTACTGTCAGTCAAAGGATACTAAAGAGGAAATTTTTAGGATGACCATAGGCAATGATGAATCCCCAGAGGATTATGAAGAAAGATTCCAGCTTAGTTACAAAAGGGCAAGGTGCACACTTGACTCTAAGTCACTAAAGCTAGACTTGTGTAGGGGAGTAAGCGAAGATCTTCTGGATACCATACACTTGTTAGCAGGGGGAGGTATCTACCAATTACCCTATGAGGATATCAAGACTATCTTTAGAAACCATTTTAGGGTAACTAGGAGAAAGGGTAGGGGTAGTTAACCTATGGTCAATACACGTCTTCCAACTCATCCATCAAGGGTGAAATTGGAAACATGCTCGAAGATTTCAAAAGTGTGATGTTGCAAACCCTTGCCTTGTAAATGGACACTATGCACATTAAGAGAAAGTATGAGGAAGAAAAGAGAGCCTTGGCCATTTTTTGTCCTAGATGTACCAGGAGGCACCCTATGAATGAATGTCCATTAAATTTTATTGAAATTTTCTTAGTCTACAAAGAAAACCACTCCATAGACAAGTGCCCTTCTTTGCCTAGACTCAAAGTTGTATATCAAGGAGCTAAAGGGGTCCCTAAGCAGCTCTACTACATAAATCAAAGGAGACCTCATGGGCCTAGAACATACTAGCAGGGCATGCAAGGGTAATCCCATGCATATTATAACCCCAACCAAACCACAACCATACCTTCTTGGGGACCCCCTGCTCATCCTTCCTGGTCTACACCTCCTCCTTGGTCCTTTGCATCTCAGTATCACTCCCAGCCAGCCAACCAGTGATTTCAACCATATGCTCTACCACAACCTTAGTGGAATGCACCGCCCCAGGGGTGGAGGCCCCAATACAACAATTCTCTAGCTTTATTGCCTCCACCACCTGCCCAACCATAGCTATTACACTCTACTCCAGCCAAGCAACCCCAGATACCTGCCCAGCCAAATCAAAACCCAAACAATAGATAGGTTTAACAAGTATACAGTGGAGAGACATCATATCCAGCTTATGCTGTGGAAATCTAGGAGATTAATCTGAGATCTGGGAGAGTTCTCCCGGATAACCAACCTCCACCTCCACCTAGGGAGGTTGATATAGAAAGAGAGAAAAGTATTCTTAAAGTGAATCCACCCTTTCCTAAGAGAGTAACCCAACCACTCCAGCCTACCCTAGAAGAG
Source organism: Pinus tabuliformis (assembly GCA_031772625.1). Lineage (NCBI taxonomy): Eukaryota > Viridiplantae > Streptophyta > Pinopsida > Pinales > Pinaceae > Pinus > Pinus tabuliformis. Next base: position 208,623,192 of record CM062817.1, read on the forward strand.
ACTGAACTTCTGGGAGAATTGGAAAATCTATGTGTAAAGATTCCACTTCTCCAAGCAATAAAAGATGTTCCTATTTACAATAAGTTGATTAAGGAGAAGTGCTTCAAGCATATAGGGAGGTGAAGAAGGGATGCCCCTACCATTAATTTCATTGGAAAAATGTCTAACTTAATGTTGGGGTAGGTAATCTGTCCAAAGTATTTGGACCCTGGAAGCCCTGTAGTAGATGTGCACATTAATGGCACCATTGTCCACACAATTTTGATCAATCTTGGGGTTGAAATTAATGTGATGACCAAGGACACCATGCTCAAGCTCAACCTCCAAGGTCCATTGAGGAAGACCACAACAGTTCTGCAACTTACAGACCACTCCACAGTGACCCCTGGGGGGATTGTGGAGGATGTGATAGTCTCCATTGACTTTTGGGAGTACCCTACAGATTTCCTAGTTCCCTAGCCTAAGCCTAAGCTTACTGGTTACCTTCTCATCCTTGGGAGACCCTGGTTTGCCATTGTTGATGCTTACATTAACTGCAGAGCTGGAAATATGACCATCAAGAACGGGAATATGTCCAAGCAGTTAGTCATATACCCTCCTGCTCAGCCATCTCTAGAGCATGATTTACCTTTATGGTTGGAGGAGGAGGAAGAAGATGAAGTTTATTCCACCCAACTTTATACTTTAGAAACAACCATTCGAGGAGGACAACGAGATGAAGATGAATTGTTGAACACCTACTTCAAATTCCAACTCCCATTACATTTCCCTTGGAAGATGTAGTAAAGGAAACTTAGAACAATCATCCAATTGACCTATGCTTGGTCGATTCCAACCCCCTCTATGTCAAAACCATAGAATTCGGCCCTGAGAGAACCTTGAAAATCAATCCATCTCTTTCTTCTCTCCAAGAAGAGAAGTTATGCAACATGCTAAAGGAACATCTAGATGCCTTCACTTGAAATTACAAAGAAATGAAGGGATTACACCCCTCAGTGTGTACTCACAACATATACATCAAAGAGGGTTGCAAGCTAGTCTGACAGCCCCAAAGGAGGATGAATATAGCTCTTAAAGATATAGTAAAAGAAGAACTGCAAAAACTATTAGATGGAGGATTCATTTACCCTATCTCCAATAGTGAGTGGGTCTCTCCTTTGGTGTTAGTTCCAAAGAAAAATGGTAAGTGGAGGATTTGTGTTGATTACAGGGAGTTGAACAAAGCCACAAAGAAGGACCATTTCCCTCCACCCTTCATTGACCAAGTGCTAGATGGCCTGGTAGGGAAATCTTTTTCTCTTTCCTAGATGGATTCAGTGGGTACAACCAAATCCAGATCAGCACGGAAGACCAAGATAAAACCAGCTTCACTTTTCCATGGGGTAATTTTGCCTATAGGGTCCTTCCTTTTTGAATATGCAATTCTCCTGTCACTTTCCAGAGAGCAATCTTGAGTATTTTCATTGAGTTAGTGCATGATGCGATGCAAATTTATATGGATGATTTTACACCCTATGGTTGTGATTTTCAAGAGGCTCTATCCAACCTAGGAAAATTATTGCATAAATGCATTGAAATGAACTTGTCTCTCAGTCTCAAAAAATGTGAATTCTTGATGACTGTAGGGATCATGCTAGGTCATTCAATATCTCAGCAAGGAATGCAAGTGGACCCAAACAAAATAGCTATCATCCAAAGGGTCCCACCTCCTCAAAAGAAGAGAGATGTCAAAAGTTTCCTAGGGTTAGCTGGATACTAACGAAGGTTCATAAAGGACTTCAACAGGTTGGCCTCTCCTTTATTTGGTTTGTTGGCCAAGGTCACTGAGTTTGTATGATCAAAAAGCTGTCAAGTGGCCTTAGACATCCTAAAGAAAAAGTTAACCACTGCACCAATTCTCCGAGGCCCAAATTGGGCCCTTCCTTTTCATATTAATGTTTATGCCTCACACAAAGCCATATGAACATCCCTAGGTTAGATAGATGCAAAATTTCCTTATGCTATCTACTTTATCAATAAGAATCTGTCAAAGGCTGAACTAAATTACACAGTGACCGAAAATGAACTCCTCGCTGTTATGCATTCATTGAACAAATTTAGGCATTATATTATAGGATATCAAACATTTATGCATACTGACCATGCTGCAATCAAATATTTAATGAATAAACCAGATGTGAATGCTCGGATTATAAGATGGTTACTTTGATTATAGCAGTTTGATCTAGCTATTGTTGATAGCCCACGTAAGGAAAATGTTGTTGCAAACTTTATGTCTAGATTAAATTTGCCTGTAGGTGAAGAAGGAATGGTTGATGACCAGTTATCCAATGAGAATTTATTTGCTATTTTAGTTCTCTCTCCATGGTTTGCTGATATAGCAAACTATTTGGTATCTGCACAGTTCCCACCAACTTGTCCTCCAAAGAGAAAAGAAAGATAGTAAGGAAGAACGCCGCTTCACTTGGATTGGGGGCAATCTCTTCAAACTTGGCCCAGATCAAATCTTGAGAAGGTGTGTTAGGGAGGAGGAAGTCTTTGACATCCTTCTAACTTGTCATGATGGGTCTTGTGGAGATCACTTTGTAGCAAAGAGGACAACATTCAAAGTGTTACAAGCAAGCTATTATTGGCTCACTCTTCATCAGGGTGTGAAAACATATACTAGTTAGTGTGATCGGTGCCAAAGGATGGGAAGGCCTACTCCAAGAGATGAAATTTCTCTGCAGCCTCAGGTGATTTTTGAGCCATTTGAGAAGTGGGGTATGGACTTCATTGGACCTATTGACCCTCCTTCCAAACAAAAGCGGTACATCATTGTGTGCACTGACTATCTGACTAAGTGGGATGAAACCAAGGCAATTAAGGCAGCAACAAAAGAGAAGGTAGATGAGTTCCTAAGGGAGAATGTATTTTACAAATTTGGGTACCCTAGAGAGCTGGTCACACACTAAGGTAGCCAGTTTACCTCCAACATGATTGAAGACTTGCTCAACCAGCACAAGATCAATCATAGAACCTCCACTCCATATCATCCACAAGCTAATGGACAAGTAGAGGTGACCAATAGAGCGTTGGAGGGCATATTGACTAAAGTCGTAAGCAACAGTGGGAAGGATTGGGCAAATAGACTAGGTGTTGCCACCTGGGCCTATAATACCACCTGTAAGACCACCACTGGATTCACACCCTATGAGTTGGTCTATGGGAAAAAGGCCTTTCTTTCCATTGAATTTGAGTATAACACATTAAGGATGGTAGCCCAACTAGATATAGGTCTGAGCAGTGCACAAAAAGAGAGATTGCTCCAGTTGAATGGTTTGGATGAGTTTAGAAGGCAGGCCCTCCTACATACAGAGGTAATTGAACTTCAGAGGAAGATCCGACATGATAAGAACATCAAGGAAAAGCAATTTCAAGAAGGTGATTGGGATTTGTTATATGATTATGTGTATAAACACTTCAAGGGCAAGTTAAGGACAAGATATGCAGGATCTTATGTTGTAGAAAGATGCCATGATAATGGTTCAATACAAATCAGAACCATAGATGAATAGGCCATTCCTTTACTTGTTAATGGACACCGACTGAAAATTTACAAGAGACCATTGTCAAAACAAGAATTCATTGATGATATCAATAAAATAGTGATGGTAGTGGAGCAAGTTTCAGCTCCTACCTCATCAAATCACTGAGAGAAAAAAAAAGAATAAGGACTCAGGTGAAAACCTTCATGAGGTGCCTGAGTCCCACTATTGGGTTGAAAACCTCTTGGGGCAGCCCAATGGTGTCAATATAAAAAAAAAAGAGAAAAATGAGAATAAAAAGATCTTTGGGTGAAAACCTCTCTTGAGGCACCTAGGGCAAATAACTAGTATGAAAACCTCTTAGAGGCAACCTAGTTGTTTTAAAAAAAACAGAGAAAAAAAGAAAAGAGAAAAGAGAAAAATCATGAAAATTTCTATTTTGAAAGTACGATAGAAGGACGACTAGAGAGAAAAGGAGGATCACCAAGAGACCTATTTAATTCACATTTTATTTTTCCAATCATTTTCATTCATCACTCTACCATTTCTCTCATTTTTTCCACTCCTTTCCTTCAGTTTACAAGGGACTGTGCTTTCTATAGGATCCCCCTAAAAGCTACAGGATGATCCTGTAGGAATCATAGTGACCTAGAAATCCTACAGGAAGTGACCCTAAAGGAAAAAATGACCTTCTATCTGAATAAAATAGCACTCTTAAATCATCATTCCATGACCATACCTATGTCCACCTTCAACACCCTTGCATTCACCCTTAAAAAATATATCAGTTTCAAAAAAATTCACAATCTTCGAAAAAGAAGGAAACAGAGAGCAATAGGGAGCATCACCTGAGTATTCCTCATCCTCAACACTGCTAGTCTCCCTCTCCATCCATGTCACCATCCTCAAACTCATAGAAGAAGGTATGATTAAGAGTTATGAGGGAGAAGCATCAACAGGACATCTTGTAAGAAATCCTGTACCATCCTGTCCCACATAATACAAATCATAAGAACAACAAGCTTCCAGCATGATGATACAAGAGTAGAAGGGACTCCAAAGAAGCAGCATCACTATCATCTTCAACACCAGGTACCTGCACCACAAAAAAAATTCATCAGACAATAGAAAAGGGAAGAGGAATAGTATGCAGCCAATACACAGAGTAAGCACCTTTAGTCTTCAACCATTGCAGCAAGGTACTAAGCACCACAGGTAAGTATCCCACTCACTCTATCATATGCATAATGTAGTCCAAAGATGTAAAGGTTACGAGTAAGTTGGTTTATAATAGAAGGGTGCCAATTAACTTGGCCACATTCAATCAGTCAACAAAGACAAAATAATTTGTCCTCTCACATGTGGCAGCAGTCAACTCAAAAACAGGAAGGAGAAGGACAAAAGTAGTTAAGGCTCTGGAAGCATGAAGTCAGAGTTGATTAAGAAGATGTAGGGAATGATGAGGTGGTAGTGGGGACCAACGGTCCAAAAGTGGAAACTGTACCTCAGCTACCAGCACACCACCTCAACCCAAATGACCATAAGAGGAAATAATCATCGTCCCCATGCATTCATGCATTCACTTCCTCGAGGCTCATTCTCACAAGTCGCTCTCATACCCAGGAAACCTATAGAAATGAAGAGACCATTGTTTTGTACATAGGAATTCCTACAAGATTGCAAATGAAATACTACAGGGTTGAACACAGGATTCCTAAAGGATAAACAAAGACAATCTACAGGATAGGCCAAGACGAGTTTCAGAGGGGAAAACTCAGGGGTTGACCATAGAAAACATTATAAAGAGGTAGGATCCATAATTACATTCCTCTTTCCAAGTAAATGGAACATAAAAATCCTCTACTTTGAGTGCATTTGGCAGCTGTGCAAGAGAATTTTCCACACAGTCATCTCAGTTTTTTACTTTTGCATTTGAAAATTGTATCAACCATCTCATCTCCTCAAAGCCTCACCAACCAAGATGATAGGAGGGTTTAATAAGAGGGAGCCCACTAACACTATGAGAATCCAACAACGCCCTCAGATACTATAAATCTTCACAAGGCATAGTTGGATGGGGTTTTTTGAAAAATTAAGTGGGTATGATGATGAGGTGGCCCGAGATTTTTCTCTTTCCCTCATTCAACTTACTAGAGTCCATGCCATTGTTGTGGTAAGAGGCCTCTCCATAGAACTCATCCCTGAACTCATCAGCAAAGTTACCACACTTCCTCTAGGAGTACCAAGGAGGAAGGAAGACAAAGGAGATAGTCAGGTTGCCAAAAGGAAATTCTTTTTAGAAGGTGAGGAACCCACTGAGGAAAAAAATGAAGTAAGGAGAGCAAGTCTGCCATATCCCTGGAATGAGTTAAGCTACCAACCTATCAAATACATTTCATGTGAGGGTAGGTATAGTGTGGTCTATGTCTATCATTTTAGACTTCTTGAAGAATTGAGATTTGGAGCAGAAACACCCGCTCACCACAGGCTCAACATACCATACTTCCTGCTGCAATCCCTAATAGAATCAAGCATCAAAGTGAAAGAGGGAAATTCCTAATAGTTAGCTCACCATGGGTTAATTAGAATCCTTATAGAAGATGCCCTCCAAAAACTCAAAATTCCTATACAATGGTCAGTTTTTAGAGACATGCTTGCAGAGGAAGACATCAAGGCTCTCACATATGATGTTAGTCCTACTATCATTGAAGAGGAAGAGGAAGAGACTGAAGCAGAAGAAGAAGAAGAAGAAGAAGTAGGGTCTCAGCTAACTATGAGACCCTATGCTTAGAATTGTTATTTACACCTTTAGATTACACAATTACAATATGTTTGATGAAATGTCTATCGTGGCAAGTAGTGGTCCAATCGAGGTCTTGACCAAGTATTTTCTTTAGTACTGTCATTTACATGATATTTTATTGATTTGAAGAGATGGTTCAATTTTGGGAAATGACCTGGGCTAGGCCCTAAAAAATTGGCTTAAATCATGGAGTCTCTATCATAGCACTAACAATTTTAGTTTCTGGTTGCTCGCAAACAAGCTTGTGAGAGAAAATTTGTGTTTTTGGTCGCCCTCATGCCTAGAGCATGGGATCAAATAGGATTAAGTTGTCCAAAATATGAGTGGGACCCCAATGCAAGTTGTTTAAAGTATTGGATTAGTTCCTGAGGGTCATGTAGCTGATGATTAATGTATGTATGGCGTGTTTTAGTTTGTTCCACATCCTTAACATGACTTAGAAGGTCGCATCATATCATAGTGGTCTCTCGTCACATGTTTACGCCGGTTGGTTGGTTGCTTGGGTAGTTGTGGGAGGAGGGTGTTATACAGTGGTATCAAAGCATGGTTCACCACTCGAACTCATTGGGATATGTGTTGGTCATGCATGCATGTCAGTTGCATGTGTGTCTCCCACACTTGCATTTCATGTGCTTGTTGCATTTGCATGATGTTTTTCATGGTTGAAGTGATACCATCATGTAAAAATTGATGTTCTAGTTAGGAATGAAGTGTCGTGAGTGTATGACTAGCTACATGTCGATTTGTGTCACTTACATGTATAGTTGTAGTATTTTGATTGCAATCTTGTTTGTTGGTTACATTTTTGTATGCTTGGTTGCATGTATCATTCTTGGAGGTTTGATTTCAAGTATGGTGCATTCATTCTTGATCATACATGTTTATGTATATGTGTGGATGGTTATGAATCATTAGTGCATGTTCATGGTTGCATGTGGTCAAGTGTATAGTGACGTAATGATGGTGGTTTTCATGCATGATGTTGTGGTGTTTTACTGTTGAGGTCATGCATTAATAGCTTGACCCTAGCTAGAATGATGGTTGCATGCATATGCTTATGTTTTATGTTTCTATATGCTGTCATGATTATGTTATACATGTATCATGTTGATTTGTTGATCTTTCAGACAAGGTATCCTCCCCAAGCTATATTAAGGTATGTTGGTTTATTTTGATTCAGTTTAGATGACATGATACACCTTGCAGGAAGAAATATCAAATGGCTAGCAAGATGGCTGAATACAAAGACTATCCCTATCAATCCAAAGGGCAGTATCGTGTTGGGAACTCTTCTAATTTGGCAATTACAATGATAATCTTAAAGGAAGAAATAAGGAGTTGTAAGGTAGATAATGACAGAATCATACAGGCACAGGAAAAGTTAGTAGAGGTAAATGCAGTCATACTTTAGAGCTTGTCATATTTACAGTGACAAGGACCACTTCAAATCAACCATTAGTAGGAGGATAAGACTAATGGGGCATATGTTAGTAGATCACATGGTGGTCATAGATCAGATAAAGATGACACAATCAGAGATGGAAGATTGTTGGAAACTCCGGATAGGAGAGGGGATAGATACATTTATGATTCCAGTTTAGACTCAGATAAGAACTATGATCGTCATCAGTATCATCCTTACAAGAGGAGTGATCAGGGGTATTTTCCATATGGTTTTAGGAAAGCTAAGCCACCTACCTTTGATGGAGAGGTAAAGAAATCAAAAGATGCAGAGGCATGGTTGCCAGCCATAAAGAAGTTCATCAGGTTGCATGACTATTCAGAGAACATGAAATCTAGAGTGGATACTTTCAATCTCAAAGGAAAAGTAGACATTTGGTGGGAAGATGTGAAGAATGTTAGAGGTACAAATGAGGAAGATTTGACATGGAGTGAATTCGAGTGGCTATTCAAAAATAAGTACCTATCAGGGAGATAATTTGATGACAGAGAAAAGGAATTATATGAGATAAAGATGTGATCCATGAAAGATGATGAATACACTAGCAGGTTCTTGGAGCAACTGAGGTATGTGCCTTACCTCAAGGAGGAGAAGGATAAGATTGAGAGATTCGTTAGTGGATTACCCGATGCATTCAAAGATATGATCAAGTTTGATGAGCTTAGATCATTGGAGGAGGCCATCGAGAAGCTGAAGCATTGTTATGAACAATCGAAGCGTAGGTCTGAGACGAAGCCAGTCTAGAAAGGTAATGCCAGGAACAAAGGGAAATGGGACAAGAAGTAGGTAAAACCACAAGTTTCAGGTAACAAAGATAATTTTGCACCATCTAAGAGGTTCAATGCATAATACAGGAGATAGGAATTCCGACCATGAGAACGAAATAAGGAGACAAGCTGGAAGCCTATAGAATGTTGGACTTGTGGCAAATACCATTGTAAGAGAGTTTGTTCATAAAATTAGGGTGGTAGTCCTCAGATATACAGTTCATAGGAGGCACAGACTGTTTGGGATGTTGGTAAGATTATTCCACGTATCTATGCTACATTGGATAAAAAATAGGCAGAGCATCAGGTATCTATCATTAAGATGGATGTTAAGATTTGTGATCAAGTTATTTCTATTTTAGTTTGACCCTTTATCTAATTATAACTATATTAGTCCTGACTTGGTGGATAAGTGTGGCTTGAGTAAGGAGTTGCATGCAGAACCTTGGTTAGTGTAGTTGGCTACAAGTACGAAGAAGGAAGTTCATAATTGGGTAAGAGCTTGTGCATTTCATTTGAATGGTATTCCCACCACAACAAATTTGAATGTATTACCATTGGGTTATTAAAGTATGTTGTTGGGCATGGGCTGGTTGTATCTTCTTAGAAGCAAGGTAGACTATTATGATAAATATATTGAGTGTGTTGATGACAATGGAGAACCAAGAGTCTTATAGGGTAACAAGAAATCTACATTATTTAGGATGGTGAAAACTATGCAAGAAAAGAAAAGTCTCAGGAAAGAATGTAAGTTATTTACAGTGCACATTTCTAGTGATAAGGGTAAGGAAGTTGAGGATATGGATGTGTTGAGCAGGTACCTGTTGAGGGCCCCGAAATCGGGTCAACAACAAGGGGGATACCCACTCGGTCCAGAACCTGGTTGGCGGCTCCTTGCCCATTTGGAGTAGCGGGTCCGACTGGGGGTAATGGGACCAGTTTCCCAATGTGAGGGGTGTGTGTGTGTGTAGAGTTTGATGGTATTGATCTAGGGGTATTTTAAGCTAATTTAATTCTAACTTCTAAACTAACCCTATGCTATTGTAATCTAATGAAAAACAATACATCTAATCTACGCTAACCCGGGGTATTTTTCTTCTATTATGCGATCTAGAAAGATTTCGAACAATAGCTGCTAATAAAGATCATTCAGCTATCATAAGAATAGAAATCCATTAAGATAAACCATTCTGCATAAAAATTTAGGTAAAATAGTTGTGAACAGCATATCGCATAATTAGTTATTCATATGTCAAGCACAAATAAATGACTCCACCGTACAGAAGTGCCAAATGGTAATACACACATTCATACATTAACATATAAAGAATTGAGCTGCATATCACTTTAGGAATATAAGCAGAAATTAATCAAGAGATAAAAGTACCATTTATGACTGATTTCACTAATAAACTTCAAGCAATAACGATTTATTTCTACTTGTTCTAATATTTGCTAAGAGTACAGAAGTGCAACATCAGTAACAGACATTAAAATGCAAACATAAATAAATCTCGATCCATCCATTCATCAAAAACCCCCTACGAGGGTGCAAAAGTGCATGTTCTGAGGACAAGGTTTTTGACAGATTTCCGGACCCTTATCCAAATGCCATGAGAAGGGTTAAATACTACTAACTAATTAATTTTAATTACACAAATTTAGGGAACGGCTTCAAATGACCGCCCTTTTACTAAAAGAAAATTTATTTCTAAAAATCAAATCTAATTTCTAACCGTTTCTATATCTACTCCTTAGTGTTGTAAGCAATGCAATGTTTGCCTGGGAAGAGTCGGCTGGCTGTCTTCTTCTTTCGTTTGAGTGATAAAAGTGGAAACAACAAGAGTTGGCACCTCTTTCTGACAGACTAGAAGATATTTTCGAAAACCTTTCTCTAGCTGGGTGTATTCGCTGTGCGTATACTTAGTACAACCCAGGTTCCTTTCGAACTGATTTTGTTGTTGCTATTTCGGTTTCCGGTCGTGCGAATGACTCAATGAGTTAGGAGTCGCGTTGTCTGGACAATCCCCTGTATTGAGAATTGCTTCCGTTCTTTGTTCCAGGCTTTTCTGGAGCGTCCTCCTTCTTTTGCGTTTCTCTTTTTTGCTTTACCCAGTCTGAGCTTCAAGATATTTTGCAAACACGCTGCTTTTGTGTGCCTTTGACTCTGAGTCTTAGATAGTCTATTTTCATCAGCGCTTGTTGGGTGATACTCTGGTATCCGCGGTCCTGCTTGATGCGGCATCGATTTGCGGAGGCATCTTCTCTTTGTTACCCCATTGGCGCTTTCCTCTTTTCCTTAGATGTTTCCTGCATATAGATTTATATCAGTTACATGTCTTGCAGTTTACGCAAATTGAAATGACGAAAAGATTGACATGAAAGCATTAAGTTCTAATGGATGCGTAAATATTGACACTCATCATGATTTGACTCTTCGAAAAACACGATACAATCATTCTTGGATACTCAAGCATGCGATCATTAATTTCCCTTAAGGTGCACGCTCAATTTTGGGTTTACCGTTTATGTCGGAGAATTCTTGTGATGAGTCCTTTCTGCGATTGGAATCGCAGTATCGAGGACTGCGACGTCATTAAATGTTATCGCAAATTGCCAATATCGCAGATCGCAGATTTTCATTCAGTTACTTATGCTGTTTCAAGCGACGTTGCGATATGCGACGTCGCATATCGGCGATCGGAGATTCCTTAAGAGTTTCTTTTTTAAGAGCGCTTTGAATGTATGCGATGCGATGAACTTCGCGTCGCTTCTTCGTAGCTTGTTTTTTTGCGTTTAGGAAACGCTTCACTCTCTCTTTGCGATGCGATCAAGCCTTAGGGAGTCTAAAACACAAAAACTTTAACAAAAATATTTTTTGGATTTTTTATTCAGGGTCCCCCCTTTGCTTGGTGTTATTGCTAATATCAAACAAAAAGAGGGGGTTGTTGGTGACCACAACAATGGCGATTCATTGTGAAGAACCAGTTATCTCTGCTTTTCTATTGCATTTTCACTTCCAAAACAAATTTTTTTTTGTATGTCTAAATTTTGTTATGGACAGATAGAGTATATTAGCCCTTATCCTGTCAATGATATTTTGTCACAACCTTTTTATTCCGATTTTCTGCTTCCTCTGGGTTAGTTCTTGCATTCATACCAGACATTACTCGGTCCTTTTTAAAGATAAAATAAGGTCTTCTCTGCGTACTGGCTTTCTAAAATATGCTCATTTGTCGTAGGTAGAGCCTCTGCTGCCCGAAAGCATCCATAGCCTCGACAGGGTTACCATGTTATCCAACAATGATCCTTTTTCCTGCTTGAGGTTATTTACAACATTTCAGAGAAAAATCCTTTTGACACTTTTTTTTTTTTATTCTCTAAAGAACAATGTCTTGGTTTGGTGGCCAAATTATGACATAGTCATTCATTTGATTTACACTTCTGCTGAACAAGCTGCCTCGTGATGAGACCCCTTGTCTTTTGATTGCAACAATCTTGAGTCGTTGCCCTGTTTTGATAGACAGTATTGGCAAAGTCAGCAAGTTATAATATCTGTGATCATGATAAGCCGGATCGTGATGAGACCTCTTATTCTTTGAGATAGAGTGTTTTCTCAGATTGTTTCTCTGGATGCTGCGATTTCCCTCAGCAGGGAGGAAGTCATTGTTTTTCCTTAAGAAAGCTCTGGACGACAATAATAGAGTTTGAAAACAACAGTTTTACAGAGAATATTTATTTTATTATTGATGATACCTTTCATTGTGTTGGCATAAAACAATATTTTACCAAAAGTTGCTTTCATCCAAGATTTTCAAAGTTGAAACTAACATCATATTCAGGTTAAAGTTAACTTTATTTGTCAATAATAAGAGTCAGATTTTTCGAAAAGTTTTGCTATTTATACAAGTGAAAATAAAATCTGATAGAGAAATGGTGTGCTCTTTCATGAATACTATTTATGATCATTCACAACCAGTCTTATTTATAAGAAAAGAAAAACAAAAATAAAACTAAAACTATCCTACAAAAAAAAATAGAAGAATGATCTTATATGGAAAATACATTTTGAGAATTTGTCCATTCACAGGCAGAGAATCTCTCTTGCCTGTTAAATCCTGCAACACAAAAGTCGATGGGCCTATGACCTCTACAATCTGAAAAGGACCAAGCCACAGCTTCTGGAATTTCGTATGTTTGCCCTTTTCTTCACGAGCCTTATCGCATTTTAAAACTAAATATCCCATCTGAAATTTTTTTTTGGTCATTATGTTTGAGTCAAAAGAGGATTTTATTAGCGCTTGGTGGTGAGCATGGGTTTTCTTAGCTTGTTCTCGTCGTTCTTCTAGTTTGGTTATTTCCATTTGTCTTAATTGTAAGGAGGAAGTAGGTACTTCATCGATGTATTGAACTAAGGACAAAGAGGGGATGACTAAGTGAGTAGGAAGAACCGCTTCTCTCCCATAAACTAAATTAAAGGGAGAAGTGCCGATAGAAGCTTTCTTTGTAATTCTATCTGCCCATAAGGCATTTACCAGCGCTTTGTGCCAATTCTTTTGGTTTTGGTCGACTATCTTTTTAATAATCCTGATTAGGTTCTTGTTTGTGGATTCGGCCAACCCGTTACCTTGCGGATAGTAGTTGGTAGAATACTTCAGTTTGAACCCTCTTTTGAGCGCAAACTTAGTCATTGCATTTCCAGAAAAATATGATGCATTATCAAACATTAAGGCCGTTGGCAATCCAAACCTAGTGATGATAAACTGATCTATGAATTCAATAATGTTTTCAGAATTAGCTGTCTTGAGAGGAACTGCTTCTACCCATTTGGTAAAATAGTCAGTTGTCGTGAGGATATACCTATGCTGTTTAGAAGAGTGAGGAACGATCTCACCTATTATGTCCAGGCCCCATTGACTGAACGGTTGCTCAATGTTAATCGGCTGCAGTGGCATGGATGACTTCTTTTGTTTCCCTGCAGCAGTCTGGCAGACTTGGCATTTCCTTACGTAATTGTATGAGTCTTTGAACAGCGTGGGCCAGTAATATCTTGAACGCAAGATTTTATGTGCGGTGGCTTCTCCAGCATAGTGTCCACCTGCTTGTCCATCGTGAAGTTCCTGCAAAACCTTTTCGGCTTCAGTTTTCTCAAGACATCTAAGAAGCACAGAATCGTAATTTCTTTTAAACAGAACATCATTTATGAGCTGGTATTGTTTAGCTTTCAATCTCAGGGCTCTCTTCTTGGTGTGATCCAGGTGAAATGGAGCATACTCGTTCTTAAGAAAATAAATGGTGTCAACATATAATGATTCTGCGTCGTTTAGGCTTACCTCACACGTGTGTACCTCTTCAGACGAGTTCTCGGGAATTTGCGATGCTCCAGCTAACATCTTGCAGAAGCCTTGACCTCTCACGATGTGTGCTGGCTTGATCTCAAGATCATATTCTTGTAAGGCGGTGATCCAATTCGCTCTCTTTTCGCCCACATCCTTCTGTATCAGGAGGTTTCTTACCGCTGGGAACGGTACTATGACTTTGGTATGGGCTTTTAGCAAGAAAGGTCTGAAATATTTGATTGCTTTGAAAACAGCATATGCCTGTTTCTCCACGTCTGAATAATTGAGTTCAGCACCTTGTAAGTTCGAGCTAAAAAATGTGATTGGAGCTTCTGCCTTTTCTTGATTCGCTTGAGTTAAAATCGTAGCATAAGATTTCTCTGAGGCATACGTGTATAAGATAAAAGGTTCTGAAAAATTTGGGGTTGCTAAAGATGGAGCGTTGATGATGGCTTGTTTGATCAAGTTGAATGCTTCATGCTCGTCTAGACCCCATTTAAAGTTTGAATTCTTTTTTATCATTTTTTGTAAAGGAGAAATACTACGTGAAAAATCCGGGACAAACCTTTTTACAAAATTGATCTGTCCCAGGAAAGATTGCATGGTCTTTTTTTTATGGGGCATGGATATCTCAGAAATTTCTTTGATTCTGTCAGGTTCAATGTGAATACCAGATTTTGACACTATGAATCCTAGCGATTTCCCTTCACTTAATGTGAAAAAAGATTTCTTCGGGTTAAGTGAGATCCCATACCTTAAACATCTTTGAAAGATTTGTTTCAAATCTTTGAGGTGGTCGCTTCGGTTCTTGGAGTACACTGTTATATCGTCCAGGTAAATCACTATCGATTTATTGACTAAATCTTTAAATGCAATGTCCATGGCTCTTTGAAAGGTGGCGCCAGCATTGATCAGACCAAATGGCATCTTCCGATACACGTAGGTACCCCATTTGGTTCGGAAGGAAGTTTTTAACTGATCATCGGGATGTACCAGCACTTGATTGTATCCTGAAAATCCATCCAGAAAAGACATTAACTCTGAGCCTGCTACTGCCTATAATATTTGCTCCATAGGTGGGAGGGGAAAATTGTCTTTCTGGCAGGCTTTGTTGAGATTCCGGAAGTCGATACAGATCCTAATATGTCCGTTTTTCTTTCTAACGGTTACCATATTGGATACCCATTTGGAATGTCTGACCGGGAAAATTATTCTGGCTCTCAAAAACTTGTTCAGCTCAGTCTTTATCTGATTTTCCAAGTTGGGGTGGATTTTCCTGAGCTTCTGTTGGATAGGTTTTTCATTGTCAATCATAGGGATAGTGTGTTGAATGATAGAAGTGTTGTAAATCTTCAGCTCATCGTAATTCCAGGCGAAAACGTTTTTGTACTGTCTCAGAAGATAGATATATGCTGATTTTTCTTCAGGGGCTAGGCCCTGGCCTAGATTAACGTTTTGTGGCTTCTCATCGGTTCCTAGGTTCACCGATTCATAGTTCAGAGTTGAACTATAGAGTTTGGCATTAGCTGACCTTTTGAACCGACTTTTCAAATCATATAGGTCTTCTAACTTGACCACCGATTTGGGTATAGCATTATCAAGGCTACTTTGTTGTATTTGGTGATCATGACAGTCTTCGTCGATTATCTTGTTTGAGTAGGATCCTTCAGAGGTGAGGAAACTTACGATGTCCGGATCGTCGTTGAATACTCTCCAGTTGGTGATGTTGTCAGGGATGGACGGTCTAAAGATTAATTCTATCGAGAATCTATCTGGACTGAAATCTTCGGAGGGAATAAGTCTAGAGGCTACGTTAGCTAACAGGTCTGCGCTTGCATTTTGGAGTCTCGGGATTGACGAAATATTGAATGCTATGAAATGTGCAGTCAGATCTTGTACTAAATATTGATAGTGCTTCAAATGACTTGACAGGCAGTGTATGGTATTACGTACCTGTTTGACGACAATCTCAGAATCTCCAAAGACTTGAAGATACTTAACGTTCAATCCGATTGATTTGTATAGGCCTTGCACCAAGGCCTCGTATTCCGCTGTATTGTTTGTACAATCGAAATCAAGTCTGCATGTAGGCATGGTCTTATTTCCGTCTGGGCTAATCAGAACGCATCCTGCTCCTGCTCCCTCGTTGGACTTAGAGCCATCAAAATATAATTTCCAAAATAAAGATGTATTTACAGGGTTATCTAAAAAACTAACACATTTTGAATCATCAGTTTGGGAAAAGTTTTCTACTTGGGACAAAACTGAATTTTCCAAATAAGGTGATATATGAGCATTGAAATTTCCGAGGAAAGAATCTACCGAGTAGTGGCCTATGATGCTGCTGTTGTATGTTATTGCTTCATTCTCTCCTTCCAATTCCGTCACTATGTATTTTTGGTGCAACTCTCGTTCAACCTTTATTTGATTTGGTTTACCGTTGTAGGGTAACCACATGTGCGACCAGTCGGTTGAAAAGTATCCGTGGAGTTTTTCAGACCAATCCCTGCTAAGAATCAAACCATAGAATTCAGGGATATCAGCTACTAGAATGTCGATAACCTAGCATACCTTGGGGTTAGACGACAATCTTATGGTCACTTGATTAAGTTCACCTATCACTTCGACTTGCGTTCGATCAAGTTGAACTATGCGCACTGCGGATTTTTGCGGTTGAACACTCAATTTGGCACATATTGACCTGGGTAAAATATTGGTTGAAGCACTAGAATCAACCAAGCAATTGTGCACGTTTTTATTGAAAATTTCATAAGTGAGGAGAAAAGGAGGAGTATGAGATCTAGATCTTCCTCCAATTAAGGCGATGTCGTTTGGATCAATCTTATTGATCGTGTTGATTGGAGGTCTTCCCACATTGTGGGAAGCTACAGCCGTAGGTAAAGGTGTAGTAGGCACGGCATGTAATTCTTTCATCATTATTTTCTGTTGATGTTTCAATTTGCTCAACTCGTAAAGGGTGATATTAACTCTAGTCTTTTTCATGTCATCGATGATGTTATACTCCATTTCATCCGACACTATCAGTGTTCTTGATGGAGGCGATTGGTCTGATTGGACTGGGCTAAATTGGGTCGCTCTGGCGATTGTTTTCTTTGTTGCGACCTTATCTTTTGCTGCAGGGCTTGCGCCCTTCTGTTTAGGGGTAGTTTGGGGAGGATCAAGTTAATTTTTGCTTCGTGTGCTAACCGGAAATGCTTCTTGATCCTCTTCTTGTGGGAAGATGAAATCCCACATTCCTTGTAGTTCCACCACTTCTTCATCGTCGGTCTGTGCTTCGATGGTATTCTCTTCTTCTTCTTCTTCAGATTCAACGTTTGAGACAGCGTTGGGTGGCTTCGTCTCCATGGGAGGGTTTCTTTTAAAAGTCCTGAAAGGCTTTTTTGAAGACGTTTCTGCTACTTGTTTTCTTATATCAATCATCTCATTGGACATGGCCTTTAATACTTTTTGTAATCCTTCCATATCGAAAGGATATTTCGTTTGTTTCTTCTTGGTGTCTTCTTTGAATGAGATTTTATTAGATTTATGTTCTTCAATTGCAGATCTCTTTTCAAGGGCTACTACGCGTTTTTCAACTGCTAACGCCTCTGTTAAGTTTTCAACTAAGGTTGTCTTGCTTGCCCTATCTACGAATATGGAAAAGTTTGATGGTAAGGCTGTAATATACCATTCACATCTTACTTCCTCGCTAGGTTGAGAAGCAGCGGGGATTTTGTTGAGGATCTTATTGAACCGTAAATTGAAATCTTTAATGGGTTCTCTAGCCTCAGCTTTAAGATTGGGTAAGTCGTTGATCAATGTCGTTGTTGATCTATCATCACCGAACTTGGTTAGAAATTGACTTTGAAAAATGTCCCAGCTTGTGATAGATCCGGAAGGTAACGAAAAGTACCATGACCCGGCTATTCATTGCATTGTATAGGGGAAAAGCCGGACAACAGCATCTTCGTTGGTAACTCCGTTGAGATTAACAGAAAGCATGAAATTATTGATATTTTCTTCAGCTAGCATGCCTGTTTCCGGATTGAATTTAGGTAACCATTTCTCAGGATGGGCCGGTATTGGACTTACGGGTGGAGGCATTAAAACCGCCCCAGGGTTGTTCCATGGAGACTGGGCCATCGTTGAGCTGCTAGTTAATAGAAGTGCAGAAGATGATCTCTGATGCTGAGAAGATGGAGATATTATGATCTTCGATGACCGCGGAGGAAGGGTTGCGGAAGATGGATGAGTGATCTGGGGTAAAGATGTGGGTGGCTGACTTCGCGGTGAGGGAGTTGAAATGGACGAGGTAGATGAAAGAGTCTCTCTGTCAGACTCTGGAAGTGCTTTCCTTGCTCTTTTCCTAGTGGGGAGAGGGATTTCAGTTGGCTAGATGCCAAACTTTTCACTCTTCAATCTGGTCAGGGGATGAGCAGGATTGTACTGCAAAGTCACGCTGCCTTTAGATTTATCAGACCTCTGAGTAAAAATAGAGAATCCCTAGAGTTTACGAATCAAAGTTTGAAGTTCAGGGGGATCAATGATAAGTTGGTCTGATATATTAGGGTGTGTAGCAGCAGTGGATGCCCGAGTGACTTCTAGCTCCGAGTTTAATCGTACCGGAGAAGTCGGGGGAGTTGGTGAGGGTGATTTGCTCTCAGAATGGTATTTAGATTTTGATTTATGCGCCATTCATAGCTCGTGCCCTCCTTCTAGCGCCAAATATGTTGAGGGCCCCGAAATCAGGTCGACAACAAAGGGGATACCCACCCGGTCCGGAACCTGGTTGGCGGCTCCTTGCCCGTTTGGAGTAGCGGGTCCGACTGGGGGTAATGGGACCAGTTTCCCAATGTGAGGGGTGTGTGTGTGTGTAGAGTTTGATGGTATTGATCTAGGGGTATTTTAAGCTAATTTAATTCTAACTTCTAAACTAACTCTGTGCTATTGTAATATAATGAAAAACAATACATCTAATCTACGCTAACCCGGGGTATTTTTCTTCTATTATGCGATCTAAAAATATTTCGAACAATAGCTGGTAATAAAGATCATT
Source organism: Pinus tabuliformis (assembly GCA_031772625.1). Taxonomy (NCBI): domain Eukaryota; kingdom Viridiplantae; phylum Streptophyta; class Pinopsida; order Pinales; family Pinaceae; genus Pinus; species Pinus tabuliformis. The sequence continues at coordinate 208,642,146 of CM062817.1, forward strand.
TAGCTATCATAAGAATAGAAATCCATTAAGATAAACCATTCTGCATAAAAAATTAGGCAAAACAGTTGTGAACAACATATCGCATAATTAGTTATTCATATGTCAAGCACAAATAAATGACTCCACCGTACAGAAGTGCCAAATGGTAATACACACATTCATACATCAACATATAAAGAACTCAGCTGCATATCACTTTAGGGATATAAGCAGAAATTAATCAAGAGATAAAAGTACCATTTATGACTGATTTCACTAATAAACTTCAAGCAATAATGATTTATTTCTACTTGTTCTAATATCTGCTAAGAGTACAGAAGTGAAACATCAGTAACAGACATTAAAATGCAAACATAAATAAATCTCGATCCATCCATTCATCAAAAACCCCCTCTGAGGGTGCAAAAGTGCATGTTCTGAGGACAAGTTTTTTGACAGATTTCCGGACCCTTCTCCAAATGCCATGAGAAGGGTTAAATACTACTAACTAATTAATCTTAATTACACAAATTTAGGGAATGGCTTCAAATGACCGCCCTTTTACTAAAAGCAAATTTATTTCTAAAAATCAAATCTAATTTCTAACCGTTTCTGTATCTGCTCCTTAGTGTTGTAAGCAATGCAACGTTTGCCTGGGAAGAGTCGGCTGGCTGTCTTCTTTTGTTTGAGTGATAAAAGTGGAAACAACAAGAGCTGGCACCTCTTTCTGACAGACTAGAAGATATTTTCGAAAACCTTTCTCTAGCTGGGTGTATTCGCTGTGCGTATACTTAGTACAACCCAGGTTCCTTTCGAACTGATTTTGTTGTTGCTATTTCGGTTTCCGGTCGTGCGAATGACTCAATGAGTTAGGAGTCGCGTTGTCTGGAGAATCCCCTGTATGGAGAATTGCTTCCGTTCTTTGTTCCAGGCTTTTCTGGAGTGTCCTCCTTCTTTTGCGTTTCTCTTTTTTGCTTTACCCAGTCTGAGCTTCAAGATCTTTTGAAAACATGCTGCTTTTATGCGCCTTTGACTCTGAGTCTTAGATAGTCTATTTTCATCAGCGCCTGTTGGGTGATACTCTGGAATCCGTGGTCCTGCTGCATGCGGCATCCATTTGCGGAGGCATCTTCTCTCTGTTACCCCATTGGCGCTTTCCTCTTTTCCTTAGATGTTTCCTGCATACAGATTTATATCAGTTACATGTCTTGCAGTTTACGCAAAGAGAAATGATGAAAAGATTGACATGAAAGCATTAAGTTCTAATGAATGCGTAATTCTGACACTCATCATGATTTGACTCTTCGAAAAACGCGATACAATCATTCTTGGATACTCAAGCATGCGATCATTAATTTCCCTTAAGGTGCACGCTCAATTTTGGGTTTACCGTTTATGTCGGAGAATTCTTGCGATGAGTCCTTTCTGCGATTGGAATCGCAGTATCGAGGATTGCGACATCATTAAGTGTTATCACAAATTGCCAATATCGCAGATCGCAGATCGTTGATATCGCAGATCGCAGATCGCAGATTTTCATTCAGTTACTTATGCTGTTTCAAGCGACGTTGCGATATGCGACACCGCATATCGGCGATCGGCGATTCCTTAAGATTTTCTTTTTTAAGAGCGCTTTGAATGTATGCGACGCGATGAACTTCGCGTCGCTTCTTCGTAGCTTGTTTTTTTGCGTTTAGGAAACGCTTCACTCTCTCTTTGCGATGCGATCAAGCCTTAGGGAGTCTAAAACACAAAAGCTTTAACAAAAATATTTTTTGGATTTTTTATTCAGGGTCCCCCCTTTGCTTGGTGTTATTGCTAATATCAAACAAAAAGGGGGGGTTGTTGGTGACCACAACAATACCCAATTTTACAATAGTTCAAGGATGTATTTGATGATGAAATTAGAGAGTTTCCACCTTAGAAGGAGGTATACTTTTCTATTGAGTTAGTGCTAAGGGAAGCTCCAACATAAAAAGAACCTTACAGGATGAGCACACCTGAGTTGGTTGAGTTAAAGTTACAGTTGAAGGAACTATTGGACAAGGGGTACATTAGGCCAAGTGTATCACCATAGGGCATGTCAGTATTGTTTGTGAAGAAGAAATATGGTACTTTCAGATTATGCATTGACTAAAAGAAGTTGAATAAAGTAACCATCAATAAAAGGTACAATTTTCTGAGGATTGATGACTTGATCGATTAGTTAAAGGGAGTAGCAATGTTCTCAGAGATTGACTTGAGATCCGGATACCATCAGGTATGCATCAAAGAGGAGGACATTTACAAGACTGTGTTGAGGAATAGGTATGGAAATTATGAGTTCGTTGTTGTTCCATTTGGCTTAACTAATGTTCCAACTACATTTATGTGTTTGATGGATAATGTGTTGCATCCATATTTGGATAAGTTTTTTATTGTGTTCATTGATGATATACTGGTATATTCTAAAAATGAGGAAGAGCATGCTGAGCACCTAGCAGCAGTGTTGGGGTTGTTGGGAGAGCATCAGTTGTATGCTTAGCTCAGCAAGTGTATTTTCTTTCAGATTGAGGTACATTACTTGGGGCATATTGTCTCTAAGGAGGAAATTGCAGTAGATCCCGAGAAGGTAAGGGCCATCATGGAGTGGTAGCTCCTAAATGTGTGGATGAGGCGAGATCCTTTATGGATTTGGCAGATTATTATAGGAGGTTCACCATGAACTTCTCACATATTTCTTATCCTATCACATCATTGGAAAGGAAAGGTAGGAAGTTTGAATGGAATGAGGAGTGCGAGGCTAGCTTCGAGCAACTTAGGAAGTTGTTGACACATGCACCAGTGCTATAGATTGCATATCTGGACAAAGAGTTTGTGGTATGCACAGATACTTGCAAGAGAGGGCTTGGTGGAGTCCTTATGAAGGATGGATAGGTGGTATGTTATGAGTCCCAAAAACTAATTGAGCACGAGAAAAACTACAAGACACATGATCTTGAGTTGGCAATGATCATACATGCATTGAAGACGTGGATACATTATCTTCTTGGAAAAAGGTTTTTACTTATGACTGATCACAATGGGTTGAGGTATTTGTTTGACTAGTCGAATCGGAATGCCAAGCAGGCTAGATGGTTGGCCATGATCAACAAGTTTGATTTTGAGGTCAAATATTTCAAAGGTAAAGAGAACGAGGTGGTAGATTCTCTCAGTAGACGGGTAAATGCAAATCACTTGGCAACTATAAGATCCTATGGGACAGACTTACAGGATAGGATCTTGCGGGCAGGTTAGCAGGATGTCAAATATATGGATATTGTGCACAGGTTATAGCAGAGCACAGGTATGGGTATAGGTGATGGTACATGTATAGGCAATGGTATAGGTACATGTATATGTAGTGGTGTAGGTACATGTACATGTAGTGGTACAGGTGCAGGTGAAAAACGTATGGATTACTGTCTTACAATAGATGGGCTGGTTAGGTTCTGAGACAGGATTTATGCACCAGGTAAAAGTGAGCTGAAGAAGGTGATCTTGAGGAAGTTTCATGTGAAACCTTATTTAGGTCACCTAGGTTATCACAAGACATTAACTGCAGTGAAGATATTTTACTATATGTCGAATTTGAAGAGGGATGTGGTAGAGTTTGTGGCAAGATGTTTTGATTGTTAGTGAGTGAAGGAAAAATGTAAGCATCCAGGTGTAAGACTACAGCCGATCGTAGTCCTAGAGTGGAAATGGGAGGTTATTTCCAATGATTTCATTATAGGTTTGATGAAGACAGTGAGACAACATGATTCCATTATGGTTATTATGGACAAGTTGACGAAGGTTGCACATTTCATTACGGTAAAGTCTACATTCTTAGCTAGTGATGTTGCATAGGAATTTATCTGAGATGTGGTTAGATTACATGGTGTCCCGAAGAAGATTGTGTCAGAGTGGGATGTGAAGTTCACTTCCAAGTTTTGGAAGGAGTTGTTTGTAGTTTTGGGCATAGAGTTGGCCTTTAGTACGACTTATCATCCGCGGACATATGGACAGACAGAGAGGGTCAACAGGTTATTGGAGGACATGTTCAGGATGTATGTGATGCATTAGCAACGAAAGTGGGTGCGGAGTACTAAAAAGGTATGTTTTTAATGATCATTTTAGTGGCTTTTCAGTAGGACTTATGAATCTTTTACATCATGAATGAGGAAAACAATAGAGAATTGTGGTAGAATAAGTGGAATTAGTATGCAAAGACTTATCCACTGATAATTGTCATTTTCCTGTGCAGGAAAGGGTAGAAACGAGGAGTTGATGTTCCAAAGAAGAAGATAAGAACAGGGTAACTGCTGTCGCTTTGACGAAGGACCGAGTGCAGACGAGGCAAAGCAAGCTGAAGCAAACCGGTCCGGAAAAGGAGGAAAAGGCACCAGCTCGACGGAAGAGAAAGAAGCGATTAGGGATTAACAGTTTTGCGGATCCCTCAGGATCTTCGATCTTGAGGGATCGCTGCTTTATTTATCTTATCACTTAGACATCTCCACCGTTATCCTTATATAAAGGGATGGCACTGTTAGTATGAAAAGAGGAGAATCTTTTATGTAACTTTTTGTTAAGACTTAACTTTGATCATCGAGTCTCGTTGAACTTGGCTCATTGTACTTTCTGTTTTATGCATTAATATAAACTTGGTGATTATCTCATCTTCGCATCTGGATTAGCTTAAAGCGGTGTACCCTTGAGGCTAAGGGCCCGGCCCCGGAGGACACTTGCTTCTGTATCACTACAATTTGATTTCTACGTGGTTTGCTTCTTGTCACTAGTTGGTAATCTGATATGCTTTATAAGTTACATCACATGCTCTGCTAAGATTCATTCATTAATGTTCTTTCCTTTGACTCTGCATTATTATCAATACTTTCAGAGTGGATGAAATCTTATTAGATTCAACTGAACAGTGTTATCCTTGTGTTATGAAGCTTCTATGCTAAGTATGTGTGTTAAGGTAATTATCTGAAAGGTGTGTTCTTTATGATTCATAATTCATGCTGTTCCATTTGGAAACACAGTTATAATTCCTGTTGATGATTGGGATTAAATTCAGATTACTTTCTTAGAATGTTATGTGTGTATGACTTTCACATGTTGTTCCATAATTGAGAGTTATTGTTGTTCCTTTAATGGATTACGTGATTTTATTGGAGAGTGAAAGATTGGAGTTTTGATTATGATAAGAGCTTTTGAGTTGATAGGATAAAGTTTGATTGTTACTCGCGAGGTTTAGTTATAGTGATCGTTGTTCCATTTTAAAATTGATGTTCCATTTTAAGCATTGCTGTTCCTTTCTAGATTTACTATTTAATTTCCTATTTGCCGTTCCATTTATATCTGCCGTGTCATTTACTCGCATTTGGTGTGAGAGACGATCGGTGGCTGTAGTGAGCCTCTGCATTTACTACCTTGCTCCCAGACCTGTGATCCATGCTTTAGTTTCCCTTTCCATCAATTTCCAAAGGGATGGACTACTGCTGTCAGACCCTTGACTGATATTTTGAGAATGTGTGCTTTAGTCATTTGAAGGAACTTAGTTATAGACAAGCATCAGTTTACTCTTGTATTTTGTAGGACGCTGTACTACTTGCATTACTCTGACAAATAGCCTCAGATTGAGTCACTCTTTTAAATAACCAAATGTTCCCAGATTGACATATTAATGTGAGGTAATTAGAGGTGAAAGAGACCCTTTTTATAGCTCTACATTTTGGCATCGTTTCCGGGGAAAGAGTGTAGCAATTTGTTTTTTTCAGAGTGGTGTACGAACCTGCTAGAAAAGAGTTGGATTTTAAAAATGAAAGGTAAGAACCTGCGTACGGAGCATGTAAAAGCCCTGCTCCATTGTCCGCTTTCCTAACAGATTTGCTTTTGCGTTGATTATATAGAATTTAGCAGTTTATTTGAGTGCATAACTAACCAGAAAAAACCAGAAAAGAATATCAAGCTTCCATCCAAACCTGAAAAGTCTAAGGGGCCGGTGACCCTTGGCTGAACAACTTTCATAGACGAAATCTATAAGAAAACAGAATCTCAGCCATTAGTAGGTTTCAGGAAAACCATTTCTAAGCAGCCTACTATTTCCCTTCAGGCCACAGGATCACCATCTGTAGCCTTTGCTGAGGTGCATAGTCAAACTGAAGAGCATGACTTTCAGGAAATTGAAAATTCTACTTCAGAACTATTGTAGGAAGGGAATTTCAGTAACTTTTGTGAAGGAGAAGGAGAAACAGGGGAAACAGAAGAACCAAAATCTTCCATTAGGATAGATCAGCCATTAAACAGTCCAGATAAGGGGAGTGCTATGAAAATCATTGTTGAAGGAATTCAATCTCCTCAAACATCAGGTATTCCTCTTATCCCAGATAAAGGAAGTGCCATTAAAACTATCCTTGCTAAAATCATTCCTTCTCAACCTAGGAATACCCTCCTAGATATCCCAGAAGGTTATTGGCACATATTTTATCCTATGGCTCAGAATTAGGCAAATACTCAAACCTCTACATTACAATATCCTATAGTGTATTCTGTAGCAAATGCACCCATGAAAACTATCTCTCTTCAACATATCCCAACCTTTCACGGTCTTACAACAGAAGATCTGGATGCATTTTTATTCGAATTCGATGTGTTGTGTAGGGGATATGATTACACCACCGATCCCCAGAAACTGAAATTATTGCCATCAACATTAAAAGGGGCTGCTCTAAGATGGTTTATGGGACTAGGTGGTGGAGTCATCAACAATTGGGATCAAATGAAAGAATCATTCTTAAAAAAATATTAGGATTATTGTAGGTCTAGAGAATTGAAGGATGAAATATTTCAAATGGAAGCCAAACCAAATGAAACATTAGAGGAATATGTGGAATGTTTTCAATATAATTTACAAAGATCTCCTTATGCATCACTACCTTTACCTGATAATGTGTTAAAAACTGCATTGATAAAGGGCATGAAGGAACAGTGGATCGAAACATTAAACATTATGGGAAAAGGGGATATTTATCAAGAGAATTTTGCTGACATCATTGATTTATGCATGAGGAGTTCGAGAGGCAGCACAAGAATAAAACCGGCAGAATATGATCAGTTTGCAAGAGACAATAAGATAGCAACAGAAGGAGTAATGCGTGTGGAGATTGGAAATTTATTAGAAAATTTTAAAACTGATATTCTAGGGACAATAATTACACAACTTGATATTATGCAGGTCAAGCAGAAGCAGATGGAGGCAGAACAGAATTTGGCAATCTTCTGCCCCCGATGCAGGAGAAAACATAGCCTCAAGGAGTGTCCACTGGATATAGTCCAAACATGTGCCATTTGCACAAATGATCATCTTACGGAGAGCTTCCCCTCACTTCCTGGATTAAAGGTAGTATATAAGGAAGCATAGGAAGAACTAGAATCAGTGTACTTGATCAACAAGCACCGCCAGTGGCAGCAAAGACAACCTGGTACGTTTTCAGACCCAACCTATTCTTTTCAGACTCCACAATATAACGCTCAACAACATAATATGTGGAAAAATCAACCCCCACCCCCATTCCCAAATTGGTCACCACCACCGTTTCCTTCTTCAAACCCATGGTTGAATCATCCAAATCAATCTAGTTGGCTGAATTTCCCTTATAATTCACCATATTGGCAAAATAACCCATATCCTCCGCAATGGACTCCCCCTACTTCACAAGGTTCATCCTGGCAGACAAACTGGAAAAGACCGATGTAACAGCCAGTAGGAACTATTCCGCTCCCTCAACCTACTCTGCCAACTCTACAACAAAATCCCCAGTCTAATTTGAGACCGCAACTCCCATCCCAACCCAACCCTAATCCAAATAACAGACCAATCTAATCTCTTCAAATCATTGAATCACCAGAAATAGGACCTGATCTGTGGGAGTGTAATGATCTTCAATTATGATCTAGATGTATCATTCAAAATGAGGGGGATAAAACAGTTCATAATGAAGATCAGTTAGTAAGAGAACATCAATTGCAATGAGAGGATGTAAATAATCAACAGTCTCATGATCAAGCAACCACATCCTCCCCCCATTCCCAGAACGATTAGTCATACCTCGACCTTTACAGTACCCTGACTTTGACATTCTGGGGGAATTACAAAATTTGTACACAAAAATCCCGTTCCTCCAAGCCATTCAAGACATTCCTATATATGCAAAAACTATTAAAGAATTGTGCATAAAGAAACCAAGGAGGAGTATAACAACTAACCCAAGAGTCCAAGTAGTCGGTACTTTATCTGATCTCTTATCTGGGAAAGAAACACCTATCAAATATGAAGACCTAGGAAATTCGATTGTAACTGTTCAAATTTATGGTCAGACCTTGTCTAATGCCTTAGTTGATCTAGGAGTTGCAATCAATATTTTATCAACCACCACCTGTCAAAATCTCAGCATTACATCTGTAGAACCTACCTCTACTTTGTTAGAATTAGCTGACCGATCTGTGATTAGACTGGAAGGTACTCTACACGATGTCATGGTCTCCGTAGACTCCTGGGAATATCTGACCGATTTCCTGATAATTAATCCAAAAACCCGACTTGATGGACACCCGCTAATCCTAGGAAGGCCTTGGCTTGCCACTGCCGATGCTTACATTGGTTGCTGGCAAGGAAATATGACCATAACTAAAGGACCCGATATTAAGAATTTGGTTCTATACCCTCCAGTGCAGCCAAGTCTCACAATAATTAAAACTAACAAGTATCCTGTATCATACCTTACTGACAACATTAGATCTCCATTGACGTTGCAAGAGGCACTTGATTTTAAAGATCAAACAGAAGATGATGCCATTAATAATTTCATCAGTCAAACTGAAGCTGAATCCTACACACAATGTAACATGATAGAAGCAGCATTTGATAATGAATTAGAGGAAGATCCTATGAAAGACACACATGATCAAACAATACCTGTTACTTCTGTTGCAAATAGTAAAATTGTGGAAATTGAACCGGGAAAAACTTTAAATATCAATGCCAACCTCACATCTGAACAAGAAACTAAGCTCATCCATGTATTAAGAAAATATCAATAGGCATTTGCATGGGATTACCCTGATATGAAAGGAATCGACCCACATTTGTGTACACACCACATTTATATAGAAAAAGATGTTAGACTTGTCCGTCAACCACAGAGAAGACTCAATCCTCATTTAAAAGATGTGGTTAAAGCGGAGTTTCAGAAACTGCTAGATGTTAATTTTATTTATCCTATTTCTGACAGTAAATGGGTCTCTCCACTTGTGGTCGTAACAAAAAAGAATGGGAAATGGAGAATTTGTGTGGATTACAGGTAACTCAATAAAGCAACACAAAAAGACCACTTTCCACTCCCATTCATAGACCGAGTGCTAGATACTTTGGCGGGGAAAAGATTCTTTTCCTTCCTAGATGGCTTCAGTGGATACAATCAGATTAAGATTGCCCCATAAGACCAGGACAAAACAACTTTCACTTGTCCTTGGGGGACATTTTCCTACCGAGTCCTACCATTTGGCCTATGTAATGCTCCCGCCACATTCCAAAGGGCTATCCTTAGCATTTTTGCAGATTTAATAAATGATGGACTTGAAGTGTATATGGATGATTTTACACCCTATGGAGATGATTTTGATCCAGCACTAAATACCTTAGAAAAGGTCCTACAACGTTGTATAGCTACCAGGCTCTGCTTAAGTCACGAAAAATGTTACATGATGATGACTGAAGGACTTATTCTAGGACACTATATTTCAGCAGCCGGCATTCAGGTAGACCCGACCAAAATCCAAATACTTTTGCTTATTCCCACTCCTACTACTCAAATAGAGGTACGCAACTTTCTTGGATTTTCTGGATATTATAGATGATTTATAGAACATTATTCACATATTGTTTCACCTTTATATGCACTAACTGGTACTGTTGATCTTCTTTGGACAGACAAATGTGAACGTGCTTTCAAGGATTTAAAGAATCTTGTATCTACAGCCCCAGTCCTGCGAGGACCAAACTGGGACCTACCATTTCAAATATCAGCTGATGCCTCAGATACAGCCATTGGTGCAGTCCTTAGGAAGGAAGAAGATAAAAAACCATATGCTATCTATTATATCAACAAAAATTTATCCCCAATTACACCATTACTGAAAAGGAATTCCTAGCTGTAATACATGCTGTCAACAAATTTAGACATTATATTACAGGCTATCCTGTTATTTTGTATACGGATCATTCCGCCATAAAATACTTAGCAAATAAGCCTATCACAAATGCCAGAATAACTAGATGGTTGATTTTATTGCAGGAATTTGATATCACAATCAAGGACCAACCTGGCAAAGAGAACCCTGTAGCCGATTTTCTCTCAAGAATGCCAAAGCCAGTTGATGCAGCAGCAGTTGAAGATCAATTTCCGGACGAAAATCTGTTTGCTATTGCCGTTCGAACACCCTGGTATGCCGATGTTGCCAATTACCTTGCAGTAGGGAAACTACCAAAACACTTAATCCCTAATGAGCGAAAACAGATTATTCAGAAGAGTACTCGATTTTCCTGGATTGGGGGCTATTTGTTTCATACAGGGGCAGACATGCATATTAGGAGATGTGTTCGAGAAGATGAAATCTTTGACATCCTAAAAGCCTGTCACGACGGACCATGTGGGGGACACTTCGCTGAGCGTAGAACGGGACACAAAGTATTACAGACAGGATATTATTGGCCCACAATTTTTTAGAGATGCAAAGAAATTTGTCCAAACTTGTGACAGCTGCCAGCGAGCAGGACGTCCTGGTCAAGCTGATGAAATGCCCCTTAAACCTCAGTTAGTCATCGAACCATCTGAGTGATGGGCTCTTGATTTCATTGGACCCATAAACCCCTCATCAAATCAGAGAACATATATCTTGGTGGCAACAGAATATGTCACCAAGCGGATTGAAGCAGAAGCATTGCAAGGGTCACAGAGGACTCCGTTATACAGTTCCTCTTCCATCTATTTGTACGTTATGGCCTTCCAAGGGAAATAATCACAGACGGAGGACCAAAATTTGCTGGCCATAAATTAGCAACAACATTTAATAATTATCATGTCCAACACAAAACTACTACTCCATATCACCCACAGGCGAACGGACAAGTAGAAAGCAACAGTAAGATAATAGAATCGATCTTAACAAAAACCATTGCCTCACATAGGCGTGATTGGGCTGCCCGACTACCAGAAGCACTTTGGGCCTATAGAACAACATGGAGAAGCACCACTGGTTACTCACCTTATCAATTAGTGTTTGGAAAACAACCCATTTTCCCTATAGAATTTGAAATCCAAACATTACGAACAACACAGGAAGTCGGCTTAGATTTAACTGAGGCATAGACTAATCGACTACAATAGATCAATGAATTGGACGAAATCAGGCTCTCTGCACTATGAAATACAAAATTGATTCAACAGCAACGAGCTAAATGGCATGATGCCCTTATAAAAAACAAAGTCTTTCATGAAGGAGAGTGGGCCCTATTATATGACTCTCGCTTTCAGGATTTCCTTGGGAAACTCCAGACTTGTTGGTTAGGACCATATGAAATCCAGAAGGTACATGACAATGGGACCATCACTTTAACTACCATTGACGGGTCTGGATATACCTTCAAAGTGAATGGCCACCGGGTTCATCTCTATCGTAAACCATTCACTCGGGAATCATTCTGCTAACAACTACGTAGAGACGCTGATATGGAGATCTTAGGAGAGGAAGAGAAATATTCCTCACCCGTAATTCATTAAGCAATTCATTCATTTTCACAATTTGGACATAATCTTTTTTCAAACTTGTTGCGCATATATAGATTTCAATTTTTCTGTCGTTCCTGAAACGAATGGAATATGCATGTTTCTGTTGTTCCTTTTCAAAAGGAACATCACGTTTTGATTTTCTGTTGTTCCTTTTCAAAAGGAACAACACATTTTGATTTTCTGTTGTTCCTTTTCAAAAGGAACAACACGTTTTGATTTTCTGCTGTTCCTTTTCAAAAAGAACAACACATTTTGATTTTCTGCTGTTCCTTTTCAAAAGGAACAACACGTTTTGATTTTCTGTTGTTCCTTTTCAAAAGGAACAACACATTTTGATTCTCTGTTGTTCCTTTTCAAAAGGAACAACACATTTTGATTTTCTGCTGTTCCTTTTAAAAAGGAACAACACATTTTGATTTTCTGCTGTTCCTTTTCAAAAGGAACAACATGTTTTGATTTTATGTTGTTCCTTTTCAAAAGGAACAACACGTTTTCATTTTCTGCTGTTCCTTTTCAAAAGGAAGAACAGATTTTGATTTTTTCTGTTCCTTTTGCAAAAGGCACGGCATTTCTGTGTTCTGCTATTTCTTTTCCAAAAGGAACGACATTTGCACTTTTCGAACTCATGCTCCTTTATTCATCTAGTATACTTCTTCTCTCTTTGTGACACAGCTAACCTCTTGCTGGTCCAAGTAAGGATGCTTCTTACCCCTATTCTTTCAAAGTCTTTTAGAGACAAGAAATGCACTTATGCAATGAATCCAAATCACAACACAATGAAATCAGACAATTATAAATCGCTATCTTTATAAGGCTATGTATTGATAAGAGGACAGAAGGAAGGATGTACTTATATTTTAATATCATCGTCTTACTAATCTTGCCCTAATTGGTTATCTTTTATCATGCCATTCTTTTCTTTGATTTTGTTCAGGAATAAGAGCAAAAGGGTTATATCCTCCTATTGAGATGATAAGACTTCTTCCACCATTCCTACTCTTAAGGAGTGTTGAACCACCCTTTGTGGATATATAAGGAATAGTGCTTTATCAAAAATAAAAGAGAAAGAAAAAGCAAATGAATTATAAATTGTCAAATGCAGGATAGGGGGTCTCATCAAGAGCCAGCCTACCATGATCATGAGGATGGAAGCGAAGTGGCATTCCCACTATGGCCACCACACCAGGGATATGGTCCAAAAGGTATAGTAAAAGAAAAAAACCTTGGAACAGGAGGTCTCATCACGAGCCGGCCTGCCCCCTTTTCGCCTCCTCCTCGTGAATGACATTATGGATACCTGGTTACCAAGCCAGCATAATGACCTACACTTTGACATCGCATTCCTTAATATGCACATAAAGGATTATGGTTCCGCGGGTGAAATAAACAACTCTGCCAAGGTTATGGACACCTGTGGGCAACAGAGCATTGTTAATGGTATCGAGGTCACATTAATTACACCAATAGGTAGGATACTAATACTCTTATATCCTAGGCACTAATCATACATTATCTCCCGACTTATATACCGCATGGAAATTTATTACACCAATCATGGCAAAGGAGGTGACAATGACTACTTGAGATCTGGCAAGAACGACAGACGTCCTATCCCTGGCCTCGCATCATATCACAGCAGCCTCTTACGTAATATGCGATCCAACTTTACGCCTTGATTTCGGCAAACCGTTGTTTTTCTAAACATGGCATATTTTCATACGATGTTCCTTTATGACTTGGTTATAGATCTGGGTGTCGCTCCTTTCTTTGATGGTTGGGGCAGCCTATCGCATTGCGGGGGGGAGGTTCACCTCATGATTCTCCGGGTTATGTGTCAGCTCACTATTCGGGAAAGATAGAATACCAGGAAATGGCACGGTTTAACGGCATGAAATTTCTATTTTTATACAAGTTGCTGTTCATAAATCATTTCTGTTGCATACTCTGTGTTTTTTTCCAAATCCGACGATCACTACTCTCTCTGTGTTTCAAATAGCACAAGCAACTGCTGTTCCATTGTGAATCCACAGTGAAACCATGGGAGGCAGGGTAGTTCGAAGCGAACCACAAAAGTTGACAGTCTCCACTGCTGCTCGGGAGATCCTGGAAAGAGCAGGGTGGCTGACTTATCTCAGTCGCCTGAAGGAGTCCAATGAAACAATAGCAATGGAATTTCTGCAGAATCTGTAGGAGGATCACTCCACCGGTGCGGGGGAAGCAAATAACAGTCACCGACGATATAATTGCCAAAGTCTCGGCACTACCAGCCACCGGACCTGTATGGACATTAAAGAAGGAAAGACTCCAGAAGATCATGGAAATTTTCCAAGACGAAGGCCAGAGATTAATAGTTAAAGGGAAGGGAGTCCTGCTAGCAATGCTAGGAGAACCCTGGGGAGAACTAGCAAGAACAGTGCAAAGCTACATCACCTGCGAGGGGAGAAAAGACGTGGTAAGGCCACGACACCTTAAACTCTTAGCTGTTTTAAAACATAAATTCTCTGTAAACCTTCCTGCACTTTTGAATTCTTTACTCCATGACGCCGCACGAAGCCTGAAAAAGGCACATCATGTAGAATCAGTTGTTAGCCACCATGGATTAATCCGATTAATAGTTTAAGTCATAGTCTCACCCAGCAGCAAAGCAGCTGGAAAGAATTAATTGCAATAATTGAGGGGAAAGCGACAACACCTTCCCCAAAACGTAAACATACTCTAAGCACACTAGAACGTCCGGAAAAACGCAGAGAATTAAGAAAACAAAAACCTGTTGCAAGCACATCCGAATGACCAGAAACCCGCCAGGAGTTAGCAAAGCGTAAGCATGAAACTGAGACACCGGAATAGCAAGAGAAATGCAGAAAATTAGTTCGGTTAGCCCGGATAAGTGGAAGTCTGGAAAAACTCAAGGAAAGCACTAGCCAGCCAGTGGTAATTGAGGATGAACAACCCACACGACAAGAGATAGAAGAAGAACAAGTTGAAGGAGAAAAGGAAGGGGAGCCCGAGAAGGCTAAGCGATCCGAAGAAGAAAACAATGAAGTAGCCGAGCCATCTGAGGCAGAAGTTGAACATCCTAAGATAGAAGCCGAGCCCCCTGAGACAGAAGTTGAACATCCTGAGATAGAAGCCGAGAACCGTGAAATGGAAATTGAGCATCCTGAGGTAGAAGATGGACAATCAAGGCAGGAGGAGGAAATGGGACAGCAAGTAGGTAGCCCATCGCAGGACCCAGTGGGAGAATAGGAATTGGCCGCAATCTTGGCCAATATGGGTGAGTATGGCCAACCTTCCACTCCACCATACCTCCGTGACAAACCCCAGGAAGAAGATGCACCTAAAAAACCACATGCAGAAGAGGCAGAGGAAGGAAATATACTCGTTCATGATGAAAAAGAGATAGGAGATACTGAGAGGGAACAATCTGTTCCCACGGCACCAGAAGAAATTCCAGAAGAAGTGAGAATAGAAAACGAAGCCACGAAATCAGATAGGGTTCTTACCCCGAAACAGCCAGCACAACATGGTGAAGAAGTACCACAGGAGAAAGATCAAGGGACTAGTCACGGCCCAGAACGCAACAAAAAGCCTGCTGTTCCTTCTAACAAAACATTGGAAATTAGAGAGTTACGAAAGGAACAACGGAGGTTATTGAGCATAATAGCCCAGCTCCACCAGCAGATCAGGATTCTGAAAGCAAGGCAGAGGACAAGGAAGACCGCCAGTAAGAAAAAGATGACCACTGCAGTAAGAAACTGCAAGATAAAACGGCGGAGGACTAAAAATCGCTCTGTTGATCAAAACCCTGCCCAAAATCCAACTGCTATTCCAATTGAAGCTGAAGGCCCAGCTATTGTTCCAAATGAAGCCGAAGGCCCAGCTGACATTCCAAATCAAGCTGAAGGCCCAGCTGCTGTTCCAAATGAAGCTGAAAGTTCAGCTGCTGTTCCAAATAAAGCTGAGGGACAGACTGTTGTTCCATTTGAAAAGGAATAGCTGCCAGCTGGTATTCATGTTAAAAAAGAAAAAGACAACAAGGAGATTCAAACATAGGCACCACCCTCAGGGATGATAAGGGTTCTGAACTCAAAGCAACGAAATAAGAAAGTTCAGGTAAAACTCCCGGCCTCCACTGATGCATGGAAAAGAGATCCAAAGACAAGGACCCTGCATAAAGGATTGAAAGAGGCTCAGCAAGAGATGGAGAGGCTTAGAGAGCAGACAGTCCCTCGTGAGAAGTATGAAGAACTCCAACAACAACTACGGAATGTGAATCAATCTGAAAGCCAAGCCTTTGAAGCGTGGCAAAAGGAACAGGAGAAAGTTGCAAAGGTAACCCATAGGTTAGATACTGTTATCAAACAGATGGATACCTTGTGTTCTTTATACAATGACGTTTTAGCATGTAGGGCCCCTGCCAAAAACTATGCTTTGTTTTTATTGGAAAGATACTTGCAATTAAAGATAAAGGCTATTAAAGCAGGTGCCCCGATACGAATTAATATTGTCAATGACTTTATAGATTGTTGTAAACATTATGGAGTGAAGGTCCAGAGATTGCTATGTGAATTCTATTTGCATAACCTCGTGCTAGATCAAGAAACTGAGTTGAACCTTGGCCCTTTTGTTGGGGACATTCAATTGCAAGCATTCACCTCATTCGGGGTCAATCAGATTAAATGGCTCAAATCCTATAACACTTTTTAGAGACAGGAAAATGGCCTAGACCTGTGGGTAAGGGCTGAGCCTAGGGACCTAGCACAACTATGGAGAGCACATAGAAACCTTATGAGAACTTCGGGTGTCATTGAAACATTAGGACCCATGCACGAGGCACTCATTCGACAAGGTTTAGAATATTTTCTTTCTATCAAAGACCTCACCATTGATGCAGCCAAATTCTGGTACCGAACCTCTAATCCAAACATCCAGCTCAGGGAGCCATTTAATTATGAGAATTTTCAGTTAGTCGCCAATTGTTTGAACCTCTATGGTGAAAGCATCTTGAGGGCAGGACCATCCTGGTTAGGATATAGATTCCGCAGTCCAATTATCTGGCATCCTGCACCCGGATATCAAGCCCTATATGAGATGCCTAAGGGTCAAACAGGCCAGTTCTTTGACTACCTAGTCACTCACCATGGCTGTAGGCCTCCACATGAGATTCCTTCTCCAGCCTACTCTCTCATTGCTTTGCATGTCAACTAAAACGTTTTCATGAGGGCATGAAACAGGGTAAGCAGGGGGGTGTGTGGAGTACTAAAAAGGTATGTTTTTAATGATCATTTTAGTGGCTTTTCAGTAGGACTTATGAATCTTTTACATCATGAATGAGGAAAACAATAGATAATTGTGGTAGAATACGTGGAATTAGTATGCAAAGACTTATTCGCTGATAATTGTCATTTTCCTGTGCAGGAAAGGGTAGAAACGAGGAGTTTCTGTTCCAAAGAAGAAGATAAGAACAGGGTAACTGCTGTCCCTTTGACGAAGGACCGAGTGCAGACGAGGCAAAGCAAGCTGAAGCAAACCGGTCTGGAAAAGGAGGAAAAGGAACCAGCTCAGCGGAAGAGAAAGAAGTGATTAGGGATTAACAGTTTTGCGGATCCCTCAGGATCTTCGATCCTGAGGGATCACTGCTTTATTTATCTTATCACTTAGAAATCTCCACCGTTATCCTTATATAAAGCGATGACACTGTTAGTCTGAAAAGAGGAGAAGCTTTTATGTAACTTTTTGTTAAGACTTAACTTTGATCATCGAGTCTCGTTGAACTTGGCTCATTGTACTTTCTATTTTATGCATTAATATAAACTTGGCGATTATCTCATCTTCGCATCTGGATTAGCTTAAAGCGGTGTACCCTTGAGGCTAAGGGCCCGGCCCCGGAGGACACTTGCTTCTGTATCACTACAATTTTATTTCTGTGTGGTTTGCTTCTCGTCACTAGTTGGTAATATGATATGCTTTATAAGTTACATCACATGCTCTGCTAAGATTCGTTCATTAATGTTCTTTCCATTGACTCTGCATTATATTATCAATACTTTCAGAGTGGATGAAATCTTATTAGATTCAACTGAACAGTGTTATCCTTGTGTTATGAAGCTTCTATGCTAAGTATGTGTGTTAAGGTAATTATCTGAAAGGTGTGTTCTTTATGATTCAGAATTCATGCCGTTCCATTTGGAAACACAGTTATAATTCCTGTTGATGATTGGGATTAAATTCAGATTACTTTCTTAGAATGTTATGTGTATA
Source organism: Pinus tabuliformis (assembly GCA_031772625.1). Taxonomy (NCBI): domain Eukaryota; kingdom Viridiplantae; phylum Streptophyta; class Pinopsida; order Pinales; family Pinaceae; genus Pinus; species Pinus tabuliformis. The sequence continues at coordinate 208,660,238 of CM062817.1, forward strand.
TGACTTTCACATGCTGTTCCATAATTGAGAGTTATTGCTGTTCCTTTAGTGGATTGTGTGATTTTCTTGGAGAGTGAAAGATTGGAGTTTTGATTATGATAAGAGCTTTTGAGTTGATAGGATAAAGTTTGATTGTTACTCGCGAGGTTTAGTTATAGTGATTGTTGTTCCATTTCAGAATTTCTGTTCCATTTTAAGCAATGCTGTTCCTTTCTAGATTTACTATTTAATTTCCTATTTGCCGTTCTATTTCTATCTGCCGTTTCATTTACTCACATTTGGTGTGAGAGACGATCGGTGGCTGTAGTGAGCCTCTGCATTTACTGCCTTGCTCCCAGACATGTGATCCATGCTCTAGTTTCCTTTTCCATCAGTTTCCAAAGGGATGGACTACTCCTGTCAGACCCTTGACTGATATTTTGAGAATGTGTGCTTTAGTCATTTGAAGGAACTTAGTTATAGACAAGCATCAGTTTACTCTTGTATTTTGTAGGACGCTGTACTACTTGCATTACTCTGACAAATAGCCTCAGATTGAATCACTCTTTGAAATAACCAAACGTTCCCGGATTGACATATTAATGTGAGGTAATTAGAGGTGAAAGAGACCCTTTTTATAGCTCTACAATGGGAAGAGTACATTCCATTAGTAGATTTTTCATACAACAATGGCTATCATGAAACTTTGGAATGAGTCCTTTTGAGGCATTGTATGGGTGAACTTGTAACATTCCCATCAATTGGAGTATTCGGTTAGCAAGGTGTTGATTGGACCAGATATGTTGGCTGACATGGAATAGGAAATGCAGGTGATCAAGAAGAATCTAAAGGCGGAATATGATACACAAAGGAGTTATGTAGATAGGAACAGGTTGTTCAAGGAGTTCCAGGTTGGAGAACATGTGTATTTGTGCATCAAACCAAAGAAGAGCTCCTTACAGATTAGATAATGTGCCAAGATGGCACCACATTTTTGTGGATCTTTTAGTATTATTGAGAGGATTGAGCCAATAGCCTATTGACTTGCACTGCCTTTGACAGTGAAAGTCCATGATGTTTTCAATGTATCTTTTCTTAATAAGTATGTTAAGGATGTTGATAATGTGATTGGTTGGTATGTATTGCAGGTGGAACCAAATGGAGAATTCAAGTCAGAGCCTCAATGTATATTGTAGAAAAAGGTGCTCATGCTCTGGAACCAAACAATCGAGCAAGTTAAAGTGCAGTGGTAGAACTTTGGGCCTGATGAAGCTACATGGGAGATGGCGGATTAGATGTGGGCTCCGTATCCTTCCTTGTTTTCCGATTGAGGCAAAATAGTTTTGGCTTGGTGTTTTGGTACATGTTTTGTTGATGTTAATTTATGTACATATGTATATGGATGTAAATATTGCCACGAGCTGTGTTATAAATCTCCACTATGCGGTATGTTGTTATGATGTCATGTTATTATATTGTTATATTGGTCTTCTTTTCAGCAGGGTGATCATTGTAAATATTGCATCGAGCTAAGTTATAAAGCTCCATTGGCAGAATATATTTTTCTATAGTAGTTTTGTGGTCATAGGTGTTGTTGAACACCGAGATAGTGTTCCCCCAAGGGGGAGGGTTCTGTAACAACCCTGGTGAAAATTCCATGTAATAAAAGTAAAAAAAGGTAAAATAATAACCATGGATGATGGGACACTTATTTCAAGCTGAATGTTGGGTTGAATTCTAGTGATGGGGATCATTTGTGATTGTTTATGGCTAAGGAAATTGGAAAAGGCAATGGATAAGGCTTTGGAAAGGAAAAATGGCATTTTTGGCACATTTATTTATGAAAATAATGGAAATTAGGAGTAAAGGGAGGTGAAAGGCCACATGTTGCATGTGAGGAGGGAAATGAAGGAGAATAATCAAAAATGAAGAAAATAGAGGCATCGTTCGTCAAAAGCCTTTTGAGGATCAGTTGGTAACCTTTTGTCAGTTTAGTTTTGGAGCTCTCTAATTATTCTCTCTCTCTCTCTCTCTCTCTCTCTTATACTCTTGGAGACTTAGAGTTTTCCTGGAGAACTCTTGGAAGGTGTGGAATAGTTGGATTTTTGGAGCAAGAAGGCAAAGGAAGAGCAAGAAAGTGCAAGAGGGAATTGGGATGAGTAGCTACAATAGTTTTACTTCCAGGCACTGAGTTGCATGTATGATTTCTTCACTAGTTTTGGTTTGCATGGTATATGCATGTGTATTTTTGGTTGTGATCTATCATTGGCATGGAGGATGGCCGAGATTGACAATGGATTTCCTAGCATTTCCATTTCTTGGATAGCCATGATAATTTTGGGTTATGTTCATTATTTGTTTTTAGTTGGTTCTCATGTTTCCTTACCTTGGGTTGAGTTACTAGTCCTGGAAGCCTTAGTTGGAAAAACTTTCTAGAAGTCCTGTAACAGCTTGGGTTAAGTTACTAGTCCTAGAAGCCTTGGTTGGAAAAATGCTTTAGAAGCCTTAGTTGGGTTGAGTTAGTAGTCCTAGAAGTCCTGGTTGGACAAATTCTCTAGAAGCCCTTAATAAGTTGTGGGTTGAGTTACTAGTCCTAGAATCCTTGGTTGGACAAACTCTCTGGAAGCCCTGGAAGGCTTGGAAGGAGAATAATCTGATGATAGTTTTGTGATGTTTGACCGTGAGGTGGAACCAATGTTTGATGGGTTGAGGTGGATGACCTTTGGAGTCCCTAGATGAGTTTTGATTGATGTGTTCTATGAGCTCCCACATTCAAGATTTTGAATATGGCACGGGGGCAAATGGGTTGAGAGAGATTTGGCTGAGCCATTCTACGGTCGGGTGTACCATGGAAGTCCCATCTTGGGTTTCAATTTTGCATCATTTTCTCTTCAGATAATTCCTCCCTCCTTAAGAAGCAATGGTCTCCATTGTGTGAAGTTCCCTCCTACAAAGCCTTTGTTGAATATGAAGAGCCACTGAAGAGAAGGGTTTTATGTGGTTAACCCATAACCATGATGAACGAAGATCTGAGGATAGAGATACCCTGTAATGCTTGTGACCAATTGTGATACTGACAGTGTGTGGCCCAGAAAATGGACTTCGATGAGGTGTGGGTTTTTGGATGACCCATAACAATGATGAAAAACGATCCGAGGATAGAGATACCCTGTAATGCTTGTGACCAACGATGATACTGATAGTGTGCGGCCTAGAAAATGGACTTCGATGAAGTGTGGGTTTGTGGATGACCCATAACCATGAAAAATGAATATCCAAGGGTAGAGATACCTTGTAATGCATGTGACCAACTATGATACTAACAGTGTGCGACCTAGCAAATGGACTTCAATGACAAGGATTTAGCGCAGTTGACCCATAACCGTGATGTTGAGTGTTAGTGAAGTAGCAGGTGCCTACATAGCCTAGCGTGGGAGGGCACGTCTCCAAATAACACAATCCGGATGCTTCTATGCTGAAACTAATGAATGTGAAGTAGGTGCCTACTAAAGTGGGGGGGAGGGCATGCCTCTAAAGGGAACCCGCTTTAAATGTTGCTCCATCTTTAAAATGGACATAAGTCAGTCAATATAACTCAGAATCTTTATTATAACTTGTTTTTGGAAGCAAAATGACCATTTTTCATCTTCCCATGTGTTGGAAATTCTTATATGGACACTCTGGAATCTTAGATTTGTGCTGCAACTATTCCGCCATCACAAAAGTTTTGAAAAAATAACTGATTTTAAATGAGCGATATCTCCCACATCCGAACTCCAATTTGAACCATTTTTTTTTTGAAATTGGGTGATTTTTCGAGAGAGGCTCAGATCGACAATCACTGTTATGAAATTATTCACAAAAAACTAAAAAATTATAGGAGAGTCTCCGTCCACCACTTGTCATCAGAGAAAATCTACAACATAGCTAATTTTAAATCAGCAATATCTCCCTCATCTGGACTCCAATTTGGCCAAATTTGTTTTTGAATATCGATATTTTTTGTAAGGAATCTAGATATATTATTTGTTTTTGTAAATTTTGGACCAAATGTTTCAGATCTGATCTTGAAACTCGCAGCCCAAAACAGATTTTGCAAAAAAATAAATAAAGAAAAATTCTTCCTGCTTGGCCCAAGAAAGTGCTCTGTGGGGTTCCCAGTGTTGAGCAAGAAAAGGTTTCTTTTTAACTCTTAATTATCTTCACATTAATTTTCAACCCAGGGATGACTTTTTATTTCAAGAGTGTACTCAGTTTGAGGCGGCTATTTACTCAAGAGCAATGTTTTGCAGTATAGTGCTTAAAATGCAAAAGTAAATGAATGTTTGAAATAAAATCTACTTACAATTAAAAGAAACTTAACACTCTGAAACTTAAATCATTCACTGAAAAAACCACAACAATTATTAGTCAAGGATACAGTAGCAATAACTCATTCTTTGTTTAACTGATATAAATTAAATCAAGCATAAATAAGATCCACAATTTGACAAATTAGGTAGCGATAGCCAATGTCCTTTACAGTTGTTGGTCTCACACACAACACTAAATAACCAATTGGAAATTTCAAAGAACTAAATCAATCATGCTACTACAACTTAATCAAAATGAGACAATTGCGCTAACTAGAAGAATGCTAAAAGCCAAGCTTAAATAATTGCAGAAAGTAAATGAACAGTAGTGCTAAGTATTAAAAATGAACAACCAAACTATTATAGCTATAATGAATAGAAAATTGTTAAATTACTGGAGTGATCAGTGAAGCTCTGTAGATGAAATGAATAGCACAACAATCTGCTTGTGAAAAGCAGTGATCTCTGTTAAGAAGAAAATGAATAGCAATGCAATCTAAGTATAATATATAAAACAGATCAATTCATTTAGTCTGGAAATACCAAGCAGTAAAGTAATATGATTATGATAAATAGAAATAAAGTCAGACCATCACGCGGAAGAAATTGTAAAGATATAATACACAGTAGCAGCGTAATCCACCAGAGGCTGGGCCCTTAGCCGCCAGCGGGTGCTGCTGGGCTACTTTAGATGAGAAGAATGAACAACAACCTCCAAATTATATATTAATCATCAAATTACGAAATCATTACAATAGAAAAAGCCCTCAGAATTACAATGGTAATGCAAAAATCCCTTTTTCCTCCTATCCTATCATGAATCATAAATCCTTAATTCTGAATCTCGAATCCATCCTCCCCATTCTCTGATCTCTGTTCTAATTTAAATACACAGAGAGTAGAGAGCAGTTACAACTGTGATAATTCCAATATGATCATTATTACAAAATTGGATTGTTTTTAACCAATTGATCAACAAGAAAATATATTTCCATCCATCTTTCAACAAGAGCAAGACGAATTTGGCTTTGCAGCTGAGATTTGGAAAACGGCCACACAACAAATCTGAGAAAATTGTGCTCAAAGAACCTTGCGTTTCTCTCAATACAAGCCAAATTTGGGCAAACCATTCTTTACAAAGTTAATTTGGTCCGTTCTGGACAAAACCCATGTTCTATATTTTCTAGATTCTTCTTCATTTGCCCAGAATCTCAACCGCAAAAATATCACTTCTTATTCCAGTGAATTTCTGAGTTGGAATATTTGTTGATGATTTGGAGATCAAATCTATAATCTGGCAAATATCTTGAAGGCTAAAATTGTGAGTGATGTTACAAAATATATTGATAAACTATCATTGATAAAATCATGCATAATCATCAATTTATTAAAAATAAAGGAAAAGAAATAATATTCATCCATAAGAGCATAAATCATTATAAAATGGATTTATATATTAAATTATAATAAATGACATGGTAAAGAAGAGTAAAAATGGATGAAATAAGTGTTAAAAAGTGGTCGTATTCATGGCCCAACACACCCCCACACTAAATATATTGCATGTCCTCATGCAACCCAAAGACAAAACCCATGTGTTAACCAAGCAATAAAAAATTTGTTCATCCCAGCTCATGAAATGGATAGAACAAATGAATTCTTTCTTAATTAATGAATATTCAATTTTAACAATCTTGATGAAGGCATAACAATTTTTACATTGACGTTCAAGTTATGTGCATATGAAGTTGTAGCAAAATATGATATAAGTGACAGCAACCTTCATTAACCATTTTCTCAAAAACTACAAACTAGATTTTGTTGAAATGTTGCAAGTAAATTTATAATATATGAATGCCTCTATGATCCAAAAATCAGATTGTTTTGATGCACGGATCATGAGATATAAACAAAATGGTTGTAGGTGATAGTGCATGATTTCCGAAATATTACGAACTAATATAACTTGAAATTGTCTGGGTTTGTATATTTTAATGATACATCTGTGTTTTTCAGAAATCACAAGAATTGAGTTCATAGTTTTAAAAATATGTGGAAATCAATTTCCGCATTGTGTAAAAATGAAATTGTATGCCTTAAATGATAAATAAAGTAGAAAACATCCATCATGCGTAGCAATTCCTCCCCCTCTCTGAAGAATTAGCATGCCCTCTTGCAATGCTTAGAAAAAAATTGAGGTGGTTGCTACCATCTGTTGAATTCTATGCTTGGTGTAAAACAACATGAAATAAGGGAGGTGTTGAGAATGAATAAGAATAGAAATGGATGATAAAGAATATGAATGACATGGTCATAAGAAATAAATGAATGAAAACAACACTCTCCCAAATTGAAAGATAATATGCTGCTGAAAAATGGAAAGTGTTAAAGATGTGGAATGAAGGATGATAAATAATGCTCAGAATGGATTTTAATGAAATTCTCCTAAATTCGTAATACATCAGAAAATTATGCTATTTTACCTCAAGTTTACCTCCAAAAAGAAAAATGTGGAATGACATATATGTACTGGAATTTGTTGAAGCTGATGTAGGCAGAGTTGGTGCTGAAAGTGATGCAAAATGTGGAATCCACGCAAGCACATCATGTTTGAAGAATTGTTCACATTCGCGAGTTGCTCGAGCCTCTTATGTTAGTTGCAATAGTGTGGTCATGCTGCGAATAGAGTTCTACCCATACTTGTTGTTTTCCTGTAAACAAATCACTATTTTGCATATAATGTTCTTGAATCCATAGTGTTAGTTTTGAATAGCAATAGATTAAGATGCATGCAAAAATTTGAATTAGAAATTTTTTTTGTATACATGCAATACTAATATTTTATCAAATCAACAAGTGATGGCAGAGTGCAGTAATCATATTACATGCAATCCCATAATGCATACATTCCCCCCTCCAATTGGAAAATAGATTCCATGACCATAAAGCCTATGAAAGGTGTTATGCCGATGACAAGGCAAGGGAATGAACAATACAACAGTAAATGAAGCAGAGTACACATATCAATGATAGGATGGTGGGAGTTATGGTTATAATGAGAGCAGAGTGTGTAAAGATAGTTTTGAATAAGAGATAGGACGCTTTGGATTGATGATAAGTTATGCGAAAAAAGAAAAAAGGACAACAATATCCCAAAAAGATGCTTGGCTGACAGTATTCTAGCTGAAAAATGATGTGATTGATCAGAAAATAATTTCTCATGCATAAAGGTTCAAAATAGAGAGAAAAAAGTAAGGAAATAACTTCTCCGAAAAGAAAGAAAAAATAAGAAAAGGGTATTGTAGCAATAATTGACGATAAGATATAACTTCAATACCATAAGCAGAGCCTCTGCTGCTAGCAAGCGTCCATAGCCTCGACAGGGTTTCTTTTTAACCTGTATGAGCCAGGATCCTCAACTTATAACTAGAGAGTTCCAATGATGTTCTACAGAAGAGATCAGTGTGCTAGCATGGCAATCAGATAACCACACTGCCATTCACTAGGATGTAGCAAAAGTGATCAGGCTGGCTCGTGATGAGACCTCCTGTTCCAAGGATAATCTGGCTATCTAATGGATCATAACCCTGGTGTGGTGGCAATAATGGGAATATCATTTTGTTACAGCGTTATGAACATAGTAGGATGGCTCGTAATGAGACCACCTATCATCCATCTGCGAACAACATTTTGTTGTTATTACACATTTTTATGATAAAAAGAGGGAGGTTCAGTACTCCTTAAGGGCAGGGATGGTGGAAGAAGTTGAACATGTCAATAGAAAAAAATATACCCATAATCTTATTTATTACAGACAAAGAAAATGATAACCAGGAAGGGTGGAACCATCATGGTATTAAGATGATCAATCAGTATCATGTACAACAAAAAACAATGCAGTAAAGGAGTATATAAATAATTGTGTCCCTTTTGAAAATAAGCTATCATCAAAGAGTTGTCCTATTAAAGATCATAACGTGAATGATATTAACTCGCTTCAATAGAATCCACAATTCTTGTCCTCATAAAAGTAGTGTGCTTCATGCCATGAAAGGGAATTAGTAAAATGTGGTTGAGATGAACTAGGAATAATCCCACAAGAGGAAGGAAGGGTTGCTCTCGAAAATACTCCTAAAGTGTTGTTTCTTTGAAGGAACAACAAAAACAATAAAAAAATTGTTGTTCTTTGTAGGGAATAGCAAAGGAAATGCACACCAAATAGCAAAAATACACACAAAAAAGTGTTGTTCCCTGTAGGGAACAACAAAAATGCATGTGAAAAAGTGTTCTTCGCTAAGAGAAACAACAAAAAATGTGAAAATGTTGTCCCTTTGAAAATGATCAGCAAAAATGTGAAAGTGCAGAAGTGATGTTCCTTTCGGAAAGGAACAAAAAAAATGTGAAAGTGCAGAAGTGCTATTCCTTTCCGAAAGGAACAAAAAGAATGTGAAAGGGCAGAAGTGTTGTTCCTTTCTGAAAGGAACAACAATGACGTAAAAGTACAGAAGTGTTGTTCCTTTGAAAAGAAACAACAAAAATGTGAAAGTGTAGAAGTGCTATTCCTTTAAAAAGGAACAACAAAAATGTGAAAGTGCAGAAGTGTTGTTCCTTCGAAAAGGAACAACAAAAATTTGGAAGTGCAGAAGTGTTGCTCCTTTAAGAAGGAACAACAAAAACATGAAAGTGTTGTTCCTTTTTTGAAAAGGAACAACAGAATGCAGAAGTGCTGTTCTTTTTTAAAGGAACAACAAAAATGTGAAAGTGTTGTTACTTTTTTGAAAAGGAACAACAGAATGGAGATTTGCAGCAAAAGTGTGAAAGTGCTGTTATTTTTTTGAAAAGGAACAACAGAATGCAGAAGTGTTGTTCTTTTGAAAAGGAACAACAAAAGTGTGAAAGTGTTGTTCCTTTTTTGAAAAGGAACAACAGAACGCAAAAGTGTTATTCCTTTGAAAATGAACAACAGAATGCAGAAGTGTTGTTCCTTTGAAAAGGGACAGCAAAAGTGCGAAAATGTTGCTCCTATTTTGAAAAGGAACAACAAAATGCAAAAGTGTTGTTCCTTTGAAAAGGAACAACAAAAGTGTGAAAGTGTTGTTCCCTTTTTTTGAAAAGGAACACCAGAATGTAAAATCATAAAATGCAAGCACGCAAAAAAAATGAATTAGCTGTTCAGGGTATTGATGCTGAATATGGGTTATAATTTGAATGAAGCAACACCTGAAGTACAAAATATAAGAGAAATAAAAAAAGGAACAAAATTTTATTTAAAAACGGTATGTAATAAATTAATTAAGTTACAACAACTCTGATATTATGTAAAAAAAATGATCTCTTTGAAAAACGTTTTGGTAGCAGTGACAAGACATGAATCTTCAAATGGAAATCAATTTTTCATTTCTTCTATTATGAATCCTTTAGGTAATGAATTGGATTAAATGTCATTGTTTCACTAAAATTTCTCTCAAGAATTGCTCGTCCATAAATTGACCTTCTTTTTCTCCTAGGACCTGCAAAAAACGAGTATCTACCTGCAATAAAACATTAAATCATGAAGAAAGAGAAGTGTGTGGGCTTCCCTAATCCAAGATTTATGCAAAAAACTAACAAGTAGTTACTCTATAGAACAAATCCACAAAAAATAAAATTAATTTATTACCTGCGGGAGAGCAGTGGCCAATCATGCTAACCAGCAGTGTTTCAATCATAACTTCTTTGTTTTTCGTCCGATTTGAGTGATTCCAAAGCCAAATGAGAACTAATTCAAAGTTTTATCTCTAGTAGAAATATGTTTTAAAAATTCAATGATATGATATATCAATTTTACTTAGAACAACCTGCATAACAGAGTCATTTTCGATTTTCCAGCTTAGACCAACATTTGATATTTCAAGCATAAATTTTTCGTTTTATGTCGGATTCGAATGATTCAAATTGGAAATGAAAGAAAATTTATTTATTTATCTCCAATAGAAACAATTTTTGAAGACAAGAAGAATTTATAGGTCAAATACTATAAGGAACAACCGGACAGAGATAGTTTTAAGGGTGCTAATTTACGATAGGCAATCAGTATTTTGATCACAACTTCCCCATAGGTTATAAAAAATGAGTGATTCCAATTGCCTTGTAAGCTATATTTATAATAGAATCTACCATAGGCCTCCAAAAACCGACTGTCCCAACTCTGTTCCTGAGCTGCCTGCTAGACACCTTGTCAATGTTTTGGTTCTAACGTTTTCGTTTCAAATCCAAATTGAGTGATTCAAATTGAGTTGGAAATTAGACATTAAAGGCTACTTAGGATAGAAATAGGCTTTAAAAATATTCCCTTTTGGTCCCTCAAAACATGATTGTCCCGACTGTGTTTTCAGAAATTTCATCAAGCCCACAAGCCTAAAAAATATGATATTCAAGCATTTTTTCCAAGTTGGTGATAGAAATTAATATCAGTGCCTGTAGAACTATTATTTTCAATATAATTCATCTACATACACATAAATTAGAATATTTATCATGAATGTTGATTTCACAGCATGTTGCAACAAAGAAACAACTATTTTTACAAAAATAAAAAAAAATGTGTTTGTTTTATTTATTTATTTATTTTATTTTCTCCACTATCCTACTCTTCTTTGAGAATCGAATATGTTTATGTATAAGAGTATTTCCAGTGGAACCATTTTAGAAATAAGGCCTCTAGTATGTACATACCCAAATTTGAAAATTGCATGTTAATGAATATTAGGGTATGAGAAGCCAACTTCCCTTGAAAAGATGGAGTTAAAAATTGTTGAAGTATGGAGTGATGCTACAAACAAATGATGGAGTGAAACCAATCTTCAATATATTCTTTACTTTCTTGATTTCCCATAGCCATCATACCATGAAGTTCTTGAGCTTTTAAAATGGCTTGTTGATGCAGACTAAAAGAAACCTCATTTTCTTCCATAACTTCTACAATTTTTGAATTTGAAACATTCTGAATCTCATTGTAAGTTTTCTCTAATGGCACATGTGAGATAGAATGGATGGGAAGGGTGGGTAAATTTTGCAGTTCAACACTGTAAGCATGTTGTACTGGTTTATTATGGTGAGGGTTTGGAATGAGTTGAGCAGGAAATTGTGTACGGAATGGAGCATTTTGATGATGTGGTTGATTGGGTTGTGTGGATGGTTTTGATGGGCAAGCAAGATGTTGTAAAAGAGTTGGTAAAGAATATGGAGAATGTGTTTGTGCTACAAGATGAGGGAGAGTAGTCATACAATCATAAGGTGAACCGTGCCAAACTTGTAGACAAGATTGGTGGTGGTTATATTGCGATTGGCATGACTGCTCTAACATATGAGTATTCCATAATGGATTATGCATGTAAGAGAATGGAGAAGAAGTGTTTTGAACCATACCTGTAGGTCATGATTTCCATGGTTTTGACCTTGTTGCAGCTTCCTCATCTCTTTGATATGCTACTTCCATCCTAGATAAGGAAGAACAACTATCTATGGTATGCTCCTTTCGGTCATGAGTGAAAGACACTTCAATTTCTTGATTTTTCTGAGCCTACAAAACATCCAATTTTGAATTTAAAGAGATAATAAAATCAACTTTAAAATTTTCAAATAAAACATTGATTTCAGCTCTTATGTCTCCTATTCTTGTAACAGATTTGGAAAAGAAAGAACAAACATCTCTAGAATTCTTACCAACCTTGGAGATTATTCTTGAATACCTTATGCACAATTCACAAACATCATCATATAATAACCGAAAAACATCACCTTTTCCTATTAGATTTAAGAGTTCTAAAAATTCATCTTTGATTCCTTTAAGAAGGAGTATTTTTAAGATCTCTTTTTCCAAATACTTATGCTTTGATTTTTTAAGGTTGTATCGAAATCGCTCCACATAGTCTTCCAAGTTTTTATATTCCCCTTGTATCATATCGAAAATATTTTCATTGGCCTTGCAATAATCTTGGTACTTCTTCAAGAATATGTTCTTCATGTCCTCCCATGTTTGGATGTAGTTCCCACCTAGGCTCATGAACCATCGGAGCGCTGCTCCTTTAAGAGTAAGAGGAAACACTTTCAACTTAGTACAATAATCATCCTCTACAAAGTATTTTGAACTCAAATAAGAATGTATCTGGATCTTCATTTGTCAAACCATGAAAAGTTGGTAGAGACAATTGGGGAATTATGTGCATTTGTGTCACTCCTCCTAGATCTTTTATAGGGAATTCAAAAGTAGAAATGTGAGCCATTTCTTACCATAATAGAAGTTGTTCTTTATGTGTTTCTTTAAGGCTCCTTCTTCAAATGTTCTTGTCAATTGGTTAGTGAAATGGGTGGTGCTTACATCACCACTTAAGAGAAATCATGAGATTCGTTTTTCAAAATTTCTATTTTTTTTAGTCATTCACATAAAAAATCAAACATCTATTTCTGCCCTAAGTTCTTTAATAGTTCTGTTGGAAAGCGGGCGGGGGAGCAGGGCTTTTACATGCTCTAGTACGCAGGTTCTTACCTTCCATTTTTAATACCCAATTCTTTCCTAACAAGCACCCATCAAATGAACATTACTCTTTAGAAATGGCTACACTCTCCCCGGCAACGGCGCCAAAATGTTGAGCGATAAAAGGTGTATTTTTAACTCCTAATTATCTTCACATTAATTGTCAACCCAGGGACGACTTTTTATTTCAAGAGTGTACTCAGTCTGAGGCAGCTATTTACTCAAGAGTAATGTTTTGCAGTATAGTGCTTAAAATGCAAAAGTAAATGAATGCTTGAAATAAAATCTACTTACAATTAAAAAAAACTTAACACTCTGAAACTTAAATCATTCACTGAAAAAACCACAACAATTATCAGTCAAGGATACAATAGCAATAACTCATTCCTTGTTTAACTGATATAAATTAAATCAAGCATAAATAAGATCCACAATCTGAGAACTTAGGTAGCGATAACCAATGTCCTTTACAGTTTTTGGTCTCACACACAACACTAAATAACCAATTGGAAATTGCAAAGAACTAAATCAATCGTGTTACTGCAACTTAATCGAAATGAGACAATTGCGCTAACTAGAAGAATGCTGAAAGGTAAGCTTAAATAATTGCAGAAAGTAAATGAATAGCAGTGCTAAGTATTAGAAATGAACAACCAAACTATTATAGCTATAATGAATAGAGAACTGTTAAATTACTGGAGTGATCAACGAAGCTCTGTAGATGAAATGAACAGCAAAACAATCTATTTGTGAAAAGCAGTGATCTCTGTGAAGAAGAGAATGAATAGCAATGCAATCTAAGTAAAATATATAAAACGGATTAATTCATTTAGTCTAGAAATACCAAGTAGTAAATTAACATGATTACGACAAATAGAAATAAAGTCAGACCATCACGTGGAAGAAACTGTAAAGATATAATACACAGCAGCAGCGTAATCCACCAGAGGCTGGGCCCTTAGCTGCCAGCGGATGCTGCTGAGCTACTTCAGACGAGAAGAATGAACAAAAACCTCCAAATTATATATTAATGATCAAAATGTGAAATCGTTACAATAGAAAAAGCCCTAACAATTACAATGGTAATGCAACAATCCCTTTTTCCTCCTATCCTATCATGAATCATGATTCCTTAATTCTGAATCTCGAATCCATCCTCCCCATTCTCTGATCTCTGTTCTGATTTAAATACACAGAGAGCAGAGAGAAGTTACAACTGTGATGATTACAATATGATCATTATTAAAAAATTGGATTGTTTCTAACCAATTGATCAACAAGAAAATATATTTCCATCCATCTTTCAACAAGAGCAAGGCGAATTTGGCTTTGCAGCTGAGATTTGGAAAACAGCCACACAGTAAATCTGAGAAAATCATGCTCAAAGAACCCTACGTTTCTCTCAATACAAGCCGAATTTGGGAAAATCGTTCCTAAATAGAGTTAATTTGGTCAGTTCTGGACAAGACCCATGTTTCCGATTTTCCATATTCTTCTTCGTTTTCCCAGAATCTCAACCGCAAAATTGTCACTTCTTATTCCAGCGAATTTCCGAGTTGGAATATTTGATGATGATTTGGAGATCAAATCTATAACCTGGCAAATATCTTGGAGGCTAAAATGGTGAGTGATGTTATAAAATATATTATTAAACTATCATTGATAAAATCATGCATAATCATCAATTTATTAAAAAAAAAGGAAAATAAATAATATTCATCCATAAGAGCATAAATCATTATAAAATGGATTTATATAATAAATTATAATAAGTGACATGATAAAGAAGAGTAAAAATGGATGAAATAAGTGTTAAAAAGTGGTCTTATTCACGGCCCAACACCCCACACGTGCCTGAAGTTTGTTGAATATTACTGCAAAAAATTGAAAATGAAATATGCATTAAACCCTCTTTATCATGGAATTGTAACTTGCTCTGATACCTCTGATTTGGATTTTGGGGGGAGGCCCCCAAAGTCTAAAAAAAATTGAAATAGATATTGGGGGGGAGGCCCCCCAAGATATGAAAAATTGCAATTCCAGAAAGAAAATGAGAGAACACACAATAACAAAACCACAAAGAAATTTTTTATTAAAATAGATAATAACTATAAGGACTACATTGTGGTGGACAATCTATCCTTTTACAAAATGTGACTAGTTACTTATAGTCTTTTTTGGTTACAATACCACGGGTAAATTCGATGGGTGAATGAATACCATGGGTGGATGTGAAAATACCATCGGTGAATGAATACCATGGGTGGATGCCACTTATAGTACCATGGGTAAATTCCATGGGTGGATGAATACCATGGGTTGATTCCATTTTCTCTTCGGATAATTTATACGGTTGTGATTTCATGGATAATTTTGTCCATATTATGCTGGTTATTTACATGTTTTATGCTAGCAGCCATGTGTGGCTCTCATCATGTTTTTATTTGTAATTGAATGATCAATGTATCTATGACCTAATGGATGGAATGACAGTTATCGTGTTGAGGCATCATGTGTTCTTAGAGATTCTTAGCTAAGTATGAGACGCCTATGCTTAGAACTATTATTTACACCTGTGGATTACACAATTGCAATATGTTTGACAAAATGCCTGTCGTGGCTAGTAGGGGTCTAGTTAAGGTCTTGAACAAGTATTTTCTTTAGTACTATCATTTCCATGTTATTTTACTGATTTGAAAAGATGGTTGAATTTTGGGTAGTGACTTGGGCTCCGGGCCTGAAAATGTGGTTCAAATCCCAGAGTTGCTGGCATAGCACTGACAGTTTTGGTCTCTCATCATTGGAAGGAAAGCCTGTGAGAGCGACTTTAGGTTTCTGGTCACCCTCATGCCTATAGTATAGGAATTTTTAGGAATAGTGTATCTTTGTAGAAATGAAGATGATGTCCTATGTGTGCTTCTCCAAAAGTTTTTAATAGGGGTAAGAAAAAGTGGACTAATTTTAGTGGATTTTTTTGTTTGTTTGTTTGATGAAATGGGATGGATGAGTGATAGGTAGATGGTGGGACATGGTGGGGGAACCTCATTCATCACTTTTAGGGTCATGTTGGGTTGTCCTTTTCCTTGTGTCTCCCTCATGTAACTTTTTGGAACCCTCCTGTAGCACTACAGGACCTTCCTATAGCATTTACAGGTCCTTCCTGTAGTAGTCTAGAGAGAGGGTGAAACTTGAATTTTGGGCTAATGGGATGGTGGAGGGGTGATCACATGAGTGTGGATGATGGATATGAAGTGGATGGATGGAGGAGTGAAGGGAACCTTGAGAATTTTGGCCCTGTAGCCATGGAATCTTCCACTGCCTTTAATCCTGCAAAATGACAAAAAAATTAACAGACGTGGTGTAGATCCATTTCTTGTGTTTTTTGTTTGTTTGTTTGTTTTTTTCTTTTTTTGGAAACACACATGCTACCTCAGAGGATGTTTTTCAATAGGTATGTCTGCCCTAGGTGCCTCAAGGGAGGTTTTCACCTAGGGATACTTATTATTATTATTTTTTTCCTGGGTTGCCTCTGAGAGGTTTTCAACCTAATAGTTGGCCTTAGATGCCTCATAAAGGTTTTCATCCAGGTATTTTATTTTATTTCTTCCCTTTTTCTCTTTTTTCCACTTTTTTTTTTTCTTTTACTAAAAGGTATCTGGGAATTCTATGGACTGGAAGCTATGACACTTTCAATCACATTGAATTCTCTGCTAATTGTACTGATGAATTATTCCTTATACATAGGTTTATGTATAGCTTTAGGTTGTAGCCATTGACAAGCAAGGTAATCCCTTCCTCATCAATGGTCCTGATTTGAACAACTCCATTGCCATGACATTTTTCTATCAAGTATGGGCCTAACCATCTAGTCATCAGTTTTCCTTTGAAATCCTTGAACCTAGAATCATATAATAATGTTGAATCCCCTTCTTGAAAATCCTTTTCCTTGATATGCCTATCATGCCAGACCTTCCTTTACAATTGTATAACTTCAGTGTGTAGGAGGGTCTGCATTCTTATAGCATTCAAGCCATTCAATTTGAGAAGCCTCACTTGTTGTGCTTTGGTGACATCTAAGTCCAATTGGGCTGCCATTCTCAAAGTATTATACTCAAACTCAATAGAAGGCAAATATTTCTTTCCATAAATCAGATCATATGGAGTGAACCTAGTAGTTTTCTTCCAAGTGGTGTTATAGGCCCAAGTGGCCTCCACTAATTTGTCAGCCTAATCTCTACTACTACTATTCACAACCTTGGTGAGGATGCTCTCCAATGCCCTATGTGTAACCTCTACCTGCCCATTTTCCTGAGGGTGATAGAAAATAGATTTTTTTTTGTTTGATATGATTCTTCCTTAGAAGATTCTCGATCAGATGTTATGTGAATTAAGCTCCTTGATCGATGACTATCTCCCTGGGGTACCCAAATTTGTAGAATATATTTCCCTTAAGAACTCGGTCACTTTCTTCTATGTTCCTCCTTTGACGATCTTTTTTCAGTCCACTTTATTATGTAATCAGTGCCCACATTGATGTACTTTTTCTACCCTGATGGTGGATCAATTTGCCTAATGAAATCCATACCCAAATTGTTAAATTTCTTCAAGGCCACTTGAGGTTGTAGTGGCATTTCATCCCTGGGTGTGGGTTTTCCCATCCTCTGGTAGTGATCACATTTTCTAGTATACCTTCTTGCATCTTGGTGGAGAGTGGGCCAATAATAGCCAGCTTGTAGAGCTTTGAAAGCTATTATCTTAGCAGCAAAATGACCTCCATGGAGCCCATAATCGTAGGCTGAGGGGATGCCAAAGAATTCCTCTTCCCTGACACATCTCCTTAATATTTGACCTGGTCCCAGCTTGAAGAGATTGCCCTTAATCCAAGTGAAAGTGGCTTTTTTGCTTACAATTCTGCTCTTTTCCCTAGATGCTAGATTTGGGGGAAATTTTGCAGCAACTAGGTAGTTGGCTATGTCAGAAAACCATAGGGAGAGAAATAAGATAGTAAATAGGTGCTCACCTAGAAGCTGATCATCGACTATCCCTTCATCACCTGTAGGGAAAGCAAGTCTAGACAAAAAAATTGTAACTGTATTTTCTTTTCCTAGCTTGTTAATGATAGCTAAATCAAATATATAATAGCTACATGGTTAGTATACACAAACGTTTGGCATCTAGTGATGTAGTGTCTAAATTTGTTTAAGGGGTGTACAACAACTAAGTGTTCTTTCTCAGTTACAATGTAGTTCAATTAAGCCTTATGGTGAGCACCAGTATTTTAGCAAGAATGATGCAACCCCTAGGCTTCCAACTTTACTTTTATCAACCTGGTAGTTCGTAACAAACTTGGAAGCATTGGTGCTATATGCACAAGTACTAGTTCTCACTGTAGGTTGTCACTTGGTCAGCTGGCGAAAGATCACTAGGAGCTCAAGCCAACTTATATAGATTTTAGAAGAAGCTCTATGTGTGATGAAAGGAAAGAAAGATTACTCTATAGATGCTACTCTAACTAAAGAAAGGAGGAAGACTGGAATGTAAAGCAAAACCTAGTAAACCCTAATTAACAAGCTAATTCTACTTTTCCGGAAAACACTATGAAAATCATGAAAGAAATTCCATTATCTACTCAAGGAAGTAAAAAACATCTAACTATGCTATTTCTGGAAGTAAATAAGCAAAAAACATATTTTTTGATTTTTATGTGTTTTTATGTGAATTTAACATGCATCTAATTTATTATGTATGAGTGTGGCTGCGAATAGGGGGCGTTGGAGGGAAGTTTTGGAGCTTGGAGGATGTATGATGGTGTGGATGGGTCCTAGGAGGTCTCAGGTGGCCTTCTGGAGGCTTTTACCACACTCGGCCTTCAAAAGAAAGCCTACAGGAAAAAATACAGGAGGACACAGGAAAACTACAGGAGGAAAATAGGGAAACTATAGGAGGCCTATAGGAGGAGGCTGAGAGCAATTTTCACTGTTTTGAGGGTGTGAGAGTGGGTGGAAAAGGTGGATGAAGGTTTGAATGACATGTTAGGGTGCCTAAGGTCTACCATGAATCACTAGGAGAGAGAAAGATGATTGGGTTTGCGCAAGGAGAGAGGAAGAAGTTCTATGAAAAATGAAGGAAACTAGGGCAAAATTGAGGTGAGGTTAGGGAGACCTATAGGGTATGGATCAAATGGAGGATGTGATTGCTGGGTAGCTGGCCTACTTCTGGAAGAGATATGCTGCACAGAATCTGACAGTCAACCAAGAAAATCAAGCAACCAATGAAATGAGTGCATCCTAGGAAAAATAGAGTTTCGCATTAAAATGGCCTAAACTATGATGTATAGAAGGAAATGCCGTGAAATGTTGTAAGAAAAGAAAGAATACAAAAGGACTATTGAAAATCAGGAAGTGAACATGACAAAGGAGATCTAAAGCAAAGCAAAACTGGACTATCAACTTACTAGAGAGCTGCAAACACTAGAAGTCCTAGGAATGAGGAAAACCTGTGTTTTTGGGGCAGCAAGAGAGGCTTTGCCTCAAATCATAGTCCCAGAGGGAGGAAGAGAGGCCAAAACACTGTTGCTAGCCTTTTGAATATTCTCTAATCACTACGTAACCTGTTACAGAAATCACAAATGGAAGCAAGCTGCTAAATCATCAAAAGCAACCTATTCTTAACCATAAGAGAAATACAGCTAACAACGAATTAATCTACAAACTGAAGCAAAGAATACAAATACAAGTAAAGAGAAGCTTGCCTACCTGGATTGGGCCCTAACCCAAGAGCTTCAGCCCTCTGAGGTAACTCAGTGCTAGCTCAAAAAGGATTCCATCTTCATTATAAAAAAAAAGTAAGATTATATAAAACTGTCACAAAATAGTAAGCTCAAAATTTTAGCAGAGTTTACACAAGAAAAAATCCCCCTATTGAGGGCCTAATCCTTTCTACTTATACGTCTGAAGCTATCAACAACTTCCTTAAAATTAGGGAGGCTTGGCTCCCAAAACTAGAGATAACTATCAGTCATCTTCCACTTGCTCGGATGCCTTCTAGTGCATGATTCGACTGCTAGTACTCCAAGTTAAATGAAGGGGAATTTAAAGTGAGGAGCAATGAATGAGGGGGATTCCCTCCTATAAGTCCTCTCCTCTGTCTACTTCAAGTTATTGCTATAGTTTAACGACTAGATCCTTGATTTTTACCTCGAAATCCATCAATAATTTGCATTAAATACATGTTAGACCACATGACATAATAACTAACTCAACTCACCCTATAAGCATAAATATAATCAGAAAATCATACAATAAGCTAAGAGAATGGTTGATTTGACTAGAGTAGGAGGTAAAATGAGGCTATATAATTAACCATTTATGAGGCTCATCATCAGCCCGCTACTGAAGGTGTTGCTCATCCTCTCAGCAAGCTAGTCAATCTCTTCGTCTTTTATGGCCATGGTGGCCTCCCTACCATTCTAGGCTTTTGATGTGGTCTGCTCATATTCTCCATAAAATCCTAGATTCCTATCTATGTCCTTCCACTACTCCTTCTCTTCTTCTTCTCTT
Source organism: Pinus tabuliformis (assembly GCA_031772625.1). Taxonomy (NCBI): domain Eukaryota; kingdom Viridiplantae; phylum Streptophyta; class Pinopsida; order Pinales; family Pinaceae; genus Pinus; species Pinus tabuliformis. The sequence goes on from CM062817.1 coordinate 208,680,643, forward strand.
TTTCCTTCCAGCATGCCTAATATGAGTGGAGGACTCAGTTTGAGGCCAATCCAATTGACCTTCAGCCTTTGCATGGAGCGCTTGTACATTGGCACTCTTTTCAATGCCTCCTTCAGCTTCATGGGGGAATGGTATTCCCTGATCTGCAATCTGTGGGGTAGGGTTCCATCTTCTCATGCATGCATGCACACATTCCTCCCCAAGTAGCCTAAACATATCTCCAAAGTGTGCAATGGCTTGTTCCTAATTGGTTAGATATTTAGGGGCAATTTGAGGGTCATTGTCAAGTAGGTTGTGTGTACTCATGAGTGCCATAGGATCTTATGGCTCAGCTCTTATCATCAATGGTTCACTCTGCTCTTTTATTAACAACCTTTTCATTTCTGTTGCCCTCAATTCTTCATGGTTCATCCATGAGGCCATGGACATTAATTGCAGATCCCCTAGCTTGGCATTGGGATCCCACACATTCAGGTTTGTGAAAGTCCTTATTTAGAATTGAAGCCATTGGTCCTTCATATAGAGACCATAAGAATTGGCTAGTGTTCTGCATTGTAATGCTTCTGTGGATAGGCTGGCCATGTATTCCAAATGAGTCTCTTTCTCCTATAGCTAGCTCCTTAGTAATTCATTTTATTCTCAAGGTGGCTTCTTGTAATGGCTTCTCCATCTCTGAAAGCACTCAATTCCCTGCCCATTTCCTTGAGTTTGTTTTCCATGTGGCTAATATCCTCAACTCCTTTGGACTTGGCTATCTTCATCCACCTATGCGTTCTCACTCTCTCTTTTTCCAATTCAAAAAATATTGGAATTGCAAATTTCTGTGGGATTATCTTGCCTCCCTCAAGTAGTCTATAATATGAGTCAAGATTAAGCTAGGGGTCAGGTTCTTATAGCTCTTTTGCTTCCTCTTTCACCTCTGGCTATCATCTTCTCTTTCCCTCAAGTTTTTGTGTCTCCTGTAGTTTGGATAGTGTCTCCTGTAGGACTGTTTTAGCCTCCTATAGGTCTGGTTTGGGGTCTTGTAGAATTGCCTTTCCCTTCCATGTAGAAGAACTTGGAGTCCCCCTTTCATAGGTTATGGGTGTCTTGGAAGGAGATTATTTCACCTTGGCAGATGGTGAATCTTCAATGTTGATGGGAGTCTTCAATGAGGGCTGAGGTTTGCCTATTTTAATTCTCTTCCTTGCCTTGAAATACATGGAGTTTTTTCTTTTCCTCTTCTTTTTCTACTTGACTGGTGTACTAAGGGTAGTGATGACACCTGCTGCTTCTCTTTCCAAAGTTTCAGGGGACTCTTCTCTTTGCTCTGCCCTCTCTGCCTCCTTTTCCCCCTCTTCTATCTCTTTTTCCTCCTCCTACTCTGTCCCTTCAACTCTCCCCTCCTCTATTTCTTTTCTTTCCTCCTTCCTCTCTTGCTATGCTATGTCACCACTGGCTTCATATTCTCCTCCTTGCTATTCTCCCTCCTCACTAAGAGTAGGACTGACATCATAGGTTAATGCCTTGATGTCATCCTCAGCTGTCATATTTTTGAAATCTTCCCATGCTATAGGGATTGTAAGGGTATGGAGGGCTTCTTCTACTAGGATCTTGATTAGGCTATGGTGAGCTAGCTGCTGTGAATTTCCTGCTTGTACCTTGGTGCTGAAGTCAATGAGGGACTAAAGGAGAAAGTAAGGGATACTGAGCTTTTGATATGCTAGGGTACCCATGCCATATCTCAATTCTTGAAGGATTCTGAAATGATATCCATAAACAATGTTGTGCCTCCTCTCACAAGAAATGTATTTGATCACTTGGTAGCTAACCTCATCCCAGGGATATGGTATATTAGCCCTCCTAATGCCATTTTTGTCTTCAACAGGGGTTTCATTATCTTGGAAAATGTTCCTCTTGGCAGCCTAGCCAATTGGTTTCTCATCTTTACTCCAAGGCCACCTAAGAGGAAGGGTAGTGACCCTACTGATGAATTCAGGGGTTATTTCAAAGGAGAGGCCTCTAATGGTTACAGTAGCATGAGTTCTTGTGTGAGCGACTAGAGAGAGAGAAAATTCATGGGAAACTTCATCATCAAACCCTCTAAACTTCTCAAAGAAATCCCTTGTGAATACTTCCACTACTTGAGGATGTGCATGGAGTCTAGTGGAGTTAGTGGGCTCTTTTCTCATAAATCCCCCTGTCATACTACCTGTACTTCTTTTGAAAAACAAAATATGGAGGTGGAGACAAAGAATTTTGAGTGAAATAGAAAAACAGAGGGGATTGTGTTTTAAAAAAAAACTGATTTTTTTTTAATGTATTTCTACCCCCTTAAAGACTCATTTCATCTTCAATTTGAGACCAATTCTTTCACATTTTAATATTCAACAGAGGGCATTCATGAACCCTACCTCTCCATACTGGAATTTATGTTGAAAATCACGTTTCCTCCCTTCAAAATGACTCACTGCCCCTCTTGTAGAAGCCCACCATCCCTCCTATAGATTTCCTGTAGGTGCTCCTGTAGAAAATGTCGAGAGAAAAAATATGGAGGAAATCGGTGAAGGATGGTGGATCTGAGGCTGTGGGGGCATAAGAAAACTATTGTGTGGCTGAGATACGAGGAGAAACTGAAGAAAAGGTGGTGAGAATGTGTGGGGAGGAGTGCTCATTACTTTTTATGGTTGTTTTCGGTTATGAGTGCTGAGCTGGAAAGGTGTACGTTGCCTAGATTAGGACCATTGGTCCCCACCTGCTTGGTCATCATGACCCCCCTCGTAATCATCCCTTGATTACTGCATCAGAGTTAACCCTTCCTCCCACTACCTGTCCTTCACATCTTTTGCTTGAGTTGACTGTGCGCACATGTGGGTGATATCTCGGTTAAGTGGAGTCAACTAAATGAAGGTGGCCAAGTTAACTGGCCACCTTTCCCTCTTTTGATTTCAACCATCTGGTTGCCTTCATATGATTCCTAATTACACAAATTCAGATAGAGGAGTGACTTAGCTACTTACTTGTGATCTGAGTGTATTTGCTGCCATCGACTATGAGATGTTGTGGCTTTCTCTACTGCATGCCTTCATTTCCTTCATGTATGCTGTCTTTGCTTGCTGATGCATTGTTGTGTGATTTTGTAGGTTCTTCTTTTGCTAGAGCTAAGCTGCATGTGCCTTTTCAACCTATAGATGTGCACTCTCTTGCTACTGGTGTTGAACTTCTATGGGATCAGCTGCTACAGGAATTCCTACAGGAGCTCTTGTAGCTACTTCTACCCTTGAAACTTCAGTTATTTCCCTATGCTTGGAGCTCGAGAATGATGCCAGAGGTGGAGATGAATGATGGAGGGATAGTAGGTAAGATTTAGGTAAAGTTGATAGTGCCTTTTCCTCCTTTTATTTTTGTTTTTTCTTTCAAAATTTCAAAAAAAAAAAACTATTTTCTGTGTTTCTTCTTGGAAAGAAAAATTAATAATGATGCTTGGAGTGTGATGCTGGCTTGGAAATGATGGCAAGGAGGTTTGAAGATGGTAATAGGGATTATAGGTTCCTCATGAAGCTTTTCTTGTCCCTCAAACTGCCTGCTGTAGACACTTTTGGCTCTTTATAATTCATACAGGAGCCTCCTGTAGAAAACACAGTTTTGGAAGAAGAGGTATAAAGAGATGCCAAAAATAATGGAGGAAGCTGTGGAGAAGATGAGATGGATACTGGTATGAATGTCAGGCCCCCTTGGCACCTTCTTCTACTCCCTGTAGTCCTCCTGCAAACTTGCAATGCAATAAAAATTCATTTTTTTTCTCTTTTTTTTTTAAAACAACTAGGGCACATCAAAGAGGTTTTCACCTTAATTACCTACCCTGGGCACCTCCTATGGAGGTTTTCACCCATGGATCTTATCCTTTTCCTTTTTTGTTTTGTTTTTTTTGACATCATTGGGCGGCCTTACCAGAGATTTTTAACCCAATGATGGGACTCAAGTGCCTCATGAAGGTTTTCACTTGAGTTCTTATTTTTTCTCTTTTTCTTCAGTGAGTGGGTGAAGTGGAAGCTAAGACATGCTCCACTACCATCACTGTTTTATTCAAATCTTCAATAAACTCTCGCTTGGAGAGGGGTTTCTTGTAGACTTTCAACTGATGTCCATTGACAAGCATGGGGATGGCTTCATCATCAATGGCCTTGATTAGAACTGAACCATTATCATTGCATTTCTCGACAGTGTAGGGTCCTAGCCATCTTGTCCTTAGCTTGCCTTTGAAATCCTTATATCTTGAATCATAGATTAGTGCCCAATCTCCCTCTTGGAATTGCTTCTCCCTGATGTTTCTATCATGCCATATCTTTCTCTGAAGTTAAACTACCTTTGTATGGAGAAGGGCTTGCAATTTGTATTCATCCAAGCCATTGAGCTGAAGTAATCTCTCCTTCTATGCATGGCTAATGTCTAGGTCCAGTTGAGCTGCCATCCTTAGGGTATTGAATTCAAACTCTATTGACAACAAAGCCTTCTTCCCATAGACCAGTTCATAGGGTGTGAACCCGGTGGTGGTCTTCCATGTTGTGTTGTACGCCCAAGTGGCCTCAACTAATCTGTCTTCCCAGTATTTTTTGCTACTACTCACTACCTTGGTTAGGGTCCCTTCCAATGCTCTGTTAGTGACCTCCACTTGCCCATTGGCCTGTGGATGGTAAGGGGTGGAAGTCCTATGCTTGATCTTATGGTGTGTGAGCAAGTCTTCAATTAGGTTGGAAGTGAACTGAGTGCCTTGGTCTGTTCATTAAATATCTAATTGTAGCATGATCATTGTGCACAAAGGTTTGATAGCCTGTGATATAATGTCTAAATTTATTTAAGGAATGCACAACAGCTAGGAGTTCCTTCTCAGTCACTGTATAGTTTAACTCTACCTTTGATAAGTTTTTTCTTGTAAAGTATATGGCATAAGATAACTTTTCATCAATTTGTCCTAACACTGCTCCTATCACTTTTTTCGAGGCAACTATGTGAATGTGAAAGGGTAGGGCCCAGTTTTGGCCTTTGAGAATTGGGGCAGTCACTAACTTGCTCTTTAAGGTATCTAGGGCTTCTTGACAATTTTCTGACCACATGAACTCAACATCTTTGCCTAGGAGGCCAAACAAAGGAGAGGCTAACTTGCTGAAGTATTTAATGAATCTCATGTAATTTCTAACTAAGCCTAGGAAACTTCAGACATCTCTCACCTTTTGAGAAGGTGGGACCCTTTGGATGATGGCAATTTTGTTGGGGTCCACCTGTAGTCCTTGTTGAGATATTGCATGACCTAGCACAATCCCTTCAATCATAAAAAATTCACATTTCCCGGACTGAGAGACAGGTTCATCTCAATACACTTATCTAGAACTTTTCCTAGGTTAGATAAAGCTTCTTGAAAGTCAGAGCCATAAGGAGTAAAATCATCTATGTATATTTCTACTACATCATGAACCAATTCAGAAAATAAACTCAATACCGCTCTTTGGAAAGTGGCTGGAGCATTGCACAAATCAAAAGGAAGGACCCGGTATGCAAAGGTGCCCGAAGGACAAGTGAAAGTGGTCTTATCTTGGTCTTCCGACTGATTTGAATCTGATTGTACCTGCTAAACCCATCTAGGAAGGAGAATTTTTTTTTCCTTGTCAGACTGTCTAACACTTGATCTATGAAAGGTAAAGGAAAGTGGTCCTTTTTAGTGGCTTTGTTCAATTCCTGATAGTCGACACAGATTCTCCACTTACCATTTTTCTTTGGTACTAGCACCAAAGGAGAGACCCATTCACTGTCAGAGATGGGATAGATGAATCCTGCATCAAGCAATTTCTGCAGTTCTTCCTTAACAATATCTTTAAGTGCTGGGTTCATCCTCCTTTGAGGCTGCCTGACTGGCTTGCAATATTCCTTGATGTATATATGATGAGTACATACTGAAGGGTGCACTCCCTTCATCTCCTTATAACTCCAGGCGAAGGCATCTAGATGTTTTCTCAGTATGTTGCATAGCTCCTTCTCTTGGGAAGTAGATAGGGATGGATTGATTTTAAATGTTCTTTCTAGCCCGAACTCTATATTTTTAACACAGAGAGAAGTGGGTCGACCACACAGAGATTAGTTGAGGGTTTGTTTTGGGTTTCTCTTACTATGTCTTCTAATGGTGATACACTGGGAGGTGGATTTTGAATTAAATTTTTGATCATATCATCCTCATCTTGTGGTTTTCCCCCCATGGTGATTTCTATGGTACAAAGTGGTGCAGAATAAACTTCATCCTCATCCTCCTCCAACCAAAGAGGTAGATCATCTTCTAGCGAGGGTTGGGTAGGAGGATATAGGATTAACTGCTTTAACATGTGCCTGTTCTTTATGGTCATGTTCCCAGCTTGGCAGTTGATGTAGGCATTAGTTGTAGCCAACCAGGGTCTTCCCAGAAAGAGAGGATACCCGGTGAGACTTTCCTTTGGCTGGAGAACTAAGAAATCAGTAGGGTACTCCCAAGAATCGATGGAGACCATCACATCTTCCACAATTCCCTCAGCGGTCACTGTGGAGCAGTTTGCTAGTTGCAGCACTGTCATGGTAGACTTCCTCAAGGAGCCTTGGAGGTTAAGCTTGAGCATTGTGTCCTTTGTCATCACATTAATGGCAGCTCCCAAATCAATCAAGGTATGTGGGACCATTATGCCATTGATGTGGAAATCAACTACTAGGTTTCCAGGGTCCAGATATTTTGGACAGATTATCTGCCCCAACATCAGATCGGATAGTTGTCCTATGACATTGATGGTTGGGGCATCTCGCTTGCACCTTCCTGAATGCCTAAAGCACTTGTCTTTGATTAACCTATTGTAGATAGGCACATCTTTATGGCTTAGAGAAGTGGTATGTTCACACATAAATGTTTCAATTCTCCTAGGAGTTTAGTCTCTTCTGGGGTAGGCTGGATTGTCATGGATAGTCTCTCAGGAAAGAGTGGATTTGCTTTAGGTTCACTTTCCTCTTTATCTTCCTCAACCTCCATGGGTGGAGGTTGGATATATGGGAGAAATTTCCTGGATCACAAGTTAATTTCTTGAATCTCCATAGCATAAGTTGGGCATGATGGTTCGCCACTATACAGTTGTTGAGCCTATCTGTTGTTCGGGTTCAGATTTGGCTAGGAAGGCATTTGGGGTTTCCTTGGTGGAGCAGAAGGTAATGGTTGTGGTTGGGTAGGTCGTGGAGGCAAAAGAGTGGGAGGAGAGTTGTATTGGGGCCTCCACCCATGATGAGATGCATTCCACTGAGGTTGCAGCTAAGCATAGGATTGAAATGAATGGGTGGCTAGTTGGGCATGATATTGAGATGTAAAGGACAAAGGAGGAGGTGTGGACCAGGAAGGATAAGCAGGGGGGCCCCAAGAAGGTATGGAGGTGACTTGGTTGGGGTTGTAGTATGCCTGAGATGTCCCCTGCATCCCCTACTGGTATGGTCTAGGTCCATGCGGCCTCCTTTAGTTTATGTAATAGATCTGTCAGTGACTCCTTCGGCCCCTTGGTATATAGATTTAAGTCTGGGAAAGGAAGGGCAGTTATTTGTAGAATTATCTTCTTCATAGACTAAAAACATTTCTATAGAGTTCAATGGACATTCATTCCTAGGATGCCTCTTGGTGCATCTAGGGCAAAAAATGGCCAAAGCCCTCTCTACTTCCTCTTGTTTTCTTTTGATATGTAAGGTACTCATTTGCATGGAAAGAGTCCACAACATCTCATTCTTGAAGTCTTCCAGCATGTTTCCAATTTCACCTTTAATGGATGAATTGGAAGAAGAGGTACTGGCTATGGGTTGACTCCCCCTACCTTTCTTTCTGGCTGCTCTAGAATGGTTTCTAAAAAAGTATTTATGTCCTCATAGGATAGTTGGTAGATGTCTCCCCCAGCCAGTAGATGGAGGATGTCTAAAAGGTCTTCCCAAATTCCCCTGAGCAGGAGCAACTTCAAAGACTTAGGGTCAAGTGTACACTTGTCCCTTTTGTAACTGAGTTGAAACCTCTCTTCATAGTATTCCAGGGACTCATCACTTCCTATGGTCATTCGGAAGATTTATTCTTTAGTATATTTTGACCTACAATAGTCTCGATACTTGTTATTAAAGGCCTACTGCATCTGATCCCAATTTGTGATGCTATTGCTAGGTAATCCCATGAACTAGTGCAGTGCTGTGTCCTTGAGAGTAGAAGGGAACAGTTTCAAATTTTGCTAGTCTTCTGCATAGTCATAAGTTAGACAGATGACAACAAATTCAAATAAGAAGGTGTCAGGATCTTCTTGTAGTCAGACCATGGAAGTGAGGTAGGGTTGAAGGACTTATATTCTTCATTTTGGTGTCCCCATTGGTCTCCCGAATGGGGAAGGTACGCTCTATTCTCTCTCCATTTCCCCTAGCATTTCTGTTTTCAACCATTGGTTCTAGAGGAATGTTTTCTTCTTCTTCTTCCCCTATAGGTTCTTCAAATATGTCTGGATGTTCACCTAAGGTTTCTTCTTGATTGCAGCCACTGAAGAAGAGAGAAGGTTGGCTGTGTGAAGCAGTGGGGGTGTTGGGAAATTTTTTTCCTAAGTTATCTCTACTCCTACGAGGCATGAAAGGAAATATTTTTGGTTGGTTTTTTTGTTTCTTTTGCCCCACACTAAAATTACCTGCAGAAACTAAAATCGCGATTGAACAAAACAAATTGTAACTAGCTGAAATGAACTTGCTGAATGGAAATTTACAGATTTGAAAAGGAAAGCAAGGAAATGCAGAACTAAAAGAAAATAAATGACTAGTCTACTTTTTCCAAAATAAACTATTAGCAGAATGTTGCAATAGGCAATAGAAGAAAGAAGTAATCACAGAATACTATGATGCTTCCTTGGAAACGATGCCAAAAAGTGGTGAGCACCAGTGTTGCAGCAAGAATGCTGCAACTTCTGGGCTACCAACTTTACTTTTATCAACTTGGTAGTTCGTAACAAACTTGGAAGCGTCGGTGCTATATGCACAAGTACTAGTTCTTGCTGTAGGTTGTCACTTGGTCAGTTGGCACGAGATCACTAGGGGCTCAAGCCAACTTCTATATATTTTAGAAGAAACTCTATGTGTGATGAAAGGAAATAAATATTACTCTACAGATGCTACTCTAACTGTAGAAAGGAGAAAGAGTGGAATGTAAAGCAAAACCTAGTAAACCCTAATTAACAAACTAATTCTACTTTTGCCAAAAACACTATGAAAATCATGAAAGAAATGTCATCACCTATTCAAGGAAGTAAACAACATCTAAGCATGCTATTTTTGGAAGTAAATAAACAAAAAACATATTTTTGAATTTTTATGTGTTTTTATGTGAATTTAACATGCATCTAATTTATTGTGTGTGAGTGTGGTAGCGAACAGGTGGCATTAGAGGGTGGTTTTGGGGCTTGGGACGATGTAGGATGGTGTGGATGGGTCCTAGGAGGTCTTAGGTGACCTTCTAGAGGCTTTTCCCACACTCAGCCTTCAAAAGAAAGCCTACAGGAAAAACTACAGGAGGACACAGGAAAACTGTAGGAGGAAAACAAGGAAACTACTGGAGGCCTACAGGAGGAGGACGAGAGAAATTTTCAATATTTTGAGGGTATTAGAGTGGGTGGATAAGGTGGATGAAGGATGGAATGAGGTGTTACTGCACCTAAGGTCTACCATGAATCACCAGGAGAGAGAAAGATGATTGGGTTTGCGCAAGGAGAGAGGAAGAAGTTCTACGAAAAATGAAGGAAACTAGGGTAGAATTGAGGTGAGGTTAGGGAGACCTATAAGGCATGGATCAGATGGAGGATGTGATTTTTGGGTAGCTGCCCTATTGTTGGAAGATATCTACTGCATAGAAACTGACAGTCAACCAAGAAAATCAAGCAACCAATGAAATGAGTGCATCCTAGGAAAAATAGAGTTTTGCATTAAAATGGCCTAAACTATGATGTATAGAAGGAAATGCTAAAAAATGTTGTAAGAAAGAAAAGCATGAAAAATGACTATTGAAAAACAAGAAGTGAACATGATAAAGGAGATCTAAATCAAAGTAAAACTGGACTATCAACCTACTAGAGAGCTGCAAACACTAGAAGTCCTAGGAATGAGGAAAATCTGTGTTTTTGGGGCAGCAAGAGAGCCTTTGCCTCAAATCATGGTCCCAGAGGGAGGAAGAGAGGCCAAAGAACTATTGCTAGCCTTTTGAATCCTATTTGATCACTGCTTAACCTATTATACAAAGCACAAATAGAAGCAAGCTACTAAATCATCAAAAGCAACCTATTCTTAACCATAAGAGAAATAATGTAACAACAAATTAATCTACAAACTGAAGTAAAAATACAAGTAAATAGAAGCTTGGCTACTTGTATTGGGACCTAACCCAAAAGTTTCATCCCTCGGAGGTAACTCAGTGTTAGCTCAAAAAGGATTCCATCTTCATTATCAACAAATAGCAAGATTACATAAAACTGTCACAAGATAGTAAGCTCAAAATTTGAGTAGAGTTTACACAAGAAACAAAAATCCCCCTAGTGAGGCCCTAAGCATCTCTACTTATACATCTGAAGCTACCAACAACTTCCTTAAAATCAGGGAGGCTTGGCTCCCAAAACTCGAGATAACTATCAATCATCTTCCACTTTCTCGGCTACCTTCTAGTGCATGATTAAGATGCTAGTGCTCCGAGCTGAATGAAAGGGAATTCGAAGTGAGGAGCAATAAATGAGGGGGATTCCATCCTATAAGTCCTCTACTTTTTCTACTTCAAGTTATTGTTGCAGTTTGACCACTAGATCCTTGACTTTGACCTTGAAATCCATCAATAATCTGCATTAAATACATGTTAGACCACATGGCATAATAACTAACTCAACTCACCCTATAAGCATAAATATAATCAGAAAATCATACAATAAGCTAAGAGAATGGTTGATTTGACTAGGTTAGGAGGTAAAATGAGCTCATATAATTACCCATTTATGAGGCTCATCACCTTAGACAAATTTTTGCTAATGAAATAAATGGCATAGGGTAACTTATCATCTATTTGTCTGAAGGGTTCCCCCACATCTTTGTCAGATGCATCAACATGGATATGGAAAGGAAAAGCCCAATTATGGCCCCTAAGTATGGTTGCAATGGTTAATTTCTCTTTCAAAATCTCAAGGGCCTCTTGGTAGCTATTTGTCTAACAGAATTTTGAGTCCTTGGCCAGCAATCCAAACAATGGTGAACCCACTTTACTAAAGTCCTTGATAAACCTCCTATAATATCTAGCTAAGCCCAAGAAACTCCAAACATCCCTCTGCTTTTGAGGAGTAGGGACCCTTTTGATGACGACAATATTATTTGGGTCCATTTGTATTCCCTCCTGAGATATTGAATGGCCAAGGACTGTCCCTGCATTCATTAAGAATTCACATTTCTTAGGACTAAGCGAGAGCTTCATTTCAATGCATTTCCTTAGGACTTTTCCTAGGTTAGAGAGAGCCTCTAGAAAGTCACACCCATAGGGAGTGAAATCACCCATATAGATCTCCACAGAGTCATGGATAATCTTAGCAAATATGCTCAAAACATCCCTTTGAAAAGTGGTAGGGGCATTGCATATACCAAAAGGGAGGACCCTATAAGAAAGGGTACCCAAGGACATGTGAATTTAGTTTTGTCTTAATCCTGAGGGCTGATCTGGATTTAGTTGTAACCACTGAATCCATTGAGGAAAGATAAAAACTTCTTCCATGAAAGGTTATCTAAAATTTGGTCAATGAAAGGCAAAGGGAAATGGTCCTTCTAAGTTGGTGGATTTTTTCAATTCTATGTACTCCACATAGATCCTCCACTTCCCATTATTATTTGGGACCAAACCTAGAGGGGATACCCACTCACTATCTGAGATGGGGTATATGAACCCTGCATCCAACAAATTTTGCAATTCTTCCTTTACTATGTCCTTGAGGGGTGGGTTCATTCTCCTATGAGGTTGGCGCATAATTTTTCATCCCTCTTTGATGTAGATGTGATGAGTACAAACTGAGGGATGCACCCCCTTCATTTCTTTATAGTTCCAAGCAAAGGCATCTAAGTGTTCTCTCAGCATCTTGCACAACTTCTCTTCTTGGTTGGCTGAGAGAGAGGGGTTAATATTCAAGGTTCTAGATGGACCAAATTCTACAAATTTGACATGGGAACGACTTGGGTCAACTAAGTATAATTCAATCCAAGGACTACTCTTAGAATCTTTCATAAGCTCATCAAGAGGCACGTTATTGGGGGGTTGGTTCTAGAGGATCTAGTAAATGAGATCATCTTTGTCAGGTTGCCCCCCTCCTATAACAACATCTAGGGTACATATTGGATGGGATGTTATATGATACACTTCATCTTCATACTCCTCTTCTAGCCACAATTGTAATTCGTGCTCAATGGATGGTCGAGCAGGAGGGTACAATACCAATTGTTTGGATAAATGCCCATTCTTAATGTGTATGTTCCCAACCCTACAACTAATATAAGCATCAACAATGGCTAACCATGGCCTTCCCAAGATGAGAGGATAATAATTGATTTTGGTTTTGGGCTAGAGAACGAAGAAGTCAGTAGGATACTCCCAGGAGTCAATGGAGACCATTACATCCTCAACAACTCCCTCAGGAGCCATTGTGGCTCTTTCTGTAAGTTGCAACACTGTAGTGGTATTTCTTAAGGCTCCTTGGAGGTTTAGTTTTAGCATGGTTTCTTTAGTCAACACATTGATGGCAGTCCCAAGATCAATCAAGATATGATGGAAAATGATGCCATCAATGTGCACATCTACTACTGGACTTCCAGGGTCTAAATATTTTCGAAAAATAACTCTCCCCAACATCAAATCAGATAATTAACTAATAACATTGATGGCGGGGGTGTCTCTTTTTCTCCTCCCAGGGTGTTGGAAATGTTTCTCCTTCATAAGCTTATTATACATGGGAACATCCTTAATAGCTTGGAGGAGGGGTTACATTTGAACACACATATTCTTCAATTCTCCTAGAAGTCCAGTCTCTTCTGGGTGTGTTGGTTAGGATGGATCAATCCCTCAAGAAAATGAGGTGGATTTACTTGAGAGGTACACTCTTCCTTTTCCACTTCAAGTTCTTCAGGTGGAGATGGACGTTGGTTATCTGGAAGAACTCTTCCAGACCTAAGGTTGATTGATTGAATCTCCACATTATAGGCAGGGTAAGATGTCTCTCCACCAAATCTCCACATATTTTTGAACCTGTCAACTACCATGAACAGGTATTCATGTCCCTTTCTAGTTTTTGGTAAACCTCCCACAAATCCATGGAAATTCTTTCCCAAATACTAGTAGGTACAATTAAGGGATGATACAGACCCAATTTCCTATTACTAGGCTTGTTGGTACAATAAATCATGCATCCTCTTATGAACCTAGCTACCTACTCTTGCATCTTGGGCCAATACACATACCTCTGCAAGTTAGCAACGATCTTCCCTACACCAAATTGCCATGATCCCTTGGATGTGTGAGCCTCTCTAATCAGCTCTAAATGCTCACCTTTAGGAACACATAGCTTATCTAACTTGTAGAGTAACCCATCCCGAAGATGGTACTCAATGGTGTTATCACCATCGTGCACATGACTCTCTCTCTGCAACTTTTGATACACCTCCTTGAAGTCTTCAGCTTCTGAATATGCCTCTTTGTATGGATCATGGGTGATGGCTTCATGTGCATAAGAGTCTGCAAAGTTGTAATCTTTGATGTGGGTGGTCTTAAAAGCATATCAGCCAACTTATTTGTGATTTCGTTCTTATACTTGATCACCAAATGAAACTGCTGTAAAAAACTCATCCACTTATAATGCCTAGTCTATTGTAGCTTACTCTAGGCTTGCAAGTACTATAAAGACTGGTGATCTGTGTGGATTATTGTCTCCTTTCCCATCAGATAGTGATTTCACTTCTTCACAACTTGCACCATTTTATAGAGCTCTTTATCGTAGGTAGGGTAGTTCAAAACTACCCCATGAAATACTTTAGAATGGTAGCAAACTGGCCTTCCTCCTTGCATCAAGACGACTACCATAACATACCCTCTCCCATTTGTCTCCACTCCAAAGGGTCGTTGCAATTTTGGTAATGCCAGAACTCGTGCTTGACTGGTCTTCTTCTTTAGCTCCTCAAAAGCCTTCTGCTGATCTTTTCGCCACTGGAAACATTTTCCACTTGTTGCTATGGTGTGGAGTGGTGTTGCTACTGCTGAAAATGAGGCTATGAATTTCATCAAGTAATACATTGCCGCAATGAAAATCCTGACCTCAGAAACATTAGTAGGCATTGGCCATTTCATTATGGCCTCCATATTTGAACGATCTATCTTCATCTCTCCTCTACTGATCACATACCCTAGATACACCAAAGAATATTGTGCAAACTCAAACTTCTTGAGATTTTCTAGTAGATGGTGCTTCTTCAATGTTTCCGGCACCTGCTTCAAATGTGAAATATGCTCCTCCCAAGTAGCACTACATACTAGTATATCATCCAGATAGAGAATAACAAATGAATCAATAAAAGAGCATAGTATATCATTCATTAATCTCATAAATGTAGTTGGTGCATTACATAGGCCAAATGACATAACTAACCACTCATACAAACCTTTCCTGGTTTTGAAGGTAATCTTCCATGTATCTTCTTTAACTCAAACCTAGTGATATCTAGACTTCAAGTCTAGCTTGGTGAAATACTTTGCTTCCTGCAATTGATCTAGAATATCGTCTATCCTGGGAATGGGGTATCTATTCTTGAGCGTGATTTTATTAAATGCCCTAAAATCTATACACATCTGTTAAGTCCCACCCTTCATTGGCACAATGATGATGGGTGACCAACATGGTGATGTACTCGGTCGAATGACACCCTGTTCCAGTAGCTACTGCAACTATTTCTTCACCTCACTTGCTTGTATAACATACTACTTATACAACCCAATATTTGGGAATGGGGAGTCTAGCAATAGCTAGATCTCATGCTTCAATTATCTCTTAGGTGGTAACCCTTTAGGCTCTCAGAACACATCCTTGTATGCCTCTAACAACTCCTCCAATTGTTGTTTATGTTTCTTAGTGCATGCCTCAAGGGACACCTTGCCTCTTATTGACTCCTCTTCAAACTGACTTTATCTTAAAAATAATAAAACATACTTCTTGTTGGAATTGATCAATTTCTTGGCTTGGTTGACACTTACCAGTGAAATTTTCAACTGTCCTTTGTGTTGGTGATGATGAACTATTTTCTATCCTTGATGAGCTGATACTAGTTATATATCCTCATGAATATTTCATCACACATGTACATGTATGGACTCCCAAACAGAACTCCACATACATCAAGGGGAACCGCATCCATATTTACTTCATCAATAAAATCAACACTGATAGAAAATATATTTTTTCACTATTTTGTTACCTTCAACTCTGCATCCTTATTTGCCAATCCCAGTGGATATGGGTTTGGATGATCACGAACTTCCAGCCCCAACTTCTTGACCAGCCCTGCTACAATGAGATTCGCCTGTGATCTTGAGTCAAACAAAGCATCAATATTTGTCTTCATGACCTATATCTTTATATGGAAGAGTTTGGCCATTTCTTTCTCTTCCTGCTGCTGAAGGCTACTCAAATTTACCTCCTTTTTCACTGATGTAGATATGATCTTCTCATCCATATCCCAGCTGCTTTCAACTTTGTTTCTCGAATCAATGGCCATGAGAATATTCTTCTTATTATCTCTCTTCTTTTTCTTCGGGTTTAGCTCTATATGCAACTTCCATCACTTCTCCTCTGTATGACCATCAATGTTGCAGTGGTTGCTAGTTACTAGGATCTTTGCACTAGTGTGTTGTGGCTACCATATTTTTATCTTTCCCCCTTTTTTCTTCTTCTTCCCCTCCTTAGATTCTTCCTGTTGCTCCTTCTTCTTCGATCCATTTGATTGCGCTATTTTCAGGCCTATGTTCTCCAAGTACTATTCCTATACAGAAGCCTCATCCACCAATTTGGGCTTGAACAACATCACTTTCTCACGTAGATGGCAATGCGGTCCCCCTAAATACTTGAGGAGTACATATGGGTTCTTTGGAGAGATACCCAACATTATAGCCATATTTTTGAATTTTGTGGTGTACCGCTTCATGCTTTGGCCCAACGTTTACCTGAAGTAATGCCACCAGATCCACTAGTCCTCCAAGTATCCAACGGGATAAAATTGTGACTTAATGAGGGTTTTGAAATCCTCCCACTTAGTCACTAAATGTTCTCCCTCCAACCTCAGGGTTTCCATGTGGCTCTCCCACCAAGTTATTGCATGGCCCTCTAATTTCAGTCGTGTGAATGACATCTTTTTCCCTTCCTAAATCTAATAGACTCTGAAATAAACTTCCAGTTGTTGCAATCAATGATTCAACTTCATAGTGCCTATCTTACCATGGTACGACTTGATATCAACTTTTGCTTCCATTTTGAATAGGGATTGATTCATGACACTCAAACTTGGTTGATATTTCCTGGGTTCCTTCTTCGGTTGCTTCTCCGTGTCTTCCCGATCTCCCGATCCCCCTTCTGATTTGTCCTCTACATTCGTAACCCCATCTTATTAAAATATGCCAAACTTATTTCTTAGGGCCACCATGAGGAGGTTTACATTGCGGTTTATATCCACGACTTGTTGTTCAAGCTGCAAAAACTTCACCTTTGAAGGATCATGAGATTCATTTACAGATTCGTCAACCATGATTAGGGTTTTATGATTTTCGACCCTGCCAACCTAGATCCCCAGCAAATATCCACAAATACCCAAATAAAATTTCTCTGATACCAAATGATCCATAAACTATCATGGATATTCCACTAGATAGTTCGTCACATCAGATCTAATAATATTATATTAAAACTCTGAAAATTATACACTATTACAATTTATTAAAGTTTAAGATCTGTGGATTTAACTATAATTAGTGCATGCATGCGAATATAAATTATGCAGAAAAGTAGAGAATGAAAAAATAAGCTCACACACACATAAGAATGAAGATATCCTCTCTAGGAAACCCTTTCAAGAGAAATCCCAACTGGAAGGCAAGGATGTTTCGCTCTCTTTCTTTGTCTGGAAATATGGCTGCAGGTACAAAGAAGTAATGTCTGTGGTCTGTGGGCTGCTACCGTGCACAAATCCTCTCTGTGTTCTCTACCTCCTATCTCTCCTGGCTATCTTTGATCTGTTATGGAACAAAATTCTCTCAAAAGAATGAAACGCCTCTTCCTCCTAGTGGCCCGGTTATAACACAACCCAATAGCCTAGTAGCGGTTAAGTTTGACTGCATCAACTCTTAACTATAATTACAAAATAAACTTTTCTAGAGTCTTTTACATCACAAAAACGTGGCTAGCCCCTTTTCCATGAATAATGGGGGCTGACGAGACATCCTCCTGAACTATAGGTGTGAAAACAGGAAGGTCAACTTCTAAGTGGCATAACTTTTGCATACAAACTCTAATTGATGCACTTCTCACATTGGTGGAAAGGTCTCTTTGTGTAGAATATCATGAAAATGTGTTGTGCTAAAATGTAAATTTTTTACGTCCAAAAAACATCATTTGATTCCTAAAAATGTTCTAAGAAGGTTTCAAACCCTGTTTCACCAATTTGGTTGCTGCTACTAAAAATGATCCCATGAGATTATTCATCCACTCTTTCCACTCCAAATGCATCGAGATGGATGACAAACAATATAATGATCCAATTCAGATCATGGTTCCTATCAGCTATTGCAGCTTCAATAATTTCCTTCTCCTTACTACAGACTGGCTTGTTTTTGGGAGACAATTTCTCTATTTTGGGAACTTCAGGATTATGAGAAACAGGGCCTAAGGACTCCTTCTTACTTGATGGGACTAGGTTAAGAAATTTATTTCCTTTCTCTATTGATTTAGGGGGATTTGAGTGGGGAGGATCTTAATTTTTCTCTTGCATTCTATACCTTTCCCTACAAGACCAGAGGTCATATTTTCTATGTAATTAGGCTTGCATGAAGTCAACAAACTTCCTACAATATTTGTTAATCTCACCATCATCCAATGGGGAATCCAAGTCATCCCCTTCTTCCTCATGTGCTTCTATTTCATGTTCCTCATTAGAAAGAGAAAAGAACTAGTTTTCTTGAACCTCTATGGTTTCTTCAACATGTTCCTTTGGATCATCTTCCAAATACAAAGGTGGATGAATATGATATTGCTTCTCCTTTCTCTCCCTTTGCAAGATTTGCAAGGGTGGTCTTCTATATTGAGGGTTGAAATTTCGGTTTGGAGACGGTTGACTCTGTCTAGGAGGATTGTTGTTTTCCAAATCCAGTTTTACAATTTTGTTAGACAAATTTCTTATCAATTTATTCATCTCCTCGAGCTTTTGTTCTTGGTTTTCCTTCCCATGGCTCGAAGAGAAGGCTTCCTCTTTTACCCTCCTCCTATCACCATAGTCAGTTTCCCCTTTTTATTTCCTGGTAGAGGTGAATTTTTCTTCAACTTCTAAAGTATCTATTTGAATTTGGTCCAGGGTATGGGAATTTCTTTCTCTAAAAGTGAAACCAAATTTAGGTTCAAAAGCCCCAACAAAAACCACTTTAGCAATAGCCTGTGGAGGTTCAATTTCAGCTAGAAGACTATTATATAATTTGTTAAACCTTTTTATGAATTTTGAAACATCTTCATTATGTGTTTTTTTATTGCATTGAACTCAATGAGGATGTACCCATGGTCCCTTTTCTCTCCCCATTTATGCATAAAATAATTCTCCATCTCCTCCTAGGTAGTGATTGAAGCATTGGGAAGGGCTTTGAACCATTTCCTTGCCTCTCCATCTAGGGACTGGACAAAAATTCTTAACACCACATCCAAGTGTTCTAAATTCATATTTTTTGCAAATGCACATAAGGTTTCTATATGTCTTTGAGCTAAGATATCATCTTCTCTAGTGAATCTTGGCAAGAGCTTAAGATAATCTTATGGCATACCATTTAGGGGTTGTGGCAAGTCCAGTGGAGAATATTTATTTAGGAGGAAACCAGGGACAACCATGTTTTGCAAGGGAGGTGGTAGGAGGTTTATAATAGATCCTTATTGAGGAGTTGTTTGAATTGAAGCTGAATGGAGATGAGTTGCGAAACTTTTTATATTTGTGTTGGACTGTTTATGAGAATATCTTTAACTTCCTCAGGTTCTGGGAAGGTATGAAATGTGAAGGGAGGTGAACTAATAGAAGCTTCTTCGATTTTGACTCTTGAGGAAAATGGGCCAAATAGTACACAATGTTCCTCAGGATAATCCAAAAATTTGGAGGAAGACTTAGAGTAATTTATCACAACCTTTTGAGAGCTAGAGGATCATACTTTTTGAAAAGAGGTCACAGGAACTGGAGTGACAAGATTTATTTCTTTCCATACTTTCCTAGATATTATCTTTTAAGGGTCAAACACAAGAGGGGTTCTCTGTTGTGAAGTATTAGAGCGAGTGTGTGGCCTTTTAAAATTTTGGATGATCAAAATAAGATTCAAACAATGGAGTCGCTAAGGTGAGAGATCTTCAACCCACACCCTTTTCTTCTCACCTTACTGAAGGGTGTATAAATGTCGTACCTAGGGAAAATATTATGATTGGTCCCTGACAACGACACCAGAAGACGTTGTAGCTCCTAGAGACAATCCCTAGGTTGAGGACAGGTCAATGCCCAGGACATCTTAATCTCTCTTGAAAATAGTTCATTTCTCAGAGGCAAATATAGTATATGCAGTAACATGACATCATTCTCAAGAATAAATGCTTCATGTCTAGAGTCTAACACACTGAGAATTCAACTTAGATTTGTCATTGCAGAAAATATGGAAAGGAGAAATATAAGGGAGGAACCTAGTGCAGAGGGTTGGATAAACATAGAACATTATGCAACAAATCCCAACAAAATTATGGAAGATTAAGGAAATGAAATGCAGAAATTATGGAGTGCATTTTAAGGTTTCCAGCTAAATATTTCATGGGTACATTTTGTCACACTATAACATAGTAAATTTGTAATATCACAGGTATTTTCTACCACAATATAACATAGCAAATTCATGATCTATAAGTGAATCCAACGACTACTTACACAATTTTAGAAGAAGAGAAACACATGAAATGATGCACAAAGGAAGAACACATACTACATATCCCAAATGCTTGGAATCACCTAAACTTCTTCATTAATATTCCAAAATGGAAATAGATCGTAGGCCTAAATAGGTGATATTTTCAAAAGAAACAATAACAACCTCGAGAATAAGAAATTAGAACCAAATTTGGAACCTCCTTTGAAAACAGAGTTCAAAACTCTAGAACACAAACTTCAGAACCTTTGAGAGTAGAATTTTGGAACCTTTTTAATGAGTTTCCTCCTTCATTTAATAGGGAGAACCAAAACAAAAAAACTTACAAAATATCTCGAACTATTACAACTGTCTGATTGACTAAGCTTTCTGACCATGCAAAAATCCTAATGATTAGAAAACATAACTGATTCTCTTCTTGAAAATGCAAGAATTTACAAAATAACAGAATCATGAAAAGCATGAGGTTTCGTGATGGACACAACAAAATATCTCCATGTCGATTCCTCTAATTTCCTTAGGAAGACTCAGGCTCCAATGTCTAGATCAGTGGTGGATTAATGATCTGGCCATATTCTTGTTATGATATTCCCCGACGATTTCCGGCCTATTCGCCTGTCACTTTCTCCCGTTAATAGTTTGAAACTTCTCCTCTCGGCACTGACCGTGATCAGGCATGGTGATAGAGTGGAGGTCCTCTGTAGTTAATTGTTGACCCATACATCCCTTTACAACATCTATATTATGGTATCAAACCTCCACACATCGTAACTCTAAAAGAAACGTTATGAAATCCTCAAATTCTGATGCCTCAAGCCCTCCCATGCTTATCTCCTTATTTTTCATATGCCATAGAACCAACACCTGTGACCATATGTATAGCGCTTGGGGGTGGGGGGGGAGTTACAGTATCAGAGCCTTCCTTTATCATAACTCTTATAAAAAGGAACATTATGAAATCGTAACATTCTGATGCTCCTCAACCCCTTTGCTCTTAGCCCTATTATTGAAATTTCACCATAGAATTAGGTGTTATGACTAGTGGCTTGTGCGATTGGGTGCTTAATCCTTCGGGCTCCTGTCAGGGGCCTATCTCCCTTTGGTATTCGTGATTCGCCCTTGGTTCTTTGAATCCTTGTGACCAAGTGCCACATAACATTGGAGCCCCTCTCATTAGAACACTTTGAGAAAGCTTTATAAAGGAGTCTTGATTTCTCTCTCTTCCAATGGGCTCCATATCACTTGGGTGCTCGACCTTGGTTCTTTGGGTCCTCAAAACCAAGTGCCAACAACACATCGGAAACCCCTCCCATCAGGATCTTTTCAAAAATAAAATTTCAAAAGGGGTCTAAGATTTCCGACCTCTGATATTCAACATAGGACTTAAGTGCTCCACTTTTCTACGTCCTTGGTCCCCTAAGTCCTCATGACCAAGTGATCTAGGTCGATCTTCATACATAGTGGCATGGAAAAAGGTCAAAATTCAAAGTGGTGGAAAGGCAATGAACTTGACATTAGACCGAAGTGCTCGTCGTCTTGATTCCAACGGTGTGAACGACACTCTAATCCGAGTCTGGATGAAGGAGATAGAGGCAGTCAAAGTTGGGTTGACTCTTAATGACTGGGTAGGTTTAATGAGGACACAATTTTCACTATTAGACGGAATCCGGCCAACACTGGCCAGATTTTGGGCGAAATCGTGGCCTAGTTAAAATGACCCCTTCCGTAAAAACTGAATTTCCAAAATTGTACAATTTGTTTTTAAAATCAAAAAAATATATTTAAAAAAGGGGAGTGGCAGGCCACCAACCCCGCCACCCCAACTCCCATCCACATATCAATAAAAAATATATATTTTGGTGGAGGGGTGGGCCACGATCCCCGGCCCCTCCCACGGAACCCACGACCAAAATAGGGGTGGGTAGCCATGACCCCGCCACCCCACAACTACATTTCTTGGGCCTTTGTTGGAGCATGGTGTGAGCATTGCCATAGAAGGTGGGCCGACCCTTGGGTGCGAGACCCAACCTCCAACAAACAGGAAACCAATAATACATGGAGTGGGAGGAAATTACAGTGGTTGGGCCGCCCAAGGCAGGCCCGAGCCAACCAAATTTTAAATTAAAAAAAATATTTTAGTTTAAAAAATATTTGTTATGTTAAAAAAGGGAGGAGGCGGGGTTTGACCACCTAAACTCCTCCATACTAACTGGAACCTTGCCCAATTCCGCCAATGGACTTATTGAGAAATTTGTGTGAATATTTTTATTTAAAACACAGTTTTTAGTGCACTCAAGGAGAAGGCGGTGCACGCAGTTCGAGGCAAAATTTTGCGGGAGGGGCGAAATTTCACTTTGTCAGAATTTGACAAATTTTATATGGTTGCAACACTTCTCGACATCATGAATGCAATGACACTGTCTATTTCTCCATTAGAGTTCTGCATTTTTCAGCCATTTTTTAGTATGGAGATATAAGACTCCTTTTTGTAACTGATGCTTGTACTCTTCTTTTTCATGCCACTTAATGAATGAAGGCCTCCCCATTGATCAAGCAGGGCTTGAAGACATAGTCCAAGTTGGATGAACTCCGTTATCAAGTCTTGTTGTCTTCTTTCATGCTTTATGTGTTTCTCGTCTTGTCTCATGTGCACATTAAGTTTTCTCTGTTAAGCTACAATTTATTCATGTAATTATTTAACACATATATAAGCAAAAGATTTTGGATCAAGTGGTATCAAGGGAGGTCTTTTCTAGATGTGAATTGCATGTTTGTATGCTAACAAGAAACAGGCTCCGAAGAGGCGAAGGGAAACTAAAGTCTTTTGATCCCGAAGCAGGGCATGCACATCGAAGGAGAAACATGGCAGATGAAGAGTCTTGTCATGAAGAGGAGTGCAATTTCCGCAAAACCTTCTATACAATGGCAGAGAATAATGGTCAGTTGCTTTCAAGGTTGGAGAAAGCAGAAGAGAGAAATCCAGAGAAACAAGGTTCAGTGCATGGAAATGGTGGAGAAGAACCCCCGCCTTCTCCTTACACGAGCGAAAGTTCTTCTACCTCTCATGACCATAATCGTAGAAATTCAAGGGATGCATCTAAGAAACCTTTCTTTAAATTAGATGTCAAATTTGACCTTCCCATGTTTAACGGTGAAAGTAATGCAGAAAATATTAATAACCGGATTAGGCAGATTGAAATCTATTGTAGGATTCATTAGATCAATGAGGACGAGGCAAAGATTTAGCTAGCCTCTCTTCGGCTGAGTAGCACCGCTCTCATTTGGTGGGAGAGCAAATTGTGAAGCAGTAAGAGTGTGGGTAATCTTCTTTTCTCATGGCCTAATTTCATTTTTGCATTAAAGGAGCAATTCTCTCCCTTAGGTTATAAACAAAAATCATTAATGGATTGGCAATACTTAAGGCAAGGCAAAGGTCAGGATGTTCAAAGCTTTACAGAAGAATTTATAAAATAGGCACTTAATTTGGACATTGCACTTGACTCACCTGAAGTAGTAACTAAGTATATTGGATCATTACATAGTTACCTTAGACATTCATTATTATTGTTTGAACCAACTACTATTGACTCCGCCAGTGTGAAGGCAATCCATCCTGAGAATAGGGGAAAAAATTAAAAAGATGATCATTCCAAGAAACCACATTTCAAACCTCCAAATGGAAAACCCAAAGTTAAAGGAAAAGGAAAGGACAAGAGGACGACATCAACCAAGAAAGAGGAAGGAGAAAGACCTTATTGCAATCACTTCAAAAAGGAAGGTCATGACAACGATCATTTTTGGAAATAGTACCCGGAAAAGAGACCAAAGAAGTATGGAGGAAAAGGCAAGCATAAGACAGTGGAAACTGTGCAGCAAGACCTTGGATCCGATTATGGAGATCAAGCATTGATCATAGCAGTAGGAAAAAAAGGTACTCTTACACCTCATGTTAATTCTGAATCACATGAAGGCATTAGTTCAATAGATGAGTCTCTTCCTAATGAAAGAAAGAGAATTGAGCTATTTCATATTAGATTTGTCATAAATAATACAAAAGTGGAAACTCTATTTGATATCGGATCCCAAGCAAACTTAATTTCAGAGTCCTTGGTAAAGAAGCTAGGCTTGGAAACCAAATCACATCCAAAAACTTACCCACTTGGATGGATACATGATAAAGCAAAACTGAATGTAACCAAGCAATGTAAGGTTAAATTTGTGATCACTTCTAAGTTAGTGGATGAGGTAAAACTTTATGTTATACCATTGGATATTTGTGGCATGGTGTTAGGGAGTCCATATCTATATGATAGAAAGGCAATCTTCTTCTGTCATGAAAACAAATACCAAATCACAAAAGATGGCGTAGATTATATTGTAAGGGCTCATCAAACTAAAATCAATGCCAACCTTGTATGCGCAGGACAAATGAAGAGGTTGGTGAATTCCAGTAAGGGTTTCATGCTTATGGTTGTAAGGGGAAACTATTCAAAATTATCTGATGCTTTCCAGGGTTGTGATCATGTGCATAAAAAGGAATTATGTAATTAATTTCTAGCTATGATGAGATGTTTCAGGAACCAAGGGGATTACCTCCGAAGAGATAAATCCAACATGAGATCCGCATGACGCTCCTCTACCGAATATTGGCATGTACATTGAGATGGAGGAGATCAAAAAGCAAGTGCAAGAACTATTGAACCAAGAGGTCATCAGACCGAGTACTTCTCCAAGCGGCTCACCAATTGTCTTAGTTCCGAAGAAAGATGGCACATGGAGGATGTGCATGAACTATCGAGCACTAAAAAAAATCATGGTGAAAAATCATTACCCTCTTCCCTGCATTGATGACTTATCAGATCAGTTAAAGAATGTTATCTATTTCACCAAATTGGATTTGCGTAGTGGTTATGACCAGGTCCAAATTGCAAAGCAGGATGAGTGGAAAATCGCCTTCAAGACCAAATAGGGGTTGTTCGAATGGATGGTAATGCTAATCGGACTTTGCAACACTCCAACCACTTTCATGAGGGTCATGAATGATCTCTTTAGGCCTTTCATTGATGAATATTTTCGTGTATATCTAGATGATATCCTTGTCTTTAGTAAAAGTTGGAATGAGCATGTATGTCATGTGAAGAAAGTGCTTGACGTATTGAAAAACAAAAAACTCTATGTAAAATTGTCAAAGTGTGAGTTTGGAAAAACCTCTTTGGTCTAACTAGGTTATATTTTGGTCATGGAAGCTAAAAATTGATGCTTCTAAAGTTGAGGAATTGTAAATTGGCCTAAACCTACTAGTGTAACTGAGGTTCGCAACTTTTTGGGTGTAGTACAGTATTGGAGGAGATTTATTGCCAATTTTTCTATTATTGCAGCACATTTACACACATTGACAAGTGTAAAGCAAGTCTTTCAATGGGGAGGAAAGTAGCAAAAGTCCTTCGAAACATTGAAAGAAAATATCAGCACCGCATTGGTCTTGGCCTTACTAGATCTTCAACAACCATTTGAGATCGAGACAAATGCTAGTGGATATGCCATGGGAGCTATACTGCTACAGCAAAGGAAGCCGATATGTTACCATTCTGAGAAGTTCTCTCAGGCTGTGATAAACTATCCCACTTGTGACAAGGAATTATATGCCTTGGTCCAGAGTGTGAAAAAGTGGAAATACTACTTGATCGTCAAGGAGACCATCATCCATACGGATCATCAGCCCTTGCAGTATCTTCAGTCACAGACCAAGTTGCAACAATCTTGTCATTTCTGGAGGATGGGTTTTCTTCAACAGTTTCATTTGGTAATAAAGTATAAGAAGGGAACTAGCAACAAAGTGGCCGATATAAATTGTACAATTTGTTTTTAAAAACAAGAAAAATATATAAAAAAGGGGGAGTGGCGGGCCACCAACCCTGCCAACCCAACTCCCATCCACACACACACACACAGATATATATCTATATATATATATATATATATATATATATATATATATATATATATATATATATATATATATGTATGTATATATATATGTATGTATATATATGTATATATATATATGTATGTATATATATGTATATATATACATATACATATACATAGACATATACATACATACATACATACATACATACATACATACATACATACATACATATATATATATATATATATATATATATATATATATATATTGGTGGAGGGGCGGGCCACAACCCCCGGCCCCTGCCACAGAACCCACAACCAAAACAGGGGTGGGCGGCCATGACCCCACCACCCCACAACCACATTTCTCGAGCCTTCATTGGAGCATGGTGCGGATGTTGCCATAGAAGGTGGGCTGGCCCTTGGGTGCGGGACCCAACCTCCAAAAAATAACACTAATGCATGGAGCGAGAGGAAAGTATGGTGGGCGGGCCACCCAAGGCGGGCCCGACCCAACCAAACTTTAAATTAAAAAATTATTTTAGTTTAAAAAAGATTTGTTATGTGAAAAAAGGGAGGAGGTGGGGTTTGACGGCCCAACCTCCTCCATACTAACCAGAACCTTAACCAATTCCACCAACAGACTTATTGAGAAATATGCCCGAATATTTTTGTTTAAAACACAGTTTTTAGTGTGCTCAGGCAGAGGAGGCAGTGCACGCGATTTGAGGAAAATTTTTGCAGGAGATGTGAAATTTCACTTTGTCAGAATTTGACAAATTTTATATGGTTTTAGCACTTCTTGATTCCACGAATGCAATGGCGCTGTCCGTTTCTCCATCAGAGTTCTGCATTTTTTGGCCATTTTTTAGTATGGAAGTATAAGATTCCTTTTTTAACCGATTCTTTTACTCTTGTTTTTCATGCCACTTAATGAATGACAAGGCTCAGAAACATAGTCCAAGTCGGATGAACTCGGTTATCAAGTCTTGTTGTGTTCTTTCATGCTTTATGTGTTTCTCCTCTTGTCTCATGTGCACATTATGTTTTCTCTATTAAGTTGCAATTTATGCATGTAATTCTTTAACACATCTATAAGCAAAAGATTTTGGATCACCAAGTGTTAGCAACATTGGAGCCCCTTCATTGGATCAGAAATTTTATAAAACATTTTAAATAGGGGGTTAAAAAAATCACTTTCCTCTGAAAATGCAACCTCCAAAATGACGTCAAATTGATGTCATCATCTCCACGTGGAGCCTCTTTGGTGGTGATATGGGTCACCTAGATTTTCCCCATTAGCCCCTAAAAAATGCCGAAATCAACTGCCATGCATCCACTGTACAACCACATCACACTAACGTCATCTTCCTCGTCAGCTCCTTGGAGCCAATTATCTGTTTCCAATTGTTCTTTCTCGAGGAGAGAGAAAAGGTCCCTAGGGTCCTCGTATTTTCAACAATTTCCTTTGCTTCTCCCCTTCTCAGCGATATTGAGGCTTATAAATAATTATATATTTTAAAAGGTTACGAGGTCCCAATTTTCGATGTGTTGAAATGATCGACCCTCCGAGATTTGGGTTCTGATGTGCCCTCTGCATTGATGTCTAGCCTTCTGATATTGGGCCCCAATATACCTTCCTTCCGATTCTTCGGATATCGGGTTCTGACATGTTCGCCTCCTGAATCTCAACACTCCCCTTTTCATTTCAGCTTCCGATATTTTAGCGCTTTCCTTTTCATTTCTTCCTTGATATTTCAACGCTTCATTTTTCAGTTCTCCTCTGAATTCAGCTCCAGAAATCGTGGGTCTCCCATATGGTATCGACCCCCGATACAATGAGCCTTCTCTAAAATTTTTATTCAATGTGTTTCCTTTCTCTTTTGATTTCCCTTTGAATGACCTAGACTACACCTCTTCCTTGTTGTATCGTGGATGGAAAACAAGACCATTTGACAAAAATGCACGAAAGTATTACAGATACAACAACTCTCAAATTGGAACTTGAAATCAATGAAGGGTTTCAATTGTAAACCTTAATAAATTCCAAAAATAAAATAGCCTTATAAATTGAAATTGTAGTGAAAGAAAGAATTGAGGGTACAAGGGTTTGTCCTAGAAAACCTTTGGTGCATCGTCTAATTAAGCCCTTCTCCTCATAGTAGATTCCTCATCTAACAAAAGGGATGTCAATGAGAAAATTAGAAAGGGTGGAAAATTTAAATAAAAGAAATCCAATGAAATATACAAGGGTTTGTCTGTAATGAAATTTGGAATTAGTTACAGACAAGGTCATTACAGTTCATAGGAGGAGCAGTGTAGGTTGTGTTAGTGTCAGTCTTTCCAGCCTTCCTCCAGTGATCAAACATGCTCTTACAAAGTGATTTTGAAGTGTCAAGGTCAAATTTTGTCACTTCAAAGAGTTTTCCAGCAAAATTTGGTCACTAGGCCTTAGGTCTAGGGTTTGCTTTAACTCCTTCTAAAGTTGTCAAAATGTTGGTCCATGTCACCATTCAGCTGAGTCTATCATCATTCATAGGGTTTTCATTATTATCTCAGTGGCTAATGAGTCATTGTACCCCTTGTTCATGCTTCAGTTGCGCCTAGGTAAGGTCATTTCCCTCTCCTAGGGTTTTGAAGGCAATTTCTCTTGGACGGTCAAATCATTAGCAAAACTTGCATCCATATGTTCATACACCTTCCCATATCCTTCATGTACCTTATTAAACACTTCCCATCACTGAGATCCCCCAAATTCCTCATTTTTGCAAAAACCCTAGTTTCTAGCTACAACTTGGCAATTTTCTAGGTTTGGCATGTGTTTTGCCCTTTTGGACCCCTTCCCCTCACTCAATCTCTGAGATTCCACTTTCCCCTACTTCCTAACATCCCTCCCCACTCCCAAAAATTTCCCCAAGAATTTAGAAGCCCCCTATCCCCTTCATTTCGCTCCATTTCGACAAAATTCCTTGTTTCACACATCGGGACAGGTTTCACTCAAATGATGTTCCAGAGCAATAAAAGATGAATTTTGGAAAAATGAGAGAGGTTTTTGTCCATAAGATTCCAAAGAAGAAAAACCTCCTTCACTTTTTTCACAGGTATCATGGTTTTAGAGAAATGTCAAAAATACAATCGCTAGATCTAAGGAGGTTGGCCAAGGCACTAAAAAGACGGAAAAGGCCCGATCCACTCCAAATTTTGGCCAAAGTCTACTTTACTGAGCATGGCACTAAATAGCTCAGCCCCAGCACAAATTCCAAGAAATTTTGAGCATTTTGGGTGATTTTTGGTTTTTAAGGCAAAAAACAGGTTTTTCCGCTTGACAGGTCTCACTCCCCGCGCGACCCTTTCACTTGGCAACTCTATTTTCAAAAAATCAGCATTTCTGGATTTGGCATGAAAAGTTACACATGCTCACCCATTGCCAAGAGATTTTATGAAGTTTTGGGCCTCCTGAAAGTCAAAAAACAAGCAAAAAATGACTTTCTGCCACATTTTTGACACACAGAAAGCAGTCTTGGGAGATTGCAATTTTGGAGGGGCAAATGACAACCAAATTCAGAAATTCCAGTTGGGTTGGAAAGTAGACTCATAGACCTTTCCAAA
Source organism: Pinus tabuliformis (assembly GCA_031772625.1). Taxonomy (NCBI): domain Eukaryota; kingdom Viridiplantae; phylum Streptophyta; class Pinopsida; order Pinales; family Pinaceae; genus Pinus; species Pinus tabuliformis. Next base: position 208,710,422 of record CM062817.1, read on the forward strand.
AAGCCTACTCTTGCCGCATTTGGACACCTAGAAGTGCCCAAAAAGTGCCCTCAAAGGCGCGCGACCCATCAGGCAAATTTCTCAAAATTTCAGTGTACAGCTCAGCAAAACGCAGTTTTGACTATGTTTGACTTTTTGGAGTTGATTTTTATCCTCGTTGTTGTAAATGATGTAATTTTATGACAATTTTACACTTATGTATCTCTTCTAGAAGATTCATTCATGAGATAGGTGAAAATTAAATGAATGAATTGGTTTCCTAGCTTATAGAGGCAAGTTGTTTTGACTACCTAGATTTTAGTGCTCAGTTTAGAATTGGTTGAAACAGCTCCTAGAAGGATGAGCTCGAACCCTAGAGGCAAGGAAAGGTGTTAGCTTGCCTATATTATGTATTTTCTTAGTCATTTTCAAGAGTTGGAGGGTTGGACTCTGGAGGGAGAAGCTCTTATTGTATTACTCACTGTATCTCTGCAATTTTTGGCAAAGGAAGACCAGGGTTTTGCAGTCCTTTTTGGGATTCTTGTGGTCACATGTATTGATGGTGTGTTTCTCTTTGGACTTGTAAGTGTGTTATGTGAATCATTTCCTTACTTTTCCTTCTGCACATTAGGCAAATGAAGTGTTAAAGTAGAACTCATGACTGTCATGCTCTGCTTTTAAGTTTGCTTAATATCAATGTTTTCGACTGTTTAAAGGGAATTCAAGGTTATTGCTTGCTCTCTTTAACTCCTCACCGGTCAGTCTCATCCATCCATCTCTATTAAAGGCATCAATATTGTTTCCTACCTCGCCCCAAAGAACCCCCTGCGAAAACTGTGTCCAATCCTCGCACCTAAAATTGCCATTTCCCCAATTTTCCACCAAAAACCCTAAAAATCCCAAATCAACCCTTTTGATCAGTTTACTAGCCTAAAATCAGTGTTACCCTATAGGTTATCTCGCCCATTGAAGATCTTTATCGATATAGACCGGAGAGAGCCCTCTCTTGCCCCGTTTTGCTAGCTACGAGGCTAAGTGGTTTGATGTTGCCTTGAGGTTTACCTTTCTCAGCCTGAGGTGAAATTTCAAGCGCTAACAGGCTGTATGTCATAGAATCTAAGTTGGAACTATGATAACGAGTCAATAGAGCATCGCTTGAGTCTCCACAACCAAAATAATGGAAATGAACAAATGAGTTAGCCATAGGGGTTACATCCCAAATCAAACCCTAAATGCATTATCATCGTTGGGTCAAGATCTTGAGATTTAAGTCCTCACGAGAAGGTCCATGTGTGTTCATATGGGAATGAATGATGTGGCCCTCACAAATAAACCACTTGTACATTCAAATAACCAATTACATATCCCAAATATGAGAGAAAGGGACTTTGTGTTGTAGTATAAAATGACAAATCATTTCCTTATGAAACATAATATGAAATGGCAATTATAGATTTATAATATTATTGGTTGTTGCAACCATTAAGATGGTATTGTATTATGTGTAGAAGAGATTATGAAACCATATAGAATGGTATAAGGAAGAAATATTATAGGCGGCATAGGATAATGGACCGCCTAAATTTTTCTAAAGGACCTTGAATCATTAACGTATAACTAATGAGCCTCAATATTGAGTAATTATATGGGCCTTAATTGGTCTTAATTCACCTCCTAGCTTAGTCAACCCAACTATTCTCACAACTTATTGCATACTTTTGATTATATTTTGTTTATGAAATGAGTTAGAGTTGGATATTTGGCTTTGTTGTCTAACGTGCATGTAATGTAGGAATAAAGGATGAATGCAAGGAACTATGGCAAAGATAAAGGATAAAAGGATGCAAGGAACTATGGCAAAGACCTTGGGTAAAGCTAGAATGGGATAAGGGAGAGTAACTATAGGAGGTAAATCCTCCTCATTTGCTACTCCTCCATTCATATATTCCACCATCAGCTCAGAGTACACACATCTATCACTTTGAAGAATAGAAGACAACTGAGCATGTGAAAAGGATAGAAAACAATTTATCTTAAGTTGGGAGCCAAGCGTCCCTAATGGGAAGGAAATCATTAGAGACTTCATATGTATAAATAGAGAGGCTTAGGACCTCATTAGGATCCAGAGTTCTATTGTAAAACTCTGTTTTATTTCTGAGCTGCAAAGACTAGTGACAATTTTCTCTGTAATCCATGGTTTTTCTAATAGGAATGAGTTTTGTTTAGCTCTGAGTTAACTTCAAGGGCTGAAGCTCTTGGGCTAGGGCCTGACCAAAGCATCCACAACTCCTCTTTATTGTACATGTATGCTAGCATAGAGTTCTGTTCTGTTTATTTTCTTAAGTAGTTTCATGGTTTTCTGTTCATTTTCTTAAGTAGCCTTATGGTTTTCACTGTTTATTTTCTTAAGTAGTTTCATGGTTTTCTGTTCATTTTCTTAAGTAGCCTTATGGTTTTCACTGTTTATTTTCTTAAGTAGTTTTACTTTCATTATAATAATATAGCATAGATCATATATGGTTTTCCTGTTCATATGCTTCAGTAGTTGCATTTGTTGTAGTTTACTTTCATTTATGCCTTCTTTCAATTCACAGGTTAGTTAGAGGAAAAAGATCACTATCAAGTTGTGCACAGGTGTCTCGGTCTCATCTCCTCCCTCTGGGACCATGACTTTAGGAAGGGACCCTTCAGTAGCCCCAAAAACACAGGTATCTAGTTCTCACATGGGCTATGGAGTTCATTGTTTAATGTAGTTATTTTTTCACCCGCACTGGTTTTCTCTGTCATTTTCATTTGAAACTGCCTCCAACACATTCCTCATGCATCACTTCCTCATTGTCTGATCACCAACAAACCTTCACAATCACCATCTAATTCATTATTTTCTCCAACTGCTACCTCACGTGGAGTCGACCACTTACATTATGAACTTTAAGTCCCCACTGTCGATCTGCCTTGCTTGATCCGATGGCTCGCGTCACTTGATCACTTTAGGCACTTTAAATCCCCACTGTTGATCTACTTTGCCTGATCCGACGGCTGTCGCTTCACCCGATCACCAACTAGCTTGGCTGATCTCCACCATTGATCAGCCCCACCTGATCCAATAGTTATCGCGCAATATCGTGCGGATTAGTGCACAAACATTATCCGCCTGAGAGCATGCGAGAAAAGTGGTTTTCTTGTGCTACGTGTCACGTAGTAAGGCTAATCACGTGAAATTTCCAAATACTTCTTACAGCTTGAAGGGCACGCGAGAAACTACTTACCGCCTTAGAAACGTGCTCCCTCATTTCCGCACGTTTCTTTTCCCCGTGATATGATATCCACCGTCCATCTCTTGACTTCACCCGCATGATAGGATCTTAGCCTTTCATCGCTCCTATTAGCCTCATCTATCCATCTCTTGACTTCACCCGTGCGATTAGATCTCGGCCATTCATCTCCTATTAACGTCGTTTGTCCATCCACTCACCTCATCCCTCGCGACATGATCTCCGTCGTTCATCTGCTTTGTTCCCTTGTTCATCCATCCATTCACCTAAGCCTTCGTAATAAGATCTCCACTGTTCATCCTGTTAGTTAACCCTGTTTGCCCATATATCTACATAACCTCCTGCGATCCAATCTCCGCCATCCATTTGCCTTTCACTAGACTGATCCAATGGTTCTTATGCACTGTTTCTCCCTCACGTCCTCCTTTCACTGATTTCGACCTCCAATTGCTTTTTCCGCTTGAAACCCGATTTAGCCTAAGTTTTTTGGTTACACCTTAGTCTAGTTTTCAGGCTCTTTACTTCTGCAACGTAAATAATTAGCATTAGGTTAGTGTTAATTTAGCAATTATGCTTAGCATAATTGGTTAATTGGTTAGTTAGGTTATGGTGTAAGTTTAGCATTTCATGCTGTTTTCTTCATTATTGAAGTAGAGTAGCTCTCTCTTAGAATAGGTTTCCTCTCCTTCCATCAAAGAATTAAGCTTCTTTTGACCCTATAGAAGTTTGGCTTGGAACCCCTGGGATCTCTTTCCAAACAAACAGTGACAACAGGCAGGACCTTCACTTCTACTTGTGCATATAGCACTGTCACCTCCAAGTTTGTATGAACCTCCGGTTGATAAGTAAATATGGTAGCCCTGGGAGTTGCATTATTATTGTTGCAATACCTAGGCTCATCAATTTTTGGAGCTGTTTCTGGGGAGGTGTCTAAGTAGAAGTAATTACTACTTTATTCTATTTTCTAGTCTCCAAACTTCTTTTCTTCTACTTCTAGTCTTCAATTTTCCTCCATTAGTTTATTTCTGCAAAAGTAATCTAGCTTCCTTTCTTTCATTTGTCATTATCAACAATTTCATTCTGCAAGTACTTTCTAGCTTTAACAAAATATTACAAAAACCAACCCAAAAACATTTCCTTTCATGCCTCGTAGGAATAGGGACAATTCAGGTAAATTCTTGACAAATAGCCCCACTACATCCAACAGTCAACCTTCTCTCTTCTTCGGTGACTGTGAAGTGGAAGAACCTTTAGGTGAGGAACCTTACATATTTGAAGAACCTACAAGGGAAGAAGAAGAAGAAGAACCCATTCCTACTGAACCAATGGCTGGAAACAAAAATGACATAGGAGATAGAGAGAGAATTGAGAGTGCCTTCCCCATCAGGGAAACCAATGGGGAAACCAAGATGAAGAATATAAGCCCCTCTGCTCTACCTAATTTCCATGGCCTCACCACAGAGGTCCCTGACACTTTCCTATTTGATTTTGTTGTTATATGCCAAACCTATGACTATACAAATGATGAGAAAAAGTTGAAACTATTCCCATCTACCCTCAAGGATGCAGCATGGCGTTGGTTCATGGATTTACCTGCAGATAGCATCACAACTTGGGCTTAGATGCAACAAAATTTTAACAACAAATATAGAGACTATTGTAGGTCAAAGGATACTAAAGAAGAGATTTTCAGGATGACCATAGGCTAGGATGAACCCTTAGAAGTCTATGAAGAAAGATTCCAGCTTCGTTACAAAAGGGCCAGGTGCACACTTGACCCTGAGTCACTAAAGCTGCTCCTGCTTAGAGGAGTAAGGGAAGATCTTCTGGATACCTTAAATATGATAGCAGGAGGAGATGCCTACCAATTACCCTATGAGGATATTAAGACTGTATTTAGAAACCATTCTAAGGTAGCCAGGAAAAAGGGTAGGGGTAGTCAACCTATGGCCAGTACATCAGCCTCCAACTTATCCATCAAGGGTGAAATTGGCATTATGCTAGAAGATTTCAAAAGTGATATGTTGCAAACCGTTGCCTTGCAATTGGACACCATCAACATCAAGAGGAAGTGAGAGGAAGCAGAGAAATCCTTGTCCATCTTTTGTCCTAGATGCACTAGGAGGCATCCTAGGAATGAATGTCCATTGAACTATATTAAAATTTGCTTAGTCTGTGAAGAAAACCACTCCACAGACAATTTCCCTTCTTTACCTGGACTCAAAGTTGTATATCAAGGAGCTGAAGGGGTCACTAAGTAGCTTTGCTACATCAACCAAAGGAGACCTCCTTGGCCTAGACCATACCAGAAGGGCATGCAAGGGTCATCCCATGCATATTACAACCCCAACCAAACCACAGCTATACCTTCTTGGGGACCCCCTACTCATCCTTCCTAGTATACACCCCCTCCTTAGTCCTATGCATCTCAGTATCAATCCTAGCCAACCAACCAGTCATTTCAACCTTATGTTTAGCCACAACATCAGTGTAATACCCCACCCCAGTGGTGGAGGCCCCAATTCAACAAAGTTCCAGCCCTATTACCTCCACCACCTACCCAACCACAACTCCTACACTCTGCTCCACCTAAGCAACCCTAGATTCTTGCCTAGCCAAATCGGAACCCAAACAATAGGCAGGCTCAACAAGCATACTATGGAGAGACATCATACCTAGCTTATGCTGTAGAAATCTAGGAGATCAACCTAAGATCAGGGAGAATTATCCCTGATAACCAACCTCCCTCTCCACATAGGGAGGTTGAGGAAGAAAAATAGGAAAGGAACCTTAAATTAAATCCACCCTTTCCTGAGAGATTAATCCAACCACTCCAGCCTACCCCAGAAGAAATTGAAATTCTGGGAGAATTGAAGAATCTATGTGTAAAGATCCCCCTTCTCCAAGCAATCAAATATGTTCCCATTTATAATAAGTTGATAAAGGAGAAGTGCTTCAAGCATCTAGGAAGAAGAAAAAGGGATGCCCCTACCATTAATGTCATTGGGCAGTTGTCTGACTTAATGCTGGCGCATGTAATATTTCCAAAATATCTAGACCCTGGAAGCCCCGTAGTAGATGTGCACATCAATAACATCATTGTCCCACACACGCTGATTGATCTTGGGGCTGCCATTAATGTGATGACCAAGGACACCATGTTGAAGCTCAACCTCCAAGGGTCATTAAGGAAGACCACAATAGTTCTGCAACTTGAAAACCATTCCACAGCTACCCCTATGGGAATTGTGGAGGATGTGATGGTCTCCATTGACTCCTGGGAGTACCCTGCAAATTTCCTAGTTCTACATCCTAAGGCTAAGCTTACTGGTTACGCTCTCATCTTTGGGAGGCCATTGTTGACCACAAATGATGCTTACGTTAGCTGTAGAGTTGGGAATATGACCATCAAGAATGGGCATATGTCTAAACAATTAGTCCTATACCCTCATGCTCAACCTACCCTAGAGCATGATTTACCTTTATGGTTGGAGGAGGAGGAAGAAGATGAGGGTTATTCTGCCCAACTTTATACTTTGGAAGAAATCATAGGAGGAGAAAAACAAGATGAGGATGACTTAATTGAACACCTTCTCCAAAGTCCAACTCCTAGTTCACTGCCATTAGAAGAAGAAGTAAGGGAAGCCCAAAACAATCATCCAATTGACTTATGCTTGGCCAATTCCAACCCACTCCGTGTCAAAACCATAGAATTTGGCCTAGAGAAGGCTTTGAACATTAATCCATCTCTTTCTACTTTAGAAGAGGAAAAGATATGCCACATGTTGAGAGAGAACCTAGAAGCCTTCACTTGGAGTTATAGAGAAATGAAGGTAGTACACCCCTCAGTGTGTACTCACCACATATACATCAAAGAAGGTTGCAAGCCAGTCAGGAAACGACAAAGGAGGATGAATCCAACTCTTAAATACATGGTCAAAGAAAAACTGCAAAAAACTGCTAGATGCAGGATTCATTTACCCTATCTCAGGCAGTGAGTGGGTCTCTCCTTTAGTGTTAGTTCACAAGAAAATTGGTAAGTGGAGGATTTGAATTGATTATATGGAGTTGAGAAAAGCCACAAAAAGGATCATTTTCCCCTACCCTTAATTGACCAAGTACTAGATGGCCTGGCAGGGAAGAAGTTATTCTCTTTCCTATATGGATTCATTGGGTACAACCAAATCCAAATCTACCCAAAAGACTAGGATAAGAAAACATTCACCTGTCCTTGGGGTAATTTTTCCTATAGGGTCCTTCCTTCTGGCCTATGCAATGCTCCTACCACTTTCCAGAGAGCAGTCTTGAGTATTTTTGCTGAATTAGTACATGATGCAGTAGAAATCTATATGTATGATTTTACACCTTACGGTTGTGATTTCCAAGAAGCCCTGACTAACCTAGGAAAAGTATAACACAAATGCATTGAAATGAATCTGTCTCTTAGTCCAGAAAAATGTCAATTCTTAATGATTGAAGGGATTGTGCTAGGTCATTCAATATCTTAGTAAGGACTACAGGTGGACCCAAACAAAATAGCAATCATCCAAAGGGTCCCACCTCCACAAAAGCAGAGAGATGTAAGGAGTTTCTTAGGGTTAGTTGGATACTACCTAAGGTTCATAAAGGACTTCAGCAAGTGATGCAGGAGCATCAACATTAGCCAACAATGTGGAGGATTGTCCACATGTTGTGGCTAATCACAGCAAAATTCATTGACTGTTTGGTTCAACTTAGGTTTACTGAGAGGAGTAGACTTCATGAATAGTTTTTTACGAAAATAAATGTGACTTTTTTATTTAGAATTAGAGATAAGACTTATTAATATTGGTGTAATTTAGAGAGATAAGATTATAAGATTTTGTTGTTAAGATCTTTCGAAGAAATAAGAGGTTTCTATTTGCTATTATTAGGAGAATTAATAGTGAAATTGTAGGAGTGAGAGAGGGGATTAGAATGGGATCCGTGTGGAGCGAAAGCTCGAATGGGTGTGTGTGGCTTGGAGTGGTGTGAGAAGTTAGATTAAATGCGTGAACTATATTATATGTGTAACAAAGATTATTTTCTTATGTAAGTGGCTTAAGGCAAGATCTGTTCCTTTATATGCCATGAATAAAACTGATGTTATGCATATCAATGTATGATGAGTGTAATGTTGGATGTGTTGTTTTCTTTTTATAGTGGTTGAAGTCATTACGACTTGAATGTTTATTTAATCTGTAATATTTGTGTGTTTATTGCAAACCTGGCGCTGTCAAATTGTGTGAATTGGGGAATTCATGAACACAAAGAAATTGTGAAGTAAATCCTTATCGAATTCCTGGAACAGAATTAAAGGATATATTGTTTGATTGCATGAGTAATCGGATTTGTGTGTAAATTATTGCATCAGAGTGGGGAAAGATTTTCATGTCACACCATATAGCCATAATCCCCAGAGGCGAAGTGTTATAAACGGGTTAAAAATTAAATCGGATCTGGAAACTTTGCACTGGAGTTTGGAAGCTGCCAAATGTTGGTGGTGATATTAAATACAACGATTCACAATCGCCTATTAATATTACATCGGCGCAGATGAAATGGAGTGCATTTGGAATTGTAAAGTTATAGGGACATCGCATCGGAATTGGGAGATCAGTCGACAGTCGTGGCAGTTAAGTTTTCGTGATTTCTGAGATTTGATTGGAATCGGATCTAAACTTTGGATAGTTGGAAAGTGAGGGCTATGTTGTAATTGCGATGAGTGATTCCGACTGAATCGCATCAGAGTAGGGAGGTTGTATCGCGTCGGCGTTGTGCAATCGGAATAGTTGTAAAACAACATATATGATAGCACAGTGGTGGTTGCGAATACAAATTAATTAAATCGCATCGAAGTTGTAGAAATGATCTGCAATTGTGGCATTCAAAGGAATTGCAATCGGCGATTCCGATAATATCATATCGGAACTGTGGACAAGTATTACATTAGCGTAGTGGAGAATACTTTGCATCTGTTACAATTGAAGCCATACAGAGATTGCAATTTGTGAATGTGTTGGTACGTTCGGTCAACCAGATTTGGGCGCGCAAATATACATAGAATTTTTTTATAAAGGTGTTTAATATCCGCTTTTGAGTTGACTAAAGAGTATAGCGGGATCGGAAAGAACAAAAGGTATTTTTTTAAAAAAGTCGATTCAGAGAGTTTTGGTTCTGATAAGAACAAAGGGTGTTTATTGGGTGCTAGAGACCCATTCGGACCGTTCATTCAAATTTCATTGTTGCTATTGGGTCAAATTGGGATTACTGAATGGTAAATGTGTAGGTGGCGATGTGGATGCGTTTTTGTGTGAGACAGCTTAATACACCGAATAGAAAAAGGCGCATATGTATGGTGGAGCTAGGAATGAATGCAAACGCCGAGGGGTTTTAAATCGATTGCAGAATGCTGTAATTATTTTCAGTTTTAAGCAGCAGTTTGAAGATCTGAACCAGGTATTAAGGTTTTAATTTAGGCAAATGCTGATATACATTATTATATGAATAAATATTGAGGATTCTGGGTATTGCAGGGTTCAGCCTGCATCATTTTGGTATCAGAGCTTGGATCTCTTGAAATTGAATATGTTTGTTTTCTGAATGAAGTTTAGTACCAGATTACAGAAGAGAGGAAATCCATTCAAAACACAGGTGACAGCTTAAGAAAGAATGAAGACTGCAGCAATATAGACCAAGAGAAGCCGTGAGAGAAGAACTAGATGTGTTCTTAAAAGAAGAATAAGGAAAGTCCTTAGAAGTGGCAGTGAACAGGAAGAATCCAACAAGATATTGGACAGAGAGGACAATTAAAGTGTCTTCGAAAGAGAGAGTGAGAGATTGCAGAAGCCTAGAGGGAGCAAAGGTGTTTCTCAGGAGAAGATTCCAGATAGGGGATCATGCTTACCAAAAGACTGAGTGAGGGGAGCTTAGTGAGGTAAGGTTGCAGTAAGGAGGACTTACTGTTGCAGAGGCTTGTTGCAAAGGTGCAAGGAGCTCATGGAAAGAGAAGAGCAGAAAATGACTACAGATAGTCATAGCAAAAGTTGACAAAGAAGCCACAGTAGAAGAGAAGATGCCAAAGCAAATGGAATGAGGATGAGTCAAGAAGAGTTTGACCGAGAGAAAGCTAAGATAGATTTCCATATTGGAATATTGATGAAGATGCTGTAGAAAATGTTTGGACTATGAGGAAAAGAGTAAAATGGCAAAGGCTACAAGAAAGGAGAAATCGACAAATGAAGTTAGAGATAGTAGAAGAATTGAGAAATATTGAGCAGATATTGAGTGCCCAAGAGGAATCAGAGGAACTCAAAGAAGTAGAGGTAGAAATGAAAGTTTCCATTTGTAGACCAGAACAAGGTGAAATGTTGGGGGAAGAGGATAATGAAAGGATAGTTGAAGATCTCATGGATTGTTGGCAGAGTTCAAAACAATTCAAAGATATGTTGACAAAGGAAGCAGATGAGGCAATGAAGCCTTGTGACCTTGATTCTTACAGTTTGTGTATGTTCGCAGGATATGCAGAGGATGTTGGACAGTCGGTTGAAATTGTCACAAACAGGAATGAAGCTCTTAAGGTGAAGTATGATGGTGAATCCCTTTTAGAGGAATAAGGCGTTAATATATTGCAACAGAGGGAGTTCATAGATGAAATCCTGTTTGGTGTGAAACAGTCAGACGAGGAGTCTAATGATAATTCCATAGTGGGACTACAAGAAGGTAAACCAATGAATTTGTTTAATGGAATTGATGAAAGATGCTTGCAATATGATGATGTAGAAAACAAGTCAACTCAGGAGGATTGCCAAGAAAAGAATGAAGCTGAGAATGGAAATTGTGATGATTTTCTCAAGAGATTTCACAAGGAGATAGAATTCTTGGAAAGATTACTCGAGGAACCCAAAGGAGAAACAAAGCTTACAGAACCTGATGGAGGAAAAGGTGTGGAAGACAACATTAATAAATATAATGCTAAAATCAGAGAAATTGAGCAGCGATTATTTAAAGGTGAGATGAAAGATCAGGAGCAACAAGGAAGTTATGTCCTCAGAGGCATGAAGGAGACCGAAATATTAACTCAGCAAGATGAGTATGGAAGTAACCAGAAAATAGGAAAGAATGATCAGCTACATGAGAATGAATTTGAGGAAAACATTAAATTGCAGAAGTATAGAAACTGGCAGCAGAATGAAGAACCAGAAATTGGTCTGGCAGTACAAAGAAAGATAAGTGAAGACCAAAGATACAGATGGAGACTGAAGAAGCGGGTGAAGTGGAAGCTATTGCAACAGAGGTTGAATGGCAAGCTGATGAATGAGTTCAGGAAACTTGAACAAATTCATATTGATTTGAAGTCACCACAAGAAGGATCCGCTGAAATCCAAAAGATCTATGATGGAGGATTGGTGCTTGAAGCATCAAAGGAAAATGGAAGGTATTGTATTTTGAAAACTGAAGGTTGTTGTGAGCTTGTAGGTCACATTGACTTGAGGAAAGACAAACAATTATTGAAGTCTGTTGAAGAAATGACTACTCATAGTCATATGCAGAATAAGGAAGGAAGTTACAACCAAGTGCAGGAAGATGTCCAATCAGATGACATTCGAAGAATAAGTCAAAAGAAGGATGGAAAAAGAATTAGTGAAATCAAAGGATACACTGAGCTATTGAAGATTGAGCAGTCATTGAGGATCATTGACCTTGAAGAAAGCCAGAGTAGAGAAAGATTAAAGATATATATTGTAGATTGTGCAGAACTTTTGAGAGAACTTCCAGATGAGATGGCAGATTTGTGGTATAAGTCGAATCTTTTGATAAGGAAGCCAAGTAAAGCATTTGTGTTTATTGAGTTGATTAATTTTGATGAAGATTTACATGCAGGAAAAGGGCAATGTGAAGTCAATTTGAACCAAGAAGAACAGATCGGATTAATGGAAGGTATGCTGGAATTTGAAGCAAGAAATGATGAAGTCATGAATGAGAAACCAGAAGAAGAACCTGGGAAAAGGCATTTATACATTTCAGAAATGTATATGGAAGGATATTGGCATAGAGATTATGATGTTCTAATTCAAGGACACAATCAGTTACAAGAGAATAATATTCAGCACATGGAAAGTGAAATGAGCAAAGAATTGGATGAGTTGTGGAAACTCATACTACAACATTCCAGTAAAACAAATACAGGACAAAAGATTGGCTGGAAGAAATGGTACAGGTGAAGGGAATGGAAAATTGCAAATTAGAGTGAGCAAAGCAGTAGTGAAATATGTGAAAATGACAACAACAGATAGTGAGTCATTACAGCATAAAGGGTGGAGACTTGAGGAACAAACAACAACATCAGTAACTAAGGACAAACTATCAAACCAAGTATGGGATCCAGGAAGACACAGAACAAAATTGCATGATCAGGAGATCATGGTTAATTTAAACTTCGGGAGTCTGATGCAGGAGCATCGGCATTAGCCAGCAATGTGGAGGATTGTCCACATGTTGTGGCTAATCACAGTAAAATTCATTGACTGTTTGGTTCAACTCAGGTTTATTGAGAGGAGTAGACTTCATGAATAGTTTGTTACGGAAATAAATGTGATTGTTTTATTTAGAATTAGAGATAAGACTTATTAATATTGGTGTAATCGAGAGAGATAAGATTAGAAGATTTTGTTGTTAAGATCTTTCGAAGAAATAGGAGGTTTCTGTTTGCTATTATTAGGAGAATTAATAGTGAAATTGTAGGAGTGAGAGAGGGGATTAGAATGGGCTCTGTGTGGAGTGAAAGCTCGAATGGGTGTGTGTGGCTTGGAGTGGTGTGAGAATTTAGATTAAATGGGTGAACTGTATTATATGTGTAACAGAGATTATTTTCTTATGTAAGTGGCTTGAGGCGAGATATGTTCCTTTATATGCCATGAATAAAACTGATGTTATGCGTATCAATGTATGATGAGTGTAATGCTGGATGTGTTGTTTTCATTTTACAATGGTTGAAGTCGTTACGACTTGAATGTTTATTTAATCTGTAATATTTATGTGTTTATTGCAAACTTGGTGTTGTCGAATTGTGTGAATTGGGGAATTCATGAACACAAAGAAATTGTGAAGTAAATCCTTATCGAATTCCTGCAACGGAATTAAAGGATATATTGTTTGATTGCATGAGTAATCAGGTTTGTGTGTAAATTATTGCATCGGAGCGGGGAACGATTTTCATGTCACACCATATAGCCATAATCCCTAGAGGCGAAGTGTTATAAACGTGTTAAAAATTAAATCGGATATGGAAACTTTGCACCAAAGTTTGGAATTTGCCAGATGTTGGTGGTGATATTAAATACAATGATTCGCAGTCACCTATTAATATTACATCGATGCAGATGAAATAGAGTACATTTAGAATTGTAAAGTTATAGGGACATCGCATCGGAATTGGGAGATCAGTCGACAATCGTGGCAATTAAGTTTTTGTGATTTCCAAGATTTGATTGGAATCAGATCTGAACTTTGGATAGTGGGAAAGTGAGGGCTATGTTGTAAATGCGATGAGCGATTTCGACTAAATTGCATTGGAGTAGGGAGGTTGTATTAAGTCGGCGTTGTGCAATCAGAACAATGGTAAAGCAACATATATGATAGCACAGTGGAGGTTGCGAATACAAATTAATTAAATCACATCGGAGCTGTAGAAATGATCTACAATTGTGGCATTCAAAGGAATTGCGATCGGAGATTCCGATAATATCATATCGGAACTGTGGACAAGTATTACATTGGCGTAGTGGAGAATACTTTGCATCTGTTACAATTGAAGCCATACAGAGATTGCAATTTGTGCGCAAATATACATAGATTTTGTTTATAAAGGTGTTTAATATCCGCTTTTTAGTCGACTAAAGAGTATAGCGGGATCAGAAAGAACAAAAGGTATTTTTTAAAAAAAGTCAATTCAAAGAGTTTTGGTTCTGATAAGAACAAAGGGTGTTTATTGGGTGTTGGAGACCCATTGGGACCGTTCATTCAAATTTCATTGTTGCTGTTGGGTCAAATTGGGATTACCGAATGGTAAATTCGTAGGTGGCGATGTGGATGCGTTGTTGCGTGAGACAGCTTAATACACTGAATAGAAAAAGGCGCATATGTATGGTGGAGCTTTGGATTCAAGGAATGAATGTAAACACTGAGGGGTTTTAAATCGAATGCAGAATGCTGTAATTATTTTTAGTTTTAAGTAGCAGTTTGAAGATCTGAACCAGGTATTGAGGTTTTAATTTAGGCAAATGCTGAGATACATTCTTATATGAACAAAGATTGAGGATTCTGGGTATTGCAGGGTTCAACCTGCATAAGCAAGTTGGCCTCTCCTTTGTTTGGGTTGTTTGCCAAAGATTCTAAGTTTATATGGTCAAAGAGCTGTCAGGAGGCCTTAGACATTCTAAAGGGTAAGTTAACCACTGCACCAATCCTTAGAGACCCAAACTGGGCCCTCCCTTTTCATATTCATGTTGATGCCTCACACAAAGAAATAGGAGTAGCCTTAGGTTAGGAAGAGGAGAAAGTGCCTTATGCCATCTATTTTATCAGTAAGAACCTATCAAAGGCTGAGCTAAACTATACTATGACCAAAAAGGAACTCCTGGCTATTGTGCATTCATTGAACAAATTTAGGCATTACATTACAGGCTATCAAACATTTGTGCATACTGATCATGCTGCAATCAAATATTTAATGAATAAACCAGATATGAATGCTATAATCATAAGATGGTTTCTTTTATTACAACAGTTTGATCTAACTATTATTGATAACCCTCGTAAGGAAAATGTTGTTGCTGAATTTCTATCTAGGATGAATCTGCTTACATGTGAAGAAGGAATGGTGGATGACCAGTTACCAGATGAGAATTTGTTTGTTATTTCAATTCTCTCCCCATGGTTTGTTGATATAGCAAACTATCTGGTATCATCACAGTTCCCACCAAACTTTCCCTCCAAATAAAAGAGAAAGATAATCAGAAAGAGTGTCCCCTTCACCTGGATTGGGGGAAATCTATTCAAACTTGGCCCTGATCAAATCTTAAGAAGGTGTGTAAGGGAAGAGGAATTATTTGACATCCTTCTAACTTGTCATGATGGGTCTTATGGAGGTCACTTTGTAGCAAAGAGGATAGCATTCAAAGTGTTGCAAGTAGGCTATTTTTGGCCTACTCTTCATCAAGATGTGAAAAATTATATTATTCAATGTGATCGGTGCCAGAGGATAGGAAATCCTACTCCAAGAGATGAAATGCCCCTACAACCTCAAGTGACTTTCGAGCCATTTGACAAGTGGGGCATGGAATTCATTAGGCCTATCAACCCTCCTTCAAAGTGAAAACTACACATCATTGTGTGCACTCATTATTTGACTCAGTGGGTTGAAACTAAGGCAATTAAGGCAGCAACAGAATAAAAGGTGGTTGAGTTCCTAAGGGAGAATATATTCTACAAATTTGGGTACCCTAGAGAGCTAGTCACAGACCAAGGCAGCCAGTTTAGCTTTAGCATAATTGAAGAACTTCTTTGCCATCACAAAATCAAGCATATGACCTCTACTCCCTAGCATGCACAAGCTAATGGGTAAGTGGAGGTGACCAATATGGCACTGGAGAACATCTTAACTAAGGTAGTGAGCAACAATAGAAAGGACTGCGCAAAGAGACTAGTTGAGGCCACCTAGGCCTATAATACCACATGGAAGACCACCACTGGATTTAAACCCTATGAGCTGGTCTATGGGAAAAAGGATTTGTTGTCCATTGAGTTTGAATATAAAACATTGAGGATGGCAGCCCAACTAGATTTGGATATCAGCATGCACAAAAAGAAAGATTGTTACATCTGAATGGCTTGGATGAATTCAGAATGTAGGCCCTCCTACATACAAAGATAGTTCAACTTCATAGGAAGATCTGGCATGACAAGCACATCCAGGAGAAGCAATTTCAAGAAGGATATTGGGCATTGTTATATGATTCCAGGTTTAAAGATTTCAAGGGCAAGCTAAGGACAAGATGGCTTGGACCTTATGTGGTGGAAAGATGCCATGACAATGGTTCAGTGCAAATTAGAACTATTGATCAAGAAGCCATTCCATTGCTAGTTAATGGAAACTGATTGAAAATGTACAAGAGGCCTTTCTCAAGACAAGAGTTCATTGACAACATCAATAAGATAGTGATGATGGTGGAGCAAGTTCCATCTCCTCCCTCATCAGGTCACTGAAAAAGAAAAAAATAAGGATTCAGGTGAAAACCTCCATAAGGCGCCCGAGTCCCATATTGGGTTGAAAACCTCATGAGGCGGCCCAAGGATGAGAAAAATTAAAAAGCATAAGAAGATCCCTCATTGAAAACCTTCCTTGAAGCCCCTAGGGAAGATATCTAGGGTGAAAAGCTCTCTGAGGCATCCTAGGTGTTTTTAAAAATATATATATAATCAAAAAAAGGAAGAAGAAAACATAATTGTTATTTGTAGGTGGGTGAAAAAGATAATCAAGGAGTAAAGAGAAGATCCAAAGGGAACCATACCTCACATCTATTCATTTCCTCCACTCCTTACCATGCATCCCTCCATCAATTCCATTGTTTTTCACTTCATTGCTTCAATTTAGGTGAATATTGTGTTTTCTAATAGAATCACCTCAACCATTACCATCATCCCTACATCCAGATACACTCCTACTCCCTTTGTCCATTCATTACAACATGCTCACAGCACCAGCCAACAACATGATCAAGAAATTCTAAAGGAGCTCCACAACAACAACAACATTAGATCCGAGAGCTCCACAACAGCAGCAACAACATCAGATCTTCAGTCACAGACACCTACAAAATATAATAAAACATCAACAGACAGTAGAGGAGGAAGAAGAATGGCCATCAACAACACCTCTGATCTTTGACAACTGCAACATGGCATCAAGACCATAGGTAAGTATCCCATTCACTCACTCATATACATCATCTAATCAAAAGTTGTAAAGGTTAAGAGTAGTTGGTTTATAAGTGAAAAGGTGGAAAAAAGGAAATTCTTTAATAAGTAAAAAGACAATGCAAGAGTCCATAGATACAGTATTGTTATGACAACCATTTGATAATTCTTGAAGAATTGAGACTTGGGGTAGAAACACCAGTTCACGAAAGACTTAGCATACCCTATTTTTTGATGCAATCACTCATAGAATCCAACAACAAAGTAAAGGGAGGGAATTCCCAACAGTTGGCTCACCATGATTTGATTAGAATCCTCATTAAGGATTCCTTCCAAAACCTCAAAGTTCCTATAAAATGGTCAGTCTTCAGAGACTTACCAGCAGAGGATGACATCAAAAATCTCATCTACAGTGTTAGTCCTTCTGTCAGTGAGGAGGAGGCAAAACAAGAAGAAGATATAGAGCTAGATGGGATGAGATGAATAAAGAAGAAACTAATAGAGAGGAACATGCTAAAACAAAACATAAGGAAGATGATGCTGAAACAGAACACAAGGAGGATGATGCCGAAACAGAGGAAGAAACTGATGGAGATGAGAAAGAACAACAAAAGGAAGAAGATAAGAAAAATAGAGAGAACAACTACAGGAAAAGGAAAACCAGCTAGCATGTATGGCCAACCTCTCCTTGGAGGCCATCTAGTGTAGGATGCCAGCTAAATCATATACTCCTTAACTCAAAGAACAATGGTTGCAATTTCATATTAAAACACTAGCACAAATGAGCACCATGCCATTTCAGGACTGCAAACAGTTTATTGATCTTTGTGATCAAAGTGCACTAAAGGATGGGGCCAAAATGGTTGAGTTTTACTTGCATAACATGGCCCTCACAGACATGAATATTTGGGATCCTAATGCAGAGCTAGGAGATCTACAATTAATGGCTTTGGCATCATCGATGAACCATGAGAGGTAAAGGGTTGCAGAGATGAAAAGAATAATGACCAGAGAGAAAAATATACCTCTTTTTACCAGAGCTGAACAATCAAATCCCATGACCCTAATCAACACCCATAATCTAATTACAAATGATCCTTAGTTGGCACTTAGATATCTTGCTGTCGAAGAGCAAGCAATTTCACATTTTGAGGATATGATTAGGCTGCTAAGATGATAATATACATGCCTGCTAAAAGAGATGGAACACACTGCCACACATCTTGAAGATCACAGAATAGCACTCCCCTCAAATGTTGAGAAAAGCACTCAATAGGACACCTATGTATGAGCAATCAATGCAAAGGTTGAAGGTCAATTGGATAGGACTAAAATTTAGTCCACCACTACTCCTAGGGATGGTAGAAGGGAGAAAAGAAGAAGAGGAAAAGAGGCAGTGGGAGGAAGTAGAAAGGAAAGCAGGCTTCTATAAACAAGAAGAAGAGACCATAGTAGAAGAATGGGATGTCAGAGAGGTTACCAGAGCCATGAAGAACATGGACATTGACTAAGTTACTCAGAGGATGAGCAACACTTTCAGTAGGGGGGTGATGATGAGCCTCAATATTGAGTAATTATATGGGCCTTAATTGGCCTTAATTCACCTCCTAGCTTAGTAGAACCAACCATTATCACAGCTTATTGCATACTTTTGATTATATTTTGTTTATGAAATGAGTTAGAGTTGGATATTTGGATTTTTGGTCTAATGTGCATGTAATGCAGGAATAAAGGATGAATGCAAGGAACTATGGCAAGGATTAGAGGATAAAAGGATAAATGCAAGGAACTATGGCAAAGACCTTGGGTAAAACTAGAATGGGACAAGGAAGAGTAACTATAGGAGGTAAATCCTCCTCATTTACTACCCCTCCATTCAGATATTCCACCATCAGCTTGGAGTGCACACAACCATCACTTTCAAGACTAGAAGATAGCCAAGCATGTGAAAAGGATAGAAAATAGTTTATCTTAAGTTGGGAGCCAAGCCTCCCTAATGGGAAGGAAGTCGTTAGAGACTTCAAATGTATAAATAGAAAGGCTTAGGACCTCATTAGGATTTAGACTTCTATTGTAAAACTCTGTTTTATTTCAAAGCTGCAAAGACTTGTGACAGTTTGCTCTGTAATCCATGGTTTTTCTAATAAGAATGAGTTCTGTTTAAGTTAGCTCTGAGTTAACTTCGAGGGTTGAAGCTCTTGGGTTAGGGCCCGACCCAAGAAACCACAACTCCTCTTTACTGTACATGTATACTAGCACAGAGTTTTGTTCTATTTATTTGCTTAGGTATTTTCATGGTTTTCTGTTCATTTGCTTAAGTATCCTTATGGTTTTCACTATTTATTTGCTTAAGTAGTTGCAATTTCATTACAAAAATATAGCGTAGATCATGCATGGTTTTCCTATTCATCTATTTTAGTAGTTGCATTTGTTGTAGTTTACTTTCATTAATTCCTTTTTTCAATTCACAGGTTAGTTAGAGGACAAAGATCACTATCAGGTTGTGCGTAGGTGTCTCAGCCTCATCTCCTCCCTCTGGGACCATGACTTGAGGAACGGACCCTTTAGCAACCCCAAAAGCATGTCTCAGGTTCTCACATGGGATATGGAGTTCGATGTTTAATGAGGTTATTTGTTCACCCGCACTGGTTTTCTTTGTCATTTTCATTTGAAACTGCCTCCATCATGTTCCTCATGCATCACTTCCTCACCGTCCGATCACCAACAAACCTTCACAATCGCCATTGGATTCACTATTTTCTCCAACTGCTACCTCGCATGGATTCCACCACTTACTTTATGAACTTTAAGTCCCCACCATTAATCTGCCTTGCATGATCCGATGGCTATCATGTCACTCGATAACTTTAGGCACTTTAAACCCCCATCGTCGATCTACCGTGCCTAATTCAACGGCTGTCGGTTCACCCGATCACCAACTAGCTTGGCTAATCTCCACCATTGATCAACCCCACCTGATCTAATGGCTATCGCACAATCTCATGCAGATTAGTGCACGAACATTATCTGCCCGAGATCACAGGAGAAAAGTGGTTTTCTCGTGCTATGTGTCATGCATTAAAGCTAATCATGTGAAATTTCCAAATACTGCTTATAGCCTAAAGGGCGCATGAGAAACTACTTACCGCCTTAGAAACCTGCTCCCTCATTTCTGCACATTTCTTTTCCTCGCGATATGATCTCCACCATCCATCTCTTGACTTCACCCATGCGATAAGATCTTAGCTATTCATCACTCCTGTTAGCCTCATTCTTCCACCTCTTGACTTCACCCGTGCGATTAGATATCAGTCATTCATCTCCTGTTAACCTCATTTGTCCATCCACTCACGTCATCCCTCGTGACACGATCTTCGCCATTCATCCTATTTGTTCCCTTGCTCGTCCATCCTTTCACCTAAGCCTTCGCGATAAGATCTCCACCATCCATCCTGTTAGTTAACCCTATTCGCCCATATATCTACGTAACCTCCTGTGATGCAATCTCCATCATTCACTTTCCTTTCACCCAACTGATCCAACGGTTCATATGCATTGTTTCTCCCTCACGTCATCCTTTCACTGATTTCATCCTCCGATTGCTTTTTCTACTTGAAGCCTCATTTAGCTTAAGTTTCTTTGTTACACCTTAGTCTAGTTTTGATGCTCTTTACTTCTACAACTTAGATAATTAGCATTAGGTTAGTGTTAATTTAGCAATTTTGTTTAGCACAATTGTTTAATTGGTTAGTTAGGTTATGGTGTAAGTCTAGCATTTCATGTTGTTTTCTTCATTACTGCAGTAGAGTAGCTCTCTCTTAGAATTTAAGCTTCTTTTGTTTAGCACAATTGTTTAATTGGTTAGTTAGGTTATGGTGTAAGTCTAGCATTTCATGTTGTTTTCTTCATTACTGCAGTAGAGTAGCTCTCTCTTAGAATTACTGCAGTAGAGTTAAGCTTCTTTTGACCATATAGAATTTTAGCTTGGAACCCCTGGGGTCTCTTGCTAGACAAACAATGACAACAAGCACAACCTTCATTTCTACTTGTGCATATAACACTATCACTTCCAAGTTTGTACGAACCTCAGGTTGATAAGTAAAGCTGATATCCCTCGGAGTTGTAGCATTATTGTTGCAATACCTAGGCTCATCAATAACCTCATCAATGTGGAAAGAAATTTTCCAATGGAATAATGAAACCACTTACTAGTTTAGAACAATTACTCTGAGAGGAGGTCAAATAAGGTTGGGTTGTCCAAATAAAATACCTTGTTTTAATATATACAACCAACCAATGGAAACAAGAACTATAGCTACATATACAATTTCTTAGGAGGACAAAGTATGAAATGAACAAACTCAATCTATAATTCAATGTAATAGATTCAACACAATTTTATATATGGATTTGTGATATATTCATACAAACTCCGGTTTCAAGATTCAATATAAAAGGGCCTTTATATGGGTTCACTTTAATATATACTCAATGTAGTCAATATACAATCTACTTGAGATTTAATATAAAATTGGGATTTATAATAAACAAAAGCCATATAGTGGCAATGTTAAAAAAACAAAAACAGTGATATTGTCATCACGTGACTCTTGTTATAATAAATAAATAAAACCAATTGTTATAATTATGATAAGTACTCACTTTTCATTAATTCAAAATTATAATGAATATAAATGCATGTACTAATTAATATGGTAGTGAAATACCTATTAAAAAATGAGGGGTCACTAAGTACTTAGTGAATGAAATTTAAGATATACATTAAAAAAAATAAAGTTCAATGGTTTAAATTATTCACTTATTTAGATTTTAAATAATAAATTATTTTTTTATTTGTTAATTTTTTTTTCCAATTAAAAAATAAATATTAATATAATTTCTATTTTTTTTAATTAAAATTATGATATATTTCTACTAGTGTAAAATAATATATATATATATATATATATATATATATATATATATATATATATATATATATATATATATAAAGCAGTTCTCTACTTATGAATTGAATATCAATTTAGATGTGCCATATCTACTACTAACAAAAATATGGATTAATTAAGTAATTTAAACAAAAACCTTATAATATTTTAGGTAAGATATTTACATGCTTCATCAAGTGAGGAAAGGTTTATGATCACTCAGAAGTCAACAACAAATTCAGAGGATGGTTGGATTCGCTCAATGTGCTTGGAAGAATTTCTATGAAAAATGATGAAAACTAGTGAAGGAAATGGTGAAAAAAAGGAATGACTATGGTGGATGGAGTGGAAGGTGGTTGCTGGCTATGAAGTCTTTGTCTCCTCCTGAAGCACCTGCTTTTCATAAAACATGTATAATTCCCAAAAAGCTATGTAAACAAGAAGCATTATCATAATCTAGAAAAGAATAATTAATAAACTAACTGCCTACATTATGCATGAGCAAAGTTGCTGAAAGGAATGAATGCATGGATGAGATCTATTGCAAGAGTGAAAATAGAAGAGATGAAAATCAAATCCTACTTTGCAAAACTGATCAAATTCTAACTTAAATACGATAACCTCTAAAGCTTATGCAAGAAATAGAAATCTGTGTTTTTGGGGCTGCATAATGGTCCCTTCCTCAGATCATGATCCCAAAGGGAGGAAATGAGGCCAAGACACCCACTGAAAACCTTGTGCTACTCCTTTTATCCCTTCTAACCTGTTATTGAAGTAAGGCACGAATGGAAGAAAACTAATAAACAACCAATCCAATCTACACTACTTGTAATGAAAACACATCTAAAAGCAAATTAACAATGAAGCTATGAGACTAATCTAAACATACAGATACAAGAAAGGGGAGCCTTGGCTGCTAGGTTTGGGCCCTAACCCAAGAGATTAAGCCCTCTGAGTTAACTCAGTGCTGGCTCAAAACAAAACTCATTGTTATTACCAAAACATAAAATTACATCAATAAAACTTTAACAAGTCTCGAGCTCGAAAATATCTTAGAGTTTTACAAAAAAAATTCACATCCTAATGAGGTTCTAGGCCTCTCTACTTATAAAGCTAAAGTCCCCAACGAATTCCTTAAAATTAGGGAGGCTCGACTCTCGAACTCGAGATAAGCTAGCTCTTTGTCTCTCACTTGCTTGACTACCTTCTAATCCTCATGGCTTGGCTGCTTGCACTCCAAGCTGGTGTGATGGATGGAGGAATATTCGAATGGGGGAGAAGTAAATGAGGAGGATTTACCTCCTACAGTCCCTATCCCTTGTCCCATTCGAGTTTTAACCTTAGTATTTGCCCAAATTCCTCGATTTTCTCCTTCAATCCTGCATTCAATGCATATTAGTCCACTAGGAATCATATCTAGCTCTAACTTATCTCATAAACAAAATATAATCAAAAACATGTAATAAGTTATGAGAAGAGTTGGTTTGACTAAGCTAGGAGGTGACTTAAGGCCAATATAATTACCCAATGATGAGGCTCATCATCAACGCCTACTGAAAGTGTTGCTCATCCTTTAAGCAACTCAATCAATATCCATGTCCTTCATAGCTCTAGTGGGCTGCCTGACATCCCATGACTCTGCTATGGTTTCCTCTTCTTATTAATAGAAGTCTGCTTTCCTTTCTACCTCCTCTAACAAACTCTTTTCTTCTTCTTCCTTCCTTCCTTCTAGCATTCCTAAGAGTAGTGGTGGATTGAGTTTCAGGCCAATCCAATTGACTTTTAGCCTTTGCATAGATTTCTTGTACATGGGTGTCCTGTTTAGTGCTTCTCTCAATCTTTGAGGAGAGTGGTACTCTCTTGTCTTTAAGATGTATGGAAATGTGTTCCATCTCCTTAGGCAGGAATGTATACTATCATCCCCTAACAACTTGAACATGTCCTCAAAATTTGAAATTTCTTGCTCTTGGGCAGCAAGATATCTAGGTGCAAGTTGAGGATCATTGGTAATCAAATTATGGGTACTAATGAGGGCCATGGGATCTAAATTTTCATCTCTGATCATAAGAGGTTCAATTTGCTCTCTTGCCAATATCTTCTTCATCTCTAAAGCTCTTGATTCCTTATGGTTCATCCATGATGCCAAAGTGTTTAGTCAATTTAGTGTCCTAAATTACTACATAAATTATCAATCCGGGTGTCGTAAAATAATGAAGTGTAGTGCACTATATGTGCTAAATAACCCTTTTTGACCTCATTATAATCAATGTGGAAAGAAATTTGCCACTGGAATAATGAAACCACTTACTAGTTTAGAACAATTACTCTCAGAGGAGGTCAAATAGGGTTGGGTTGTCCAAATAAAATACCTTATTTTAATATATACAACCAACCAATGGAAACAAGAACTATAGTATTCAATATTTATAACTACATATACAATTTCTTAGGAGGAAAAAGTATGAAATGAACAAACTCAATCTATAATTCAATGTAATAGATTCACCACAATTTTATATATGGATTTGTGATATATTCATACAAACTATGGTTTCAAGATTCAATATAAAAGGGCCTTTATATGGGTTCACTTTAATATATACTCAATGTAGTCAATATACAATCTACCTGAGATTTAATACAAAATTGGGATTTACAATAAGCAAAATCCATATAGTGGCAATGTTAAAAAAACAAAAACAATGATATTGTCATCACGTGACTCTTGTTATAATAAATAAATAAAACCAATTGTTATAATCATGATAAATACTCACTTTTCATTAATTCAAAATTATAATGAATATAAATGCATGTATTAATTAATATGATAGTGAAACACCTATAAAAAAATGAGGGGTCACTAAGTACTTAGTGAATGAAATTTAAGATATACATTAAAAAAATAGAGTTCAATGGTTTAAATTATTCACTTATTTAATTTTTAAATAATAAATTATTTTTTTATTTGTTAAATTTTTTTCCAATTAAAAAATAAATATAAATATAATTTGTTTTTTTGGTTAAAATTATGATATATTTCTACTAGTGTAAAATAATATATGTGTGTGTGTGTGTGTGGATAAAGCGGTTCTCTACTTATGAATTGAATATCAATTTAGATGTGCCATATCTACTACTAACAAAAATATGGATTAATTAAGTAATTTAACCAAAAACCTTATAATATTTTAGGTAAGATATTTACATGCTTCATCAAACAAACAATAATTATAATAATGTGAATTATAATATTTTTTTAAAAGAAAAAGAGATATTAAAAATCATTTTAAAAATATATAATATATTTTTATTTATATTAAATAATAATTGCAATAATGTCAAATAATGAATGATTATACTTAGAAGACAAAAAAAGAAGCATCTCGTTGGTGCATCCTGCAAAGATTCTGAAGAATTTCCCCCCTACCTACTGATTAAATTTTCATACACAAAGACCTTATGTCGTTTTCTCTCAATCAAGATCGGCCAAACATGTCTATGGATAAGGGAGAACATCATAGAGACCTGATAATCATGGCACAACAATAGAAAAGTCAAAGATTTCATTGTCCTTCCTCTTCTCATCCGATGGGGCATTTGGCTTGCCAGAAACAAGATCATTTTCAATGACATCTTGATTCCCGTAAGTATTAGCATCTCAATTTTTTTCCATCCTCAAACTCCTACCCAAACCCAAGGCCGTGCAACACAACATAATTTCCCTTGACTCCTAGATTTACAGATCCAGGCCTTGCCCTTCTGCGATGGTGCCTCTTAGGGGGATCCAAAAGTTTGTGGCGGGGATGCAGTACTTCACATAGATGAAAATCATTATTTTCACATCAAAATGGGTTTAGTATAGGGAACCAATAATTTTGTTGAACTAGTGGCCCTCAAAATTATACTAATTTTTGCTATTGAAAAAATATCCTCTCTCTTCAAGTTTTTGAGGACTCCAAGCTACCAATTGGATAAATGGTTCATATAGATGTCACAATCAAAGGATTCAACCCCTCGTGGATGAAATAATTTGGTTGAAATCTACTCTCACTTATTTTTGTGCCTCACATGTATACAAGGAGCATAACACCATTACAGACACTTTCTCTAAGGAGGGTATTTCGATGGCTCGTGAGACATGGATGATCGCAAAATGACCTCTCCTATGAATTGTACCATCGACATTTCATCAGGAAAACGACACAACTTTTTTTTGCTATGTTCATTGTTTTATTATTACCTCATCAACAACTGACTCTTTCATAAATTTATTTTCTTTTATCACTTTTTGGCACATATTTAGGTTCTTTTATGGAAACACTCATTGAGGAGATTCATATTTTTGACATTTTTTTTAATGACAATCTTGTCATGTTGGCACATATATAGGTTCTTTTATGGAAACACTCATTGAGGAGATTCATTTTTTGACATTTTTGTTTAATGACAATCTTGTCAAGTTATGGGAAAAATCTTTCAAGATCTCTTTATCATCCAAATTCATGCTTGACATGTATCAAATAGAATGTAATTTTATAAAAATATAGTCTTTTGGCAATAATCACATTAGAAATATTTTGTTAACACATCCACAAAATATTTCTAAGATGATTATTGCTGAAAAATTTCTCAATATTCATAATATAATTTTATTTCATCTGATAATAAAATTAACCCTTTTTAAATTAAAGAAACTAAGTAATTATAGTAACATCTTAAGAAAAAAAGGAACAAGTTCAAAGTAATTAAAATAATATATTTATTAAATTTTTAAAATGACATTTATAAATTTCGAAGTAAGAAACATATGCTTCTGGATATTTAAGTTACATTTAGTCAATTAAAAAAAATATTAAAATTACTTTGATTTATTAATGATCATAATAATAATAATAATAAATAAATTTTTTTGTCTTTTTTGTCTTTTGGTTTGTTTGTTAAGTAATGCAAAGCTTGAAATCATTGGTATGTCTAATTTGTAGTTTGAATAACTTTGATCCCATAGCATTTAAGCTGTCAAAATCTCAAAATCACTAGGGATTACATTTGGCCTAGGCTACACCAACCTTAATATGACTAATTTTCTACTCACAAAATTTCAAAATAACCTTTTCACCATAAAAATACCTTAACAAAACACTTTGTCACTATAAATTTTAAAAACATAAAAATTATTAAAATTTAAATATAAATGATTAAAAATTAATTTCATTTAACTTAAGTAATTATAATCTCATTATAGTAAGTAGAAGTAGATGAGACCCAAGGTGAAAATGGAGGTTCAAGAATATCATTTACAAAAAGAAAAGATGGAGGTCAAAGCTCGGCCACCAGATGCTCAATACCATGACAAATTGCAAATACTTTACAATAGTTGATTAAAATCAAAATTGTTGGTATTGAAGTACGGCAATGGGCTAGTTTAATTGAATATGTTTTATTTTTAAATAATGAACACATGTTTTTTTAATAATGAATAATATTAAATGTATTGCATTGTGGTCAAGTTTGTGTATGTAAAAGAAATGTTTTATATATTGTAGTGTTTTTTTGGGAGGTTTTTTCATAATGCATATTCTATTATTGTGAACATATTCCATTTATCATGATTTTATCCTTATCATTTAATGGTTGATGCGTTGTTAGTATTTATCTTTAGGTTTCATTCAGAAAGCTATTGGATATATGTATGAATTTAAAATAACTTTTATGTTAACTCAACTTGAAATACATTTTGATTCTTGCATTCAAATACAAGTGATATTGTCCAAATAAACTGAGTGCTTTTCTTTTACCATTGCTTTTCTCTTGTTTGGGGTTCCACATTTACACTTTATAAAATTTTCACTTCCCATGTAATTTTAGTTTTTTTTTGTATTTTCCACCATCAATAGAAATCTTTCTCAAATTTTAGGATAGAATAATAAATTGATTATTAAATAGTGAGGTTATGTACCATTTAGTTAATTATATTAAAAAATGGTCTGAATAAACACGTAGTAGTAAACTTATTAGGTTTGATCAGCAAGAAATTAAAGAGGTCTTTTAAGCAATGAATATAAGTGCTTTGATGTTTTTATTGTTTTTATATTTTACTTATATGCGTTGGTTTTTGAAGAGCAATGATAAAACATGATTACAAGTGGCTTTTATATGTATTGACAGACAATTTACTTCATCCATTTGACTAATGTATTCCTTCACTAGTAGTGGTAGATTATTGATATAAGCCTAAGAACTATATTAACCATATTTGTTAATGTGGTTGTGCTAGTGAATACTATTAAATATATTGTAGTGGTTGAATTTGTACATGTAAAATAAATGTTTTTATTTATTGTTGCATTCTTTGTGGAGTTTTTTTCATGATGCATATTTTATTATCGTGAACATATTCCATTTATCATTATTTTACCCCTAACATTTAATGGTTGATGCATTGCTATTATTTATGTTTAGGTTTCGTGAATATATGTATGGATTTAAAATGACTTTCATGTTAACTCAAAATGAAATACATTTTGATTCTTGTGTTCAATTCACCCGATATTGTCCAAGTAAGCTAAATACTTTTTTTTTTTTTGTTGCTTTTCTCTTCTTTGGGGAAATCTGGTTCCACATTTGTAGTTTATAAAATCTTCATTTCCCCTGTAATTTTAGGGTGTTTTGTATTTTCCACCATCATTAGAAATATTTCTAAGATTTTAGGATCAAATGATAAATTGATTATTGAATAGTTATGTTATGTAGCATTTAATTAATTATATTAGAAAATGGAAATGAATAAAAGCATAGCAATAAACTTCTTAGGTTTGATTGACAGGAAATTAGAGACTTCTTTTAGACAATGAATCTAAGTGCTTCCTTGTTTTTATATTTTACTTATAAGCGTTTGTCATTTAAGTGCAATGCAAAAACTTGATTATAAGTAGCTTTTATATGTATTAACAGACAATTTATTTAATCCATTTGACTAATATGTTTTTTTCACTAGTAATTGTAGTTTATTGATACAAACCTACCACATATATCAACCACATTTATTAATGTGGTTGTGCGAGTTATTATGTTACACTTTTCTTTTCATAATCAAAATGTCCAATATTATCACATTTTTCTTTTCATAATCAAAAGTTCCAATCTTATCATAAAGGTTGAAAATGGTAACGATGTTGCTTCATCTACTAGCCAATGGTTCTAATTTTGTTTTTATTAGTTTGAGAACAATTAATAGAGTTCAATCTAAATTGAACAAAAGTTTTATTTTGGAGTTGGTTTTTCTCATATTACTTGTTTATTATTATATATTTATACGAGCAATTTATTAGTTTTTAAAGCTAAATGCATAGATATTGCATATTATATTTTTGGATATGAGAAATTTAAGGTTGTTTATTTTATTTTGTATTAATAAATAATCAATAAATAAATAGGGAAGATAAATTATATATTTTTTACTTTTGCATAAAATAAACATTACAATAATAATATTACTTTAAGGTTGTAGTCAAGCTAGATATAAAATTGGTATATCATATCTATTTTTTGGGGATAAGGGGCACATGTTCCTAAAGTTTAGGGAGGTGTAAATATTCTATATGATTTGAATTTGAGCCTATGACCTCTTACCAGAAAACATATGTTTCTAAAAATATATAATATAACATGAAGACAAAATAAAAATAAAACTATACATCTAATGCAAGTTAAAAATAAAAAAAATAATTGATGTTAGTGGTAAAATTGAACAGTGAATTAAGCCTAGTATACCCCAAAGGAGGGGAAGTAGACGCCTAAGAGAATAAAGGGTGGATATATTGTAAAAATAAAGTAGAGTGTAGTTTTTAGGACAATGGGTCAATGTGTCCCATGGAAAGTATACTTATGTAAAATTCACTCTGTGACATCAATTATAAGAAATATGGTTTAAGTCCATTTTATCACGTTTTCAAAAAAATGAAACTAATAAGTGATGGGTGCTTCCAAATTCTAACAAATTAACACTTACTAACTTTCTTTTCCCTTGGATATACCAATGGATCACACTATCTAATAGTGAAATGGATATACTTGGGTAGGGAAATTTTTTCTCTCTTACAAGAATTATATAGATGGTCACATGTAGATGAAGATAAAGCAATGCATGAAAATCAATCTTATTCAAACAAAGGGCATATTTGAGAAGAAACACATGGATTCCCACTTGCTAATGAAGTTTCAAATGGTCAAAGTATGAATTGTAATCACCCACTTTCTTCCCTCTCAATTACCTTACCAATTTATAATACTACATGGGGAGGAGAGATACATTGAATTGAAATTATTGAAACAGAAATGTATGATTCTAGCATGTTGCAAGTAACATATTGTCATTTCAAAAAATCTAATTGTAAAAAGGAATAACATTTGTGTAATTTACATATGCTCAATAGCATATTATCACACCACTAATGGCAATTTCATAATTCTTATTAAAATATCCTCACACCACTAAAGCCAACTATAAAAGAGAATAACATTTACGTAGATGCTATAATGGACATCAAACAACCATAGTCCCATATATTGCAAAAGAGATTTCCAATATTTTCTTGTAATAGAACCACAAGTTCGTAGTGCAAACACAAATTGTAAATGAAGAATTTAAAATATTATAGAGACATTTCATGTGCCTTTTTTATTTTCAATTGTATACATTTAGCTAAATTACTTTTTATTTTTAATGGATTTAACTTAATCAAATCTTGTAGAGGAAATTAAGGCTTTATCCAAAAACAACATTGTTTTGGTTTGTTTTTGTTGAAAATGCTAATTTAAAAGTAACAAACATGTGAGAAAAGACCAAAGCATAAATGTGCCACATTAAGTTGAGACATTATAGAGGAGATCACCAACTAATAATCTTAGTCCTCTCTAATTCCAAGTTAGAGTCATTCAATTCATATCCCAATAGTCCTAAACATTTATAATGATTTACCATAAGACATATACTATAACATGCCTCTACATACATTAGTACAAATGAAAATTGGTATAGTCATTTTTGTCATTTAATTTTTGTTGAGATTTTTTTCTAGTTAATATGTGGGTACTTTTTTCTATGTTCAGATCTTTTTATTCAATTTAGCTTTAAGTAAACTTAATGGCTAAAAATAATTTTTTAAAAATCCAAAATAATGAAAAAATGTTAAGCTTTAGGTTTACCCTCATGAAAAAAGAAATATATTTATTAGTAAATTAAGTGTCACACTAACAAAATTTCAATTTGTTGTAAATTTAATTTCAACATTGAAGGAAGAAAAAAAGATTAAGACTATTTTTCAATGAGATGAAAATGAAATGGATATGTTATGTAATACGAAATATATCATTTTAATATGAAAATCAAAAGTGTAATTTCCATTTAATATTTGAATAAAATTAACATTTTTTTAGACAATAAGACATCAAATTTTGAGGAAAAAAAAATCAATACAATGAAATAGTTTTTTTTTTTAATGTAAGAACTATAATGTAATATACATATCTTAAATCACCTACAAAGATTTTCTTATATTGGAGGAAACATGAATGGTTCATATATGTGTGTGTGAGGTTTTATTATAAAATTTCCACATCAAATAATTTTGATATATTATTTAATTTATATATATAAAGATAATTATATGTTCACGAGTACATGAAATGTAATTGGTCTTTTACATATTTACCTAATAAATATTTTTGCATTATATTCCTTCACTTAGGATATGTTAGTTTTTATTATTCATGCAATATTGACTAACAATTATAGCATAGCATAAAAGCATTGATTAAAGTCATTTTTTTTTGTTCTTCTCAAAAAATATATTGATTGAAATTCAAAATACATAATCTCATCATAAAATATTTTAAACTCAACAATTTAAAAATATAATTTACCAATTTTTGAAGTCTCCAAATCCACTCAAAATATAAATTTATAATATAAAAATAGATTATTCATAAATAAATTTTCTCTAGCTTATGTATTGGTGTGTCATTTTAATTAAAATGTACATAACACCCTATTGAAATATATTGTTTATCTTGTTATTTTCTACTTAGTAAAGGATATAGTAGGTAGTGTGTTAGCATGTACATAAGCTCAAAAATTAGCACTCTAATGAGGGGAAATTCCACTTGATTTATTCATTGTTTCAAAATTGGAACAATTTGGATTGCCTTAAATTGGACTAAAATCTCTAGGACAAAAGGTTCATGGTCAAAATTGTCATTAGTTAGACGAAACAATGTTTTCCAACAAAAAATTTCAATTTAAGAGAAGATTTCCACCTAAAAGATGAATTTACCCACTTAATATATCATATACATTGGTGCACAATTCTTTTAATCCACATTTGAATTATTATTCTTTGAAATGTATGTTTTCATAAATAACATCTTAAGCTCATCAACATAAGGTGGAAGACATTGAAATATCCATTTATAAAATGGCAAGTTAATGAGTAGAAAGTGTTGAATTATGCATTAGGTGGCTCCTAGTGTCGTTTGGCTAACTCCTAATTTCCTCCTTCATTGTCCTCCTCAGCTTCCTTTATCATCCACATTTCCGTTGTTCTTACACTTCTTTACAAGATTGTATTTCTATATAACATAAACACTCAAGTCACATAGCAATCCTGAATAACAAATCTTATCATGATGATTCTAATTAGCCTTTACTATTGGGGCTAAATTGTTTTCTATTCGGGTTAAATACTTTCCATTAAATAAATATGTTTTTTTATGAGCCACATAGGAGTGAACTCGCCAAAGAAGAATTTGTTTATTTACTTATTCATTGAAGTACCATATTTTGTACAAGAAGTTCAAAGTTTATAGGTGTGACCTTGCACAAATGTGGTATATGGGAAGCTAGATTGAGAGAAATTTATTGGAAAAAAGTCAAATGGTGGGAATCAATATGCGCACCAACTATAAGTGTTCTATTTGTTTAATGTGAAGAGTAATTTGATGTCTAGCATGTATTCCATCTTAGAAATTATTTCATAAGCAATTTTGATATAATTGCTTGAGCAAAGAGAGCATTCAATATAAAAAGAGTAGCATGCTTTTAGGGTCCATTCCATATAGAGGAAATGCTTCACTAAAGTCCACAAATAAATTGATATTCACATGTAGTGGGAGGAATGAGTGGAAAAAACGAGATCTATGCATGTATCATCAAATCTTGGCACGCTATCGAAACATGTATAGGTTAATGTTTATAGAGATGGATTTGATAAAATCATAGCTCTAGAGATTTTTACTCAAATCCTCCACATGATGTGATGAGTTGGAAAATTGAATTGAGAAGTGGTTTAACAAATGATTACTAAATGCAGATAGACTTCACCAAACATGGAATAAGTGGCATTGTATTCATTTAAAAGTAACCATTTTAACATTATTGGATAGTTGACTTGGAAAATGACCATTAAGAGGAGCTACTCGCCAAGGCAATAGGTTATTCTCCTATAATAGAATTCACCAATAATTATAAATGAATTCATGTAATGAAATATACAATATTTATAAGTGACTAGGGTTTTTGAGATATACATTTGATTTTGAACACGTTATATCATATAAATAAACTGTTAATATTAAAAATTAAATATTTGGAAAAAAATAAAAAATAAAAATATTAAAAATATTTTAAAAATATTATTATATTTATAATAATAATTTTATTATTATTTTGATTATATTGTTATTAATATATTTGAAATATTGCATTTGTTATTATTTTATTATAAAATCTAATTTAATAATTTAGTGATCGCATTTGATATATACTTAGCGACAAGCTTGGAATTTGACGTCTTACAGGACGTATTTTGAGTTGTAAGACGTATTTGATGGGGATTATGCCCCTGTAACCCGTCATTTTGACGTTTAATTTGAAACGTAAACCGTAAAAAACTATGATACCTATGTCGTACCTAAAATTACAAGTGCCTTGAAATTATGGGAGGATGGAGCAGTGGACCCGTAAGAATTCGACTTCGATCTTAAATTTATTTAAATGCTCCTAGTCGTGACTGCCTAGTGCCTACCATTCCTTTCCTTTTGATAGTTGGGAGTAACTCCTCCTTGCATGGAGCTACCATCCATGATCCGACCATTATCCATACGAATGATGTTATTTATGACCAAATTTAATCGGGAGCTACCATGGTGCTCCCATGGTCCATCGCAGTATCTACCCTTCAAATTATAATGCCTAACATCAAGTCAACCACTGATTTGAAAATGCAGTGACTAGGAAATTGCCGAAACTTCGCTTCCTTTAATCCACCTATCAAAAAATAATTTAATAGTAAGAAAAATGAATTATATATCATTGTTTTAGTTTCTTCAACGAAACAAGAATTTCAAAAATCAGCTAGATCTCATTGTTATTTTGTTTTCAATCGATTGATGTATTATCTTCTATGACATCAAAGCCTTCAGAGCTTCGCTGGACGAGGGTAAAAATGGAGTCTATGCTCATCTCTTGGCGTGCTCAAAGAGAAGAAAACATCTGGTGGTCGACTCTGGCATTATAGAAAGATTTGGGAATGTTGTCTCTGAAGCTGCAGAAATGAAAGGTTTTGACAGAGAGACTTATAATTGTAAGTTTATTTTAAATGGAGTGACAGTGGTGAAGATGAACTTCATATGCATGGTAGCATTTTTGAAATGTGGTCAATAAAACCTTTTTTCTCTTGGGAAAATAATTGAGAATAAACAAAGATTTTGGAACAGTAGAAGTTAGCATAAAGCAACAACAAGTGAAATTAATAGTTTTGTCATAGACTAACGAAAGCAAAGTTGGATAGTGATAACTTGAAAAACCAAAAATGCATAATTTTTGGCTTCAATCCAACTAATGTTTGTGCGGTCTTTATTATGGTGTTTTGTTTAAAGACATCTAACTAATTTCAACAAGTGTTTACCTTGGACTAAAGGTTGATTTATGTTGTAATGTTGGTGTTTTACTTGTTAAAATTCTGGTTTTTCCTCATTAGATCTAGAAAGTTTTAAGGAAAGAGAAATTCTTATCCTTATAATCGTTTGCGTTAATAAAGGGTTACCTCTATAAGTGTGCAGTGAAAATTTTGTATAATACAAATATAAAATATAAAAGAGTCACTTAGTTGTCTGAATAATGTTTAGATAAATGGTTATTTAAATAAAAGTTAAGTTAAATTTGTTGTTTATTATATTTATTAAAAAATGGAGAAAATAAAATAAATTCTAGCTTTTTTTTAATGCCTCATGGGACTTTTGTTACTAAATAATTATTGACATAAAATATATTTATTGTTTTTGTTATTTATTTAGTGCTATGTGATTTTATAAAAAAGGTTAATGTTGATTTTTTCTTCTATCATCAAGTAGGTTATTTTCCTGAGTTTTTCTTTTTTTTTGGGAAATTCTTTTTTGGTTAATTTTGACTTAAATTGGACAGGGATATCTTGAAATTGTAATTTCCAAATGTAAAATCTAAAAAATATTGAGTGTAGTGGGATGCTTTAGATAATTTTCGACTGTAAAATCTAAAAAATATTGAGTGTTGTGGGATGTTAGATAATTTTCAACTACAAAATCTAAAAAATATTGAATGTAGTGGGATGCTTTAGACCACAACGTTCAGATTAAGACTGGTTTTAATTTTATTTGGAAAGGAATATATTCATCTAACTCTTCAAAAATAAATGGTTATAAAAAAAATGTAGCATTATTGACAAGTGTATATTAAATAATCACTTAATTAAAAAATGTCAAAACAAAAATGATAAGGGAGGTTGACACTCTCAAATTTGCCCAAAACTTAAAATGAAAGACATGAAAAATGCAAAAACGTCATTAAATTTTCATTTGATAGGCAGAAAAGATAATGTTAAAACAGAAATGATAAGGAAGGTTGACACTCTCAAATTTGCCCAAAACTTAAAATGAAAAACATGAAAAATGCAAAAATGTCATTAAATTTTCATTTGAAAGACAGAAAAGATTTAAAATTCCAAACCTGGCGACACCACCAAAGCTCCAAAGTCCAATATTGTGCGTCATTCCTCAAAGACATAAAGACATGATTTGTATTATGTGTCATTCCCAAAAGACATGAAAAAAATCATGTAAATAAATTGCGACACATTTTAATAAAAATAAAATCATGTAAAAACTCTAGTACACATATTCGAATTTACTTTGGGCAAAACTTAAATTTAACTTTATATTCATAATGAAAATAATCATGTAAAAACTCTAGTACACAGGTTCGAATTCACTTTGGGCAAAACAAAAGTTTAACTTTATATTCATAATGAAAATATTTTGATATGGTTTTGGGAATACACATGGTCGATTTCATCAATTTGAACATATAATTAATTAAATTAATTATAATAAGAAACATTTGGGATCTATGTTTAAGTGCATCCAGACTTGTTTATTAAAAATAAAAAAATCATGTAAAAACTCTAGTACACATTTTCGAATTCACTTTGGGCAAAACTTAAATTTAATTTTATATTTATAATGAAAATATTTTTGATATGGTTTTGTAAATACACATGGTCGATTTCATCAATTTGAATATGTAATTAATTTTAGATTATAATAAAAAACATTTGGGATCTATGTTTAAGTGCATTTGGACTTGTTTATTGTCTGTTGAAATGAAAAAAATTAATTTCAAATTTTGTGCTTATTGTTGGGCACCTAATTCTTAATGGGTTAGTGTAGAAGTTAAATAGACAAAAGGAATCCAAGAGACCTTGTAATTCTTAATGGGTTAGTGTAGAAGTTAAATAGACAAAAGGAATCCAAGAGACCTTGAGATGTGGAACCCAATGGTCACAATATGTACTATAAATGTATATCAATTGTTAAATTCTCTTGCTGCCCATGTGTGTTTAACATGGTATCAGTGCAGGAGTATTACTGCCCCTGCATAATTAATTTGAACCATTTGTTTTATGGCCTTTCTATGTAGGTTATTTCTGTCATGACTTCTACATTTCATGAATATTTTCTCAGTTAAATTTTAGCTGCAACTTGTTAGTTCTGCTACTATCTATCAAACCTACCCACTATTCTCTGACCATGAATCAGAAGAATTATTAGTGTATCGTATCACCCATCAAGCCAGCCAACATTCCTCTCTCTGCCAGCGAAATTGCAGCAAATGCTCTTCTGGTCAGAGTGTAGGTCTCAAATTAGTTTTATATAATGTAACTCCTCTGACATTTCTATTGCCCCAACAGACTGTGTACAATGTTTCTTTCCCAAATTTAGTTTCTTTTTGCAAAACTCGAACATTTTATTTCTGGTTCATAGCTGGTTCATAGCTGCTCCTAATTCATAAACCCCCACTCTTCCTGAAAATAGAGTTTCCTTGCAAAGAACCATCTGCGGTACATTATTACTACTTATCTGCGCCATTTATCTGCATTATTACTGTGAAGCACAACTATGAGCGCTTTCAAATGCGTATTGGCATATACGAAACCCATCTCTGATTTGAACGTTGAACACTGCTCCAGGTGGGCAAACTTCCTCATTGCAAGAGGTTGAAGTTTCAACTATCCAGCAATACCAAGATGTTTTTGAATGCCGAATTGTGTGAGCATCTTCAGAAATTACTATGCCAAGGAAGAAGCCGATTTTTCCTTCACCAAAGAGGTAGAGTATTCCTGTAATTTATTGGCTTAAATTTTCGAGTCCAAGAAGGTCGCCCTCTATTGCAGTGTTATTTCAACCCCATTGAGTTTAAGTTAATTTGTTGTAAGCTAGAGAGATGAAGAGTGGAAAACATACATGATAAATTTGTTCCATTAAAGCCTTACCCGAGATGGTGATTAAATTGCTCAGAAACTAAATTTACAAGGCACTCACAACGTTGTGGATTTAGAAGAATATTGCTCATTACCTTTCAGTGTTATTACAGAGAGTACCTCTGATGCAGAATTCAACGGAAAAGTTAAGAAGATTATCGATGTATTATAGCTCCCTTACGATGCATTTTGGGCAGCGATTATTGGTTTGAAGACTACAAGATCTCTTGGCCTTGCTGTAGAAAAAGAATGAAGTCTCTTGGATATTACAGCGTGGCAATGGACAAAGCTTTACTTCACAGTCATAATTGATTTATTGTTTGTTTTAATTGTATTTCTAGGAATGATGGCTTAATTCTCTTTGCATGGAGGAAAGGATGACTGGTATCCATTAACATAGAATTACTACTTTCCTGTTAGAAATTGAACGCAGTTGACCATCATTAAATCAGCAGTTGAACACTGGAAGTTCATATGCAGTTGAACACTGGAATTTCATCTGAAATCCCAAGTGGTGTCACTGGCCTATCTATCATGCGGGACTAGTATTGTCCATAATCTGCGAATCACTATGTTGTTCCATTGTGAATTTCGTATGGAGGGATTTGTGGTCTATCCATGTGGCCGTTTCATTGCATGGGTATGGAGAGTATTACGATTCCTTAGAAAGACGAATAGCACGGGTGGAATCTGAAGCATTACAGGGGAATGAGGAGTTTCGACTTGCACAATTCATGTCACTTCTTGAGTATTGTTGCAAGGATAGTGTGAAATAAAATTCCAATAGAATACCTATACTGGCAAGACGCTCGTACCTATACTGGTACATTATAGCATCGATAGCATATAGGCCATTTGTATTAGACAGAGAATTTCTTTTCATAATGTGACTGGACAGTGTTGGATTTTTCATTCTTTGTTACCCTGATTGTTCCACCACTTGAAAGAAATAAATCGTCTTGGTGATAGTATTCCTAAGCCATAATGAGCCTGCCCATTTGAGTATGTATGTTATGCGTTTCCTAGACCTGAAATTGTACATGCAGGTAGCAGAAGGTGTTCAACTTAACAGGTGTTAGACAGGAGCGTGATCCAATTGAAAGGGTCCGTAAACTTGTGCTAGCCAATAACATAGCCACAGCAGCTGAATTGAAGGATATTGAAAAGGAAGAAAAAAAAACAAAGAAGTTGATGATGCAATTGCCCCGACAAAGGAAATTCCAGTGCCAGATCCTTCAGAACTTTTTGCTCATGTATACGTAAAGGGGTTTGGGACTGAGGCATTTGGTGCAGATAGAAAGGAACTAAAAGGTTTATTGCCTTGATGAATGTTCTTTACAGTCCAATTTTTTGAGTTACAGTTGAATAGCAAATAAGAAAGCAAATGTTCAGTGGATGAATTTCACTGGTCGTTATTGTACAGTTGTTGGAGCTCCAGTGTAAAATTGATAAAATACATTGTATTTCTTGAATAGATGACTGTGTAAATCTTGCATCCTTGCTGATATATATTTCTGAGTGGAAAAACAAGTATTTTATTTGTTGTAGCATTTGAGTCTCATTGTTTGGGAATGCACAATATACTTTCCTTGTATATGAATGCAACCAACCATCGTTGTGTGTGGGTTTGGAGAATAAGTGTAGAGTTAAAATCTTGCTTTTGATTCATTCCTCAAGGAATAATCTCATTTGATTGTTGTAGTTTTCTGGGAGAACAAACTTTGAGAATACCTTTTAGTGACATTGGTTCATAGTTGGTTTAAAGCGTAAGTTTAACAATGGAGAATGGCCAGAATCAATGAAATATTAGAGTTCTTCAAAACTCTGATGTTGTCTACTACTCATGATACGTTAAAAGTCATCAAAGTTTCTCTCACAGAGGTTCAGGTCTGTCTACAAAATGCACAAGAGAAAATTGATTTTTTGCCTATAGCAAGAAGAATTAAAACAGAGAAGTCATTTTGAACATGTTTCTGTTCAGAACATTGAGATTGCAACCCATCAGAAGCAAGTCAATAATGTTATAGTTGGTTCAGATTTAGTACCCAATAAAGCAGCAGTTGTACATGCAAATGTAGAAACTCAGTATGCACTTCCCAAGCCTATCATCAGACCTTGGGAATAGCTTGTCCACAACAAACACAGAACCAGTATTGGATATGAGAAGGACTTGTCCTTTCATATTCCACACTACTCAAAGCCCATTTAGTTTCAGAGTGCTGGATTCCTTCATGACAATTCACTGCCAACTGTTCCAGATTCTCCCCCTCTTCCATAATAATAACGACAACAACAGATTTTGAAATACCAACACTGTGACCGAGTTGGCCATCTGAAAGATCACTATTTTGATCTTCATCCATGTAAGCACTGTCATAAAATTAGTCATTCTTCAAACAGATGCTTCAGAAACAAACGTCCTTCAAGAACAAAGATTCATCTTGGATGGATCACTTCTTGGCAATGGGCATCAACAACCAAGAAAATATTCCAATCACATGTCAGAACTTGTTCCAGAGTATTGAATAGTCTTGCAGTTGAGTTTTCTCCATCATCTCACCTTGTATCTCACAGGGGGGGAAATGATGGTCATCTACAAGCATCAAAGTCACATCAAGCGAGCCTGAGCCACAACCTGCCACACTAATTTTAGAGTTGTAGCCAGAAACAAAGATGCCCCTGAACAAGCCTTTAATTGGTAATCTGGGACACTTGCTCTAGCAGAAGACTTCAGCTTCTTGCCAGTTTTGGAAGAATTCCAGGAACAAAATTGAGAACACTTCCTCTAGTAGAAGACTCCAGCTTCTTGCCCATTTTGGAAGAGTTCTAGGAATTTCATTAAGCATTCGAGAGTTGTTGGTCATCCTTAAACCATCACAGGTTGAGACTTCCCTTTTAGGTTGAAGTTCTCCCTTTTAGGCAGGGTGAAACCTCCCTTTCATGGTTTGAAGGTTTCCCTCTTCAAAACAATAGGAGCACTTCCTCTAGCACAAGACTTCAGCTTCTTGCCATTTTTGGAAGAGTTCTGGGAACTGCACTAAGCGTTCCAGTGTTGGTGGTCATCCTTAAACCACCGCCCTTTATACCAACATTTCAAAGAGCACATTCAGCCTAGTGCTGCCATGCATTTTTGCACATTTTGTATTACAGTTCTCTTCCTGGACTCATACATAATCCTTCGGATTAAGGGGGGAATGTTGGACACCTAATCCTCAATGGGTTAGTGTGGAAGCCAAATAGACAAAAGGAGTCCAAGAGACCTTAGGATGTGGAACCCAATGGTCACAATATGTACTATAAATGTATATCACTTGTTAATAAAAATTGAATTCTCATGTTTTATCCTTCGTATTCTCTTGTTGCCCATGTGTGTTTAACACTTACGTTTGTCATATATATTTTAAGATGAACAATAACTATTTTAAGTTCATAAGAAAAGTTTTGGTTTAAACTCCATAATAATGTTAAGGGAGAACTAACCTAAGGAAAGTCAACTGCCCTAAGTTCGCATTTGAGTTGACTGCTAGATTAATGAAAAGTAAATAAATTGCAACGTGTCAACAAATTAAAATCTAAAAGAGAGGACAACTATTAGATGTTTGGGTCGGGTAGCTATACATTTAAGATATTGATGCATGTGGCATTTAGAAGTAAGCTAGGTTAGGAGTTGTGTGGCATTTAGAAGGCTGTAGTCTAACGAGCTGGAGGAATTTCTCGGAAAGTTATGGAAATTCCGGTCATATTTAGAGAAAATCTAGAAAGTTATGGAAATTCCGGTCATATTTAGAGAAAATCTCGCAAGGATTTTTGTAAATCTAAGTTATAGTTGTTAAACTTCAAAATTTTAGGTATCCTAAATGTTTTTGATGGTGCTAAATCCATTTCCACCATCAAAAACACCATTCAAACACTACCTCTACAAGATTTTTTGAAATTTTTTTTCCCAGATTCCTGCCATGTTTGGCCGTTCGGGTAATTCCTACTCCATTTAGAAGTAGCCTAGGTTAAGAGTTGAGCATTTTTTATTAGTGAATTTTGCTACATTGTTCATTTGATTCTGACTATTGTGCTTGGCGGCTTATTGTCGCTGCTCAACTGTGTGTCTCAACTTTCTTGGTATTGGTGGCTTTTTTCTCTTGGTATGTACCTCACTTCTCCTTTGAGAGAAATTACTCTAGGTCTTAAAGGAGAGCAATTACTCTAGGTCTTACATATTGTCCATTGATGATTAAGGTAGGTTTCATATGGCAGAAGTGAGTTATACATTATATATTTTTCAGTGGGATCTACAAACTATAATTAACAAATTAGACGAACTATGAAAATTGGATATAAATTCTCTATCCGATCGAAGTCCTGCATATAACTCATAGTTATAAGGCATCCTATTTTGCATAAAAGGAAGTTATTATTGAGTTAAGTCTTCTGTGATTCATATTAATTTTTTGGGAGATGTTTTTGGGCGATAATCACAAAATTCATTTGTCGACGCGTTTCAAACCAACAAGTGTGGTTCATCGTGAGGACAAGATGAAGAATCAGATCATGGTAACCATAGGGAGACCGACCATTCAAACAGCTAGAAAGAAACATCTATTTTCGACCGAAAGAAACAACTACATTTGACTCGGAAGTTAAATAGGGAGATCGACCATTCAAACAACTAGAAAGAAGCGACTATTTTTTACCAAAAGAAACGACAACGACTACATTTGACTGGGCTGTCAAATGTAGCCATTTCTTTTGGTAAAAAATAGCAGTTTCTTTCTAGTTGTTTGAATGGTCGATCTCCCTATTTAACTGGTTATCTTGACCTGATTCTTCATCTATTTAACTGGTTACTATTATCACCCCAAGAAACTCTCCTAAGTTGTATATCATAGATGCTCGGGAACATTACAAACTCAACAAAACTATTGGAAAATTGGTGGATGAATGAAAGAAACGCTGCATATTTAGGCCAGATAACCACTTCTACTATGCTTGACCCAGACATGGGTGAACACCCCCAGACTACAAGGATTTAAACCACCAATTACTCACAGTGTTAAGAAAATGTGATGATGGAGAACACTGACCACACCAGCAGATGCACAGGACCCTGTGAGGGTCGGCTGCAACCAGTTAAAAGCTCTGTAAATTCTATTTCGTAACGCACAGACATGATGACAGCTCTCTGGCATTAAAATAACAGAAACCTGCATACAAATTCAATGATACATGCTAAATTCAAACACATAGGTGGGATGACATCCCCTCTAATGCCAAATATCAACAACACATGAATAAATGCATAACAGGCACAACCTGGAACAAAGAAGAAGAAGTGGACAGTGAGCAATTAACATAAAAGAAGCTTGCATTAGCTGAAAATGAAGACCAGACGCTGCAGGTATCATAGTAGTTACAGTCTCCAGAAGTTGAAGCTTACAACAAGATAACACTCATCAACCTATTACATTCTGTCTTCTGGATATATATTGAGGTCGATTACAAAATTGCTCTGTTGTGCTATACGAGGAAGGATCATAATGATCAACAACCATATTAATTCTCTGGAATGGGCCTCTGACATGATCTGTTGCTTTAATGAACAAAATCAGCCTTCTCTGGTGTTCTGCAGCCCTTCTTGGGCAGATGAAGTATTGACTGATACAAGCTAATAACTATGTTAACTGCTCAAGGTTGTCCTGTTTGTCCTTCGACCATTCTCTTCTTTAAATGCAGTTGGTGAGGAGTAATGGTGCAAAGTGCTGGATCTAGCCTTCTTCCTCCTTCGGGAGCACAAAATAGGGTAAAGGTGTAAAGATAGTATGGCGGAGGCATGCACAGGGCGAGAATAAATAATGGCCGTCGGATCATAAAAAACAACGGCGGAGATCAACTTGGAATAGCTATCGGGAGCGAACAGAATCGGTTGAACGAGGGCCGTTGGATCGTGGGCGGTAGATCCAACGGCTGATGGGAGCAGAAGGTGCATGACAATTAATGGGCGGGGGACAAGTGGTTTCGCGGGTGGGCAGAGTCCCCGCACCACTTATCAGGGGTAGGCAGTATCTGTAAATCACCGTGCAATCCAGTCAAAACACAACACGTGGCAACCCGAAACCGCCGCCCCAGCGGGTTAACGTGCGCGCAAGTCGTGCGATCGGGGGATGCGTCAACCGTCAGATCTGCGACGGATGGTCGGATGACAAGGAAAGAGCATGA
This sequence comes from Pinus tabuliformis, assembly GCA_031772625.1. Lineage (NCBI taxonomy): Eukaryota > Viridiplantae > Streptophyta > Pinopsida > Pinales > Pinaceae > Pinus > Pinus tabuliformis. The sequence goes on from CM062817.1 coordinate 208,754,681, forward strand.
ATTTTAACACGCGGGCTAGGGCGACGGGGATCGTTGGATCGGGACGATCAACAGTCGTAATTAAACGATGAGGAATAGTTAGGGAAGGCACACGGTCATGCAATTTAAACTTCTCACCCAAGAGTTAAAATATCACGGTTTTACACTGATATTTGAAGGAAAACAGGGATAGCAGGATTTAACGGATTAAGCAGGAAATAGGCAAAGGTGAGGGATTGAAGGGGTTTATGAAAGAAACCGAGACAATGGAGTGAACTGGAATATGGGTTAACAAAGGATTTTGGAAATAAAATAAGGATAATGGGGGTGAAGAGAGTAAAAAGAAAAATGAAGGAGGAGGGATGAAAAGATCACAGCAAGCTTTCTTTAAGCACCAACAATATTGCCCAAGCTGTCATTGACCCTGAATTGTTCAAAATTGTAGCAGAGCTAACACTGGCTCCTTCTGGGGATGAGATCCTCCCTGTGAGGTCTCAAGAACCAACAAATCAATGCCTTGATACAAAACTCAGCTTTAAGAACATTGCTTGGTATCCATTGAGCATGGAGTCAAACAAAGTCTACACTAAAACTTGAAAATGAAACTGCTTACAATCAACACAATTACTCAAAAATTGGCCAATTGATAGGCCATCAAAATTGTTTCTCCTACTCTCGGCTCCTTCATCATAGAGCTGCAAAACAAGATTGAATTGATCATCTACCTTAAATAATTTAGGACATTTGTGCTTGATAGGTAGATATGGATCAAATTTCATTTCTCCTTTGTGTATTTTCCTCGGATGTTCTTCATGGGAGCCTGTGTACACCTATTGAATAATCATTGCTGCTGTGTACTTGTCCTTGACATTTATGGTCTGTACAACTAATATGAATGATGAACCATTTTTTTCTTGTGCAGGGGATATATAGACATCATCTGCTCCTTTATTCTTGTTTAAACAATCCTCATCCAAGGAGGAGTTCCAAGACTATGCATCTTCTTCCTCTGTCTCGTGGCAAGCTGCCATTTCCATCTGTGTGGGGGCCATTTGAGTAGACATCAAAATATCAAGACTAAGATGATCAGTTTCAGCCTTGAGCATTGAATTTTGTTCTGCCTCAGTGTTCAAGGGACATGATGGAGGGATTGTTTTTTGAGCAGATAGAGAAACAAAAGATGATGGAGAGCTTTCCTCTCCCTTTTTAATCACTAGACTAGGGACAAAAGCAAGCTGTAAAATTGGCAGATCTGCATAGAGATGTGAAGATGAGCTAGCATCAAGCACAAATTCTTGGAGGATGAGGGGATCAGCAGCTGACTGCTTCTGCTGATCAACTTATTGTTCTACAGGCACAAGAAAATCATGAGTAGTGCCTCTGGATATTGCTTTCTCATAAGCAGCCCTTGTTAGGTGATGGCAGGCTACCCCGCCAAACCCAGAACCTTTTCTATCCATGCATATAAACATGTATTTCAGCATTTACCCAAATTAAAACCTCTGTATCTGGCAAATTCACACACTACCATTTGCATGTGGAAGCTTTTACAAAAATGTGGTTCAAAATCATTCATATTCGGTCAACCAAACATTGAACTGTACATGCGCCTTTTAAGACTTCCAATTCAATTAACATTCAAATGCTCCCATAAGTCAGACCCAATACTTCTCATTCATCACTTCCATTTAACCACCATCATTCACATATGATTTTAACACCGGAATTTAAAACCAAAGGATGCGGCCATGCTTACCATTTCATACCTGTTCACATTCTTTCCATAATTCTATTGCTCCAAAGTTTAACTCTGTTTTGGCTTTAGATATCAGCAACTTTGAGTGTTAAAACTAAATTTTCAAAGGATCAACCAATAACGACATTATTACCACCGCATAGACCAAATGAAGTTCATCTGCTTGCAATGAGACGCGATCAACTATGAACTGCACCTTTAATTATACGAAAACAACATATGTAAAATAATATGGGAAAATAAATGGTTTCATATCAGAATCAAACCATACTCCAGTAAGGCTTGACTTCTTCATTCAACTTTTCCTCACCAGACTTCTCCATTCTCATTTCCACATAGAACCAACAACTTATTGTATTAAACATAAATCGATATCACTATTTAATTTATTTATAAATAACACTCTATGTCTCCTCATACATACCAGTCATGAATTTAACCGCGCTTTCTCTTATACCCAATTTCCACATTGTTTTCTCATTCCGCCTTTACACTGCATGTAGACTTGGCAAACTGTTCCAATCTCCTCTATGCAGAATAGTTACACAAAGAACCTTCAATCGATTTCCTTGTCCAACGTTGTCCAATCGAATTCCATTCGATTATATACCATCAGGTCTTCAACACTATTGAAGTCCTTCAAATGCTCTTCCGACATTTCTTTAACGTTGTAATTCGACTTTGCCAAAGTGTATTTCTTCAGACCCTTCAATTCAATGACTTTGCCAGCTTGTTAACTTATTTTCCTCTGCAATTCCAAATGTCAATTCACTGTATACAAAAATCGAATTATTAAACTGATCACCTCCGTATAGATTATTGTGAATGTCAGAAAAAAATGGATTCAATCGATTTGACTTCAAGAACAGGTATGAGGCGCGCTTATATATTTATGTTCTTAATCACACAGCTATGACCCCACATTCTATTCGATATCGACTTACAAAACTGATATCACTCCACAGCACCAGTGCAGTTAATAACAACAGTTGGATTTTCATTAAACACAAAATTCTTCCGGTTTTAAATAAAAACACAGATCAAACCCCAATACTCTCAGTTTATCAAGGAACAGTAATTATCAAGGAAACAACACATCAATCCACACGAACTCATCATATATTAAAGCATAAACATTAAATTAATTCATAATATAGAACTGGACAGAGTCTCGACCTTTGACTTGATTACATAATGAAATGACCTCTCTCAAACAAACACAGTTCACCCCTAAGCTCTCGCTCCACACCAAATCCTCTCTACTAACTCCTCCCTCGCTCATCACATTTTTCTCCTTTTATTATTCACTAAATATCCAAACAATAGCTAACGAAATCTTCTATTTTTAAAGATCTAACAGAAATCTTCTAATTCGTAGCTTCTCATGCACACCTAGACTAACATTTCTTATCTCTATATTTAAAGAAGATAATCTCTTATCCCTAAATCTAAAATAAGACAGTCTCTCATTTATTTATAATAACAAACTATTTGAGGAATACAACCTCCTCAGTAAATCTTTTTTGACTGACAGTCAATAATTTTCACCATGTTTAGCCACAACATGTGGACAAACCTCCACATTGCTGGCTAATCTCGATGCTCCTGCATCAGACTTCCACTGTAAGAAAATTTTATGACCACCTGGTCATAAGTCTGGATAATTGTTTCCTCTTGGATCCCAAACTTTATTTTGTAATCTTTCCTTGCTTGTTAATTGCTCTATTGTTGTTTTTATCTGCTGTTGTCCTCTAGGTTTCCATATTTTATGCTGTAATGATCCACTTGCCATGCCTTCAAGGTCTGCTAAAGTCTTTCTCTTGTTGTCACTCCTTTTCTTTCTTGCTGCTGTCTTTCTCTGAGACATTCTCATCATTAACCTCCTTATCAACTCAATTTCTCTATCCCGTATATCCTCTATCTGCTGATTGTTTCCATCTCTTGATTGCTAAACTCTCATTCTTGCTTGTTCTTCACTTGTTTTGATCGCTTCCTTTCCACCCTTACTACTGCTTTGTATCTTTTCTGTTGCTGCTACATTGTCTTTTAGAACAATTTCTTGCCTCTGTTTTCTGCATCTGTCAACTTCTTCTTGATTATTATTTATGACAACTATTTTGTCATCCTTCTTCAGCAATCTCTCCTTAGAATCCTTCAGTAGATGTTCTTCCTTTTCTTCTTCCATTTGGCTATCCACCTGTACCAAAAATGTTCCAGCGTCTGCAACAACATCTTCAATTATAGGACAATCATTATTATAAAAAAATATAAGACCTCAGTACCTCTTTTCCTTTAGCAACACTTCAGTATGTTGCATTGATTTCTCTTCTTCTGTCAGCATATCAGTATGCTGATCCAAACTTAAAGAATTATTGAGACTGTCAGCTAGTCTCCCCTTCTCATCATCTATTTCAATGATGTCTTCCAGCATTTGTCCATTGTAGTGAATTGATTCTTTCCCAGCCTCTTTATCATATTCTGCTTCAAAACTTTCATCTTCTGGAAGGTACTCTTTCACATCTTTGACAGCTTTAAAAGACTGTCTATCTTCTTCCAAACCTGCAATCATACACAAATCATTAGTTTTAAAATCACAAGACCTTACGGTCTTATTTGATGCTTTAGTCATCAAGTCTTCCAGCTGCTTCGAATCATTCATATGATTCAACTCCTCTAGCTCTTCATCACTTTCAAAAAGTAATGGTCCACTTTCTGGTTCACATATCGAAACTTCAACATCTTCTTCAGCATCTTCCTTTTGTTGTAGCTCAACTCTTTCGAGCTTCTCTATCCTCTGTTTGGCATCTATAACTTGTTCAAGTTCCCTTAGTTCCTTCATCAACTGCATATTCACCTGATGATTCTTTTTCTCTTGTAGTCTCTGCCACTTCACCTTTTTTGTCATGACATAACCATGCTTCTGGTCTACTTCATTTCTTTGCAACATCTCAATTAACACCTCAAGCTGAACTACTATCTCAACCTTCTCCCGCTCATATTCCTCTTTGCTTAATTGTCTCTGTATGCCATTTGCCTTGGCATCCTTCTCCTTTTGTCCTTTGCTGTGGTCTCTTTCAAAACATCTATTATGACTGTCACTAGTCATCATCCTCTCCATCTCTATGAGTTCCTCACTCACTTTACTATGAGTTGCACTAAAGCCTCTTCAACAACAAGTCTTGTCCTGCCGCCACTTGCCTCACCAAGCTCTCCTCACTCAGTCTTTTGGCAAGCAATTGGTTCTCTATCTCTGGAACCTCCTTTCAACACTTCTATTTGCTCTTTCTGGCTTCAACTCATCTGCATCTTCTAAGAAAAAACATGTCCTTCTTATCCAATCTCTATTGGAATTTCTTAAGGTTTTTCCACATCTATGCTTTCACTTAGAAACTTTCACCAGCTTCCTTTATCTGTTAGCAATTCTAACCACATTGCCTTTTGGGAGTTGCAATAATACTTCTGCTTCAATGCAAAGACTACAATATTCTATTCTTCAAATCCAAATAACCATATCATCTTACCTTCAAGATCTCGGTCTAATCTTGTCTTTCCATTCACCTGCACTTTTGAATAGATTGTCCTTCCCACTAGCTTTCAGCTGTGTCTTCAAACTCTGTTACTTCCAAAACTTACAAACATCCCTCTTACAGTTTAACTACTGGAATCTCACTATAAAATTTCATTCATTTCATATCTCCTAATCATTAGACAAAACCGCATACCTTCAATTACCTTCAGAACCTCACCATTCCTGCAAACCTGTTTCAGAAAATCTTTATGCTTCCTCTGCACAATTTCTCAAGATTCAATTACTGTCAATTAGATTTTAGGATCTGATCCTTTCTTCCAATCTTCTAGATTTATCTGGGAAAAGCTTTAGCTATTAGCAACAATCCCTTCCTTGCTGAGATACTTTATTGCTGCAACCATCAATTCTCAATCTATTCCTTTGTCAGCGAAACTCAAATCAGAATTAAACAAACACAATACTTGCACGATTCTTCATTTATTTCGGCAATCCCGTTCGCTGCAATTGTGTACTGCTGCATCTCAGATTTAAAATACATTCAAATAAAACACTCTTCAACTTCACAGAGCCAAGCTCTGATACCAAAATGATGGAAAGCTACCCCGCCAAACCCAAAACATTTTCTATCCATGCATATAAACATGCATTTCAGCATTTACCCAAATTAAAACCTCTATATCTGGAAAATCCACACACTACCATTTGCATGCGGAAGCTTTTACAAAAATGTGGTTCAAAATCATTCATATTCAGTCAACCAAACCTTGAATTGTACATACGCCTTTTAAGACTTCCAATTCAATTAACATTCAAATGCTCTCATAAGTCAGACCCAATACTTCTCATTCATCACTTCCATTTAACCACAATCATTCACATATGATTTTAACACCAAAATTTAAAACCAAAGGATGCAGCCATGCTTACCATTTCATACCTATTCACGTTCTTTCCATAATTCTATTGCTCCAAAGTTTGACTCTGTTTTGGCTTTAGATATCAGCAAGTTTGAGTGTTAAAACTCTATTTTCAAAGGATCAACCAATAACAACATTATTACCACCGCATCGACCAAATGAAGTTCATCTGCTTGCAATGAGACTCGATCAAATATGAACTGCACCTTTAATTATACCAAAACAACATATGTAAAATAATATGGGCAAATAAATGGTTTTATATTAGAATCGAACCATAATACAGTAAGGCTCGACTTCTTCATTCAACCTTTCCTCACCAGACTTCTCCATTCTCGTTTCCACATAGAACCAACGACTTATTGTATTAAACATAAATTGATATCACTATTTATTTTATTTATAAACAACACTCTGTGTCTCCTCATACATATCAGTCATGAATTTAACTGCGCTTTATCTTATACCCAATTTCCACATCATTTTCTCATTCCGCCTTTACACTGCATGTAGACTCTGCAAATTGTTCCAATCTCCTTTACGCAGAACAATTACATAAAGAACCTTCAATCGATTTCCTTGTCCAATGTTGTCCAATCGAATTCCATTCGATTATATACCATCAGGTCTTCAACACTGTTGAAGTCCTTCAAACGCTCTTCCGGCATTTCTTTAACGCTGTAATTCGACTTTGCCAGAGTGTATTTCTTCAGAGCCTTCAATTCAATGACTTTTCTAGCTTGTTAACTTATGTTCCTCCTCTGCAATTCCAAATGTCAATTCACTGTATACAGAAATCGAATTATTAAACTGATCACCTCCGTATAGATTATTGTGAATGTCAGACAAAAATGGATTCAATCGATTTGACTTCAAGAACAGGTCTGAGGCGCACTTATATATTGTTGTTCTTAATCACACAACTATGACCCCACATTCTATTCGATATCGACTTACAAAATTGATATCACTCCACAGCACCAGTGCAGTTAATAACAACAGTTGGATTTTCATTAAACACAGAATTCTTCCGGTTTTAAATAAAAACACAGATCAAACCCCAATACTCTCAGCTTATCAAGGAACAGTAATTATCAAGGAAACAACACATCAATCCACATGAACTCATCTATATTAAAGCATAAACATTAAATTAATTCATAATATAGAACTAGACAGAGTCTCAGCCTTTGACTTGATTAAATAATGAAATGACCTCTGTCAAACAAACACAGTTCACCCCTAAGCTCTCGCTCCACACCAAATCCTCTCTACTAACTCCTCCCTTGCTCATCACATTTTTCTCCTTCTATTATTCACTAAATCTCCAAACAATAGCGAACAAAATCTTCTATTTTTAAATATCTAACAGAAATCTTCTAATTCGTAGCTTCTCATGCACACCTAGACTAACAACTCTTATCTGTATATTTAAAGAAGATAATCTCTTATCCCTAAATCTAAAATAAGACAGTCTCTCATTTATTTATAATAACAAACTATTTGAGGAATCCAACCTCCTTAGTGAATTGATTTTGACCGAAAGTCAATAATTTTCACCATGTTTAGCCACACCATGTGGATTAATCTCCACATTTCTGGCTAATCCCGATGCTCCTACATCAGACACCCCCTGTAAGAAAATTTTATGACCACCTGGTCATAAGTCTGGATAATTGTTTCCTCCTAGATCCAAAACTTTATTTTGTCATCTTTCCTTGCTTGTCAATTTCTCTATTGTTGTTGTTATCTGTTGTTGTCCTCCAGGTTTCCATATTTTATGCTGTAATGCTCCACTTGCCCTGCCTTCAAGGTCTGCTACAGTCTTTCTCTTGTTGTCACTCCTTTTCTTTCTTGCTACTGTCTTTCTCTGAGAAATTCTCATCATTATCCTCCTTGTCAACTCAATTTCTCTGTCCAGTATATCCTCTGTCCGCTGATTGTTTCCATCTCTTGATTGTTGAACTCTCATTGTTGCTTGTTCTTCACTTGTTTTGATCGCTTCCTTTGCACCCTTACTACTTCTTTGTATCTTTTCTGTTGCTGCTACATTGTCTTTTAGAACAATTTCTTGCCTCTATTTTCTGCATCTGTCAACTTCTTCTTGATTATTATTTATGACAACTATTTTGTCATCCTTCTTATACAATCTCTCCTTAGCATCCTTCAGTAGATTTTCTTCCTTTTCTTCTTCCATTTGGCTATCCACCTATACCAAATATGTTCCAGTGTCTGCAACAACATCTTCAATTATAAGACAATCATTATGATAAAAAAATATAAGACCTCTGTACCTCTTTTCCTTTAGCAACAATTGAGTATGTTGCATTGATTTCTCTTCTTCTATCAGCATATCAGTATGCTGATCCAAACTTAAAGAATTCTTGAGACTGACAGCTAGTCTCCCCTTCTCATCGTCTATTTCAATGATGTCTTCCAGCATTTTTCCATTGTAGTGAATTGATTATTTCCCAGCCTCTTTATCATATTCTCCTTCAAAACTTTCATCTTCTCGAAGGTACTCTTTCACATCTTTAATAGTTTTAAAAGACCGTCTATATTCTTCCAAACCTGCAATCATACACAAATCATTAGTTTTAAAATCACAAGACCTTACGGTCTTATTTGATGCTTTAGTCATCAAGTCTTTCGGCTGCTTCGAATCATTCATATGATTCAACTCCTCTAGCTCTTCATCACTTTCAAAAAGTAATGGTCTACTTTCTGGTTCACATATCGAAACTTCAACATCTTCTTCAACATCTTCCTTTTGTTGTAGTTCAACTCTTTCGAGCTTCTCTATCCTCTGTTTGGCATCTATAACCTGTTCAAGTTCCCTTAGTTCCTTCATCAACTGCATATTCACCTGATGATTCTTTTTCTCTTGTAGTCTCTGCCACTTCACATTTTTTGTCATGACATAACCATGCTTCTGGTCTACTTCATTTCTTTGCAACATCTCCATTAACACCTCAAGCTAAACTACTATCTCAGCCTTCTCCCACTCATATTCGTCTTTGCTTAATTGTTTCTGTATGCCATTTGCCTTGGCATCCTTCTCCTTTTGTCCTCTGCTGTGGTCTCTTTCAAAACCTCTGTTACGACTGTCACTAGTCATCATCCTCTCCATCTCTATGAGTTCCTCACTCACTTTACTATGAGTTGCATTAAAGCCTCTTCAACAAAAAGTCCTATTCTGCCGCCACTTGCCTCACCAAGCTCTCCTCACTCAGTCTTTTGGCAAGAAATTGGTTCTCTATCTCTAGAACCTCCTTTCAGCACTTCTCTTTGCTCTTTCTTGCTTCAACTCATCTGCATCTTCTAAGAACAAACATGTCCTTCTTATCCAATCTCTATTGGAATTTCTCAAGGTTCTGCCACATCTATGTTTTCACTTAGAAACTTTCACTAGCTTCCTTTATCTGTTAGCAATTCTAACCACATTGCCTTTTTGGAGTTGCAATAATACTTCTGCTTCAATGCAAAGACTACAATATTCTATTCTTCAAATCCAAATAACCATATCATCTTACCTTCAAGATCTCGGTCTGATCTTGTCTTTCCATTCACTTGCACTTTTGAATCGACTGTCCTTCCCACTAGCTTTTAGTTGTGTCTTCAAACTCTGTTACTTACAAAACTTACAAACATCCCTCTTACAGTTTAACTACTGCAATCTCACTATAAAATTTCATTCATTTCATATCTCCTAATCATTAGACAAAACTGCATACCTTTAATTACCTTCAGAACCTCACCATTCCTGCAAACCTGTTTCAGCAAATCTTTATGCTTCCTCTGCACAATTTCTCAAGATTCAATTATTGTCAATCATATTTTAGGATCTGATCCTTTCTTCCAATCTTTTGGATTTAGCTGGGCAAAGCTTTAGCTATCAGCAACAATCCCTTCTTTGCTGAGATACTTTATTGCTGTAACCATAAATTCTCAATCTATTCCTTTGTCAACGAAACACAAATCAGAATTAAAGAAACACAATACTTGCACTATTCTTCATTTATTTCGGCAATCTCGTTTGCTGCAATTGTGTACTGTTGCATCTTAGGTTTAAAATACATTCAAATAAAACACTCTTCAACTTCACAGAGCCAAGCTCTGATACCAAAATGATGGCAAGCTACCCCGCCAAACCCAAAACCTTTTCTATCCATGCATATAAACATGCATTTCAGCATTTACCCAAATTAAAACCTCTGTATCTGGCAAATTCACACACTACCATTTGCATGCGGAAGCTTTTACAAAAATGTGGTTCAAAATCATTCATATTCGGTCAAACAAACCATGAATTGTACATGCGCCTTTTAAGAATTCCAATTCAATTAACATTCAAATGCTCTCATAAGTTAGACACAATACTTCTCATTCATCACTTCCATTTAACCACAATCATTCACATATGATTTTAACACCGAAATTTAAAACCAAAGGATGTGGCCATGCTTACCATTTCATACCTGTTCACGTTCTTTCCAGAATTCTATTGCTCCAAAGTTTGACTCTGTTTTGGCTTTAGATATCAGCAATTTTGAGTGTTAAAACTCAATTTTCAAAGGATCAACCAATAATAGCATTATTACCATCGCATCCACCAAATGAAGTTCATATGCTTGCAATGAGACTCGATCAGCTATGAACTGCACCTTTAATTATACCAAAACAACATATGTAAAATAATATGGGCAAATAAATGGTTTCATATCAGAATCGAACCATAATCCAGTAAGGCTCAACTTCTTCATTCAACCTTTCCTCACGAGACTTCTCCATTCTCGTTCCCACATAGAACCAACGACTTATTGTATTAAACATAAATCGATATCACTATTTATTTTATTTATAAAAAACACTCTGTGTCTCCTCATACATATCAGTCATGAATTTAACCGCGCTTTATCTTATACCCAATTTCCACATCGTTTTCTCATTCCGCCTTTACACTGCATGTAGACTCTGCAAACTGTTCCAATCTCCTTTACGTAGAACAGTTACACAAAGAACCTTCAATCGATTTCCTTGTCCAACGTTGTCCAATCGAATTCCACTCGATTATATACCATCAGGTCTTCAACACTGTTGAAGTCCTTCAAACGCTCTTCTGGCATTTCTTTAACGCTGTAATTCGACTTTGCCAGAGTGTATTTCTTTAGAGCCTTCAATTCAATGACTTTTCTAGCTTGTTAACTTATGTTCCTCCTCTGCAATTCCAAATGTCAATTCACTGTATACAGAAATCAAATTATTAAAGTGATCACCTCCGTATAGATTATTGTGAATGTCAGACAAAAATGGATTCAATTGATTTGACTTCAAGAACAGGTCTGAGGTGCACTTATATATTGTTGTTCTTAATCACACAGCTATGACCCCACATTCTATTCGATATCAACTTACAAAACTGATATCACTCCACATCACCAGTGCAGTTAATAACAACAGTTGGATTTTCATTAAACATAGAATTCTTCCGGTTTTAAATAAAAACACAGATCAAACCCCAATACTCTCAGCTTATCAAGGAACAGTAATTATCAAGGAAACAACACATCAATCCACATGAACTCATCTATATTAAAGCATAAACATTAAATTAATTCATAATATAGAACTGGACAGAGTCTCGGCCTTTGACTTGATTACATAATGAAATGACCTTTGTCAAACAAACACAGTTCACCCCTAAGCTCTCGCTCCACACCAAATCCTCTCTACTAACTCCTCCCTCGCTCATCACAATTTTCTCCTTTTATTATTCACTAAATCTCCAAACAATAGCTAACGAAATATTCTATTTTTAAAGATCTAACAGAAATCTTCTAATTCATAGCTTCTCATGCACACCTAGACTAATAGCTCTTATCTCTATATTTAAAGAAGATAATCTCTTATCCCTAAATATAAAATAAGACAGTCTCTCATTTATTTATAATAACAAACTATTTGAGGAATCCAACCTCCTCAGTAAATCGATTTTGACCGATAGTGAACAATTTTCACCATGTTTAGCCACAACATGTGGACAAATCTCCACATTGTTGGCTAATCCCGATGCTCCTGCATCATTAGGAAAGGAGCACCTTCCGAAACATGGATCTCCTCCTCATGCTGCACCTATTCCATGACTATATTCTGTAAAATGGGCCTTACCCCTTCATCTTCATTTGTAACATTATTTCTTTGCAAAATCTGCAAATGCTCATTTGCTCTTCTATGTGGATTTGGAGTTGGAAGAGAAAATGAACAATGAGCTCCTGCTTCTTCAAAATGTTGCTCAACCTTTAGTTTGGAAACTTCAGAGGCTAAAAACTCAATCAACCTGGCTAATTCATCGATCTCACGCTCTGAGGGTGATGAGGACTCACCTCCTGACTCCTCCTCTCAGCATCACCTGCAAGTCTTTCTACAGCGATAATGTTTTCTTCTACTCCAAAGGCTGCATCTTGCATATCAGCCAAATAAGTACATCTTCTTTCTCTTAACAGTAGGCAAAATTGAGAATCGAAAGAATTAGCATATGTGAGCATAACAGAAGCAAGGGTAGGTCTTACTTCAGCTGACATTCTGCTATACATATGATTAAATCTGATGTTAAATTCAGAAAACACCTCACCATCTTCTCTCTGCAAGTTCCCAAATTCAGTATGATAAAAGAGCAGATCTTTATTATTTCCCTAGTGCTTCAGGAATACACCATCTAAATCCTCAATGTCTGCAATGGACCTAGGGGGTAATTCTTTGAACCATTTTCTAGCTTCCCCATCTAGGCTTTGAACAAAAACCCTCATCCAGACATCTTCTTCATTCATATCCAGGTTATCAGCATAGTTGTAAAAAGATTCGAGGTGATCTTCTGCTGATACTCCTTCTACACCAGTAAAATTTGGCATAAATTCTTGATAATCGCCTGCAGGCATGGCATTCAAAGGGACAAGCAAGACCAAGGGTCCATACCTAGCAGCAACTATTCTTTCTATCTTTGTAAGAGCTTGCTGACTTGCCATGGCTTGGGTGTATGAATCAATGAAGAGTATGATAGAAACAGAGGAAAATAACGAACAACATGGATGTTTCTTTCAACTGAGGTCCGAAAGGGAAATGAACAACAAGGAGCTGTATGAATCTCTAAAGGTATTTCTACACTAGCAGAGATACATAAAAATTCCAAGGCTTACCTAATCCTGATGCTCCTTACTGCGATATTTGCTTCTGCTGAACGATCTTCTCAGGATCAGGCACTGGTTCAGCTAATGATTTCTGAAGATATCTCTGAACATGCCTCACAAACTATGCCATAACTGTAATGTGGAGTCGCTAAAGGATGGTCTTCCACCAGTGGAGTCGCCAGATAGATGATTACAACCAGAATATGTGTCCAAACCTTGTCTATCATCAAAGCTTGGAACTATGTCGTTTTCCCAGGGAAGTTGAGCTTCAATTCTCCTCTCCCTGGCAACGGCGCCAATTAATGTTATCACCCCAAGAAACTCTCCTAGGTTGTATATCAGAGATTCTCGGGAACATTACAAACTCAACAAAACTGTTGGAAAATTGGTGGATGAATGAAAGAAATGCTGCATATTCAAGCCAGATAACCACTTCTACTATGCTTGACCCCAAACATGGGTGAACACCCCCATACTACAAGGCCTTAGACCACTAATTACTCAGTTTTAAGAAAATGTGATGATGGAGAAGACTGACCACACCAGTAGATGCACAAGACCCTGTGATGGCTGGTTGCAACCAGTTAAAAGGTCTGTAAATTCTATTTCCTAATGCACAGACAGGATGACAACTCTCTAGCATTAAAAGAACAGAAACTTGCATACAAATTCAATGATACATGCTAAATTCAAACACAGAGATGGGATGACATCCCCTCTAATGCCAAATATCAACAACACATGAATAAATGCATAACAGGCACAACCTGGAACAAAGAAGAAGAAGTGGACAGTGAGCAATTAACAACAAAAGAAGCATGCATTCGCTGAAAATGAAGACCAGACACTGCAGGTATCACAGTAGTTACAGTCTCCAGAAGTTGAATATTACAATAAGATAACACTCATCAACCTATTACATTCTGTCTTCTGGATATATATTGAGGTCGATTACAAAATTGCTTTGCTGTATTATACGAGGAAGGATCATAATGATCAACAACCATATTAATTCTCTGGAATGGGCCTCTGACATGATCTACTGCTTTAATGAACAAAATCAGCCTTCTCTGGTGTTCTGCAGTCCTGCTCGAATAGATGAAGTATTGACTGATACAAGCTAATAACTATGTTAACTGCTCGAGGTTGTCCTGTTTGTCCTTCAGCAATTCTCTTCTTTAAATGCAGTTAGAGAGGAGTAATGGCGCAAAGTGCTGGATCTGGCCTTCTTCCTCCTTCAAGAGCAAAAAATAGGTTAAAGGAATAAAGACAGTATGGCGGAGGCATGCACAGAGCGAGAATAAATAATGGCCGTCGGATCATAAAAAACAATGGTGGAGATCAACTTGGAATAGCTATCGGGAGCGAATAGAATTGGTTGAACGAGGGTCATTGGATCACGGGTGGCAGATCCAACGACTGACAGGAGCGGAAGGTGCATGACGATTAACGGGCGGGGGACAAGCTATTTCACAGGTGGGCGGTATCCCCGCACTGCCTATCGAGGGTATGCGGTATCCGTAAATTGTCACGCGATCCAGTCAAAACACGATGTGTGGCAACCCGAAACTGCCACCCCCGCGGGTTAACGCATGTGCAAGTCGTGCGATCGGGGGATGCCTCAACCATTAGATCTATGACGGATGGTTGGATGACAAGGAAAGAGCGCGAATTTTAACATGCGGGCTGGGGTGACGGGGACCGTTGGAATGGTCGTGATTAAACAATGAGGAATAGTTATGGAAGGCGTACGATCATGCGATTTAAACTTCATGCCTGAGAGTTAAACAATCATGGGTTTACACTGATATTTGAAGGAAAAACAAGGATAACACGGTTTAAGAGATTAAGCGGGAAATAGGTAAAGGTGAGGGATTGGAGGAGTTTATGAAAGAAACAGAGACAGCGGAGTGAACGGGAATATGGGTTAACAAAGGATTTTGGAAATAAAATAAGGATAGCGGGAGTGAAGAGAGTAAAAAGAAAAATGAAGGAGGAGGGAAGAAAAGACCGCAACAAGCTTTCTTTAAGCACCAACAATACTACCCAAGCTGTCATTGACCCTGAACTGTTCAAAATTGTAGCAGAGAAAATACTTACCATGATCTGATTATTCCACACTTACTGGTTCAAAACACAAAAAAAATTAATTTTGATGTCATTATCGCCGAAAAACATCTCTAAAAAAGAGGCAAAGTTAATCAGAAAGCATATTGATAAAATGTATATGACCCACATGGAAATGATGTAGAAATTTTGAATAATATGACACTTATTCACAGAGATTATCTCGATTATACACTATTGCGAAATACATGCATAATACATAACCTCCTCTATGTTGATCATCAATTTAGCAGCATTAAAAACATGAAACATCAATCGCATGCACACATTAACACAGTATGTAACCCGAGGAAAGAATACAGATGAAAACCCCACACTATCTGTATATTATAATGATTGAGAACATGTAACAATACATAGTACAATACTCCTCACAAGTACTCAGTACTATCTCCACCTATTACACACAAACTAGCTCAGATCTGATGCCTCAAATCTCCTCCACTGTTTTCCTGCCTCCACTGCGCAATCCTCCATGAGAATAATGATGAATGGATGCTCCAATCAGATATTTCCTCGGCTAAACCACTCAATCCTCATTGGCATTACTCAATCCCATTGATTGTGCAAGATCTCATGCACAACTATAGTCACAATTGATAGCAATCTCAACTTATAACAGCTGTCTCCACTGAATTGTCCATGCACTGAGTTAACTGATGTATTCTTTAGTTGCTTTATGAGTTAATAATTAGTTAATTAATTAATAATTAATTCATATCACTCATCACTAGTGTATTCTGCAGTTAGACTAAATACAACTAGTTTAACCAAGTCAAACTGAACACAACTCCATCAACTCCTCAATCAACTCCACCAAACTCAACCACATGAGTTCTAACTGAAGTCCTGCATGCAATAGCTCAACTGACTCATAAGAAAAGTGTATTTCCTTTTGACAGCTGCATGTGCCACATCTGTAGCTCAAACTAAAGTGCTCCAAGAGGATAAAATAATTTTTATATTCCAAATATTATTATGAGCTAATAATATTCGACTGTTCTATTTTTAGTCTGGCAGTCTAAAAATAGAAACCGCCCATGTCTAAAAATAGAAGTCCATCTATTTTTACCAACATGACCAATCATCCACAAATAGCATCCTGTAACTCATAGACCATGATCCATATGTCTAAAAATAGACTTAGTCAAAAAATAGACTTTGCGCCAAAAATAGCCTACGGGCCCACTTAGTGAAGGCGACTCATTTCCACTAAGCTCCGTCATCTTATTGCATTTTCAACACTCCCTCTCAACAACATATGGATTATCTGCAACCCCTATCCTTCAACTCTGGAATGTTCTACATGCAACACGTTTGCCCGGTCCACTTTCTCCAACAACACTTGGAACAAAAGCACTCCCAACTGACCACTCTGTTGGGCTAGGAACATACTCCAATGTTGAAGCTCTACCTGCTGCTAACAAGTTCTCCCTCTCTGACATTTGTGCTACTGCAACATCTCCATGCATCTCACACCATTGCACACTTCTCTGTGCCACCTAGCACTGTGCAAAACACTTGTGCCTCTCGCATTGCTGCAGCCTGCTAGCTATGTGCTATCCTGGGATTCCCTACACTGTTGCTCTCTCTGTCGCTCCATCTGCATCTGTCTCTACCCAATCAGTCAGTTGTTGCTACTCCACATCGAGGCTCTTGTAGCAAGGTCTCATCAAAGAGGTTGGGTACCTCAAGGATCATGCCCCTCCTTGGGACGATCAATCCACATCACCCCATCTCGTACCTGGAGGTATGGCCACATGCGATCCCTTAGCCTACTTGGATCGAAGTTTCCCCATACTGGAGGTCTCTTCATGATTAGATGTCTCTACTCGATCTCCTCTCAGCTTCCCTTGTTGTGGCTGCTCCACAACCTCCTGAAGCTGCTGCACCAATCGTGACTCCTCCACAATCATCTGAGACTTCTTCTAGCTTTGCATGTTGAGAGGTAATATACGCTCCCTCTCAACAACCAAGTCTCCATCAGTTGCCTCACTGCTCAAGGCTTTGCATGCATATTGAACCTCAAGAGCATACAGGTTCTTGAACCGTGAACCAATCTGCTTCACCTGTCTAGTGATGATGTGTCTAATGAAAACCTTTCCCTTACTGAAGACTACATCATAGCTTCTGTCTTCCAGCATCGCGATCGACACCAAGTTTCTCTTCAGTCCTGGTACATACTTAACATTGGTCAAGGTAAGGTGAGCTCCATGCTCCCTCTGAAAAATAACCGTGCCTACACCTGAGACACTATACTTCTCATCATTACCCATCGCTATGAGTACCTGGAGATTTTTCTCCTCCAAAGTACTGAACAAACTCTTGTCACCGGTCATGTGGAAAGAAGCTCCACTGTCAAGAAACCAACCACTTCCCACCATGGATGAACCCATGCATGCGAAGAGTGTGAAATCCAACTCAAACTGTGAAGCAAGTGCCTCACCTTCAGATCCTTCCCTAGATCCCTTCTTGGATTTCCTTCGTGGACGATTTGCAGCATAATGGCCCACCTCATGACAACAAAAGCATCTCACTTTCGATTTGTCAACTTTCTTCCCATCATTGGAAGAACTAGATTCGAAAAGAGAAACCTTCTCCTTCCCCTTCTTTGCTTTGGCGGACAAAGAGCAATTTTCTTCATTAGATGCCTTTGATGAAGATCCATCCCTGGTATTCCACCTGATCTCCTCTTGCACAAGATCCAACCAAAGTCTCTCCCATCCTGGCAATTTCTCCTGACCATTGACAAAGTCCTGATAGGAATGCCAACTCTTTGGAAGACCAAGGAGAGCCAATCTCACCAAGTCCTCATCATCAACAGTCACCCCCACACTTTCCAGCTCATCCCGGCATTGGGTGAACTTAGTGAGATACCTGGGCATACTCTCTCCATTCTCACACTTAATGTTTCTAAGTTTATCCTTGAGCACCAGCTTCCTCTGATCGCTCTTGTTTTGGAATAGATTTGTCAACGCTTTCCACATCAAATATGGAGAAGCCTTACCATGTAGGCTGGACACAATGTGATCCTTCACGCCCTCCAACAGAATCCTTCGACACTTTGCTGTATTCTTTTGCCAAGCATCAACCTGCGCAGTATCAATAGGCTTTTGGGACATCAGCTTCTATGAAATCCTTTAGCCCATTATCATCTAACATTGCCTCCATCCTATCCTTCCATGCAATATAGTTTGAGCTACCCTCACGAGCATACTCCAATCACAATCTGTTGAAATACATTGCCATGTTGACACCAAGAAAACACTGCTGCAAATTCGAATTCCACCAGCTCCAAACTCAACCGCCTCTGATCTAGAATTCATGAGAACAAAATATTTCTCGTACAGAGATTGACTGTATGGGCTTTTACCAAATATCTCACATTCCAAAAGAGGGATGAATCCAGAGGCTACCTGGCCTGATTACAGACTCTGCCTGAAGAAATAAAATGTAAACACTTTCTCAATAATAGATCTGATGATCAATAGCTCTGATACCATGTAGAAATTTTGAATAATATGACACTTATTCATAGAGATTATCCCGATTATACACTATTGCGGAATACATGCATAATACATAACGTCCTCTACGTTGATCATCGATTTAGCAGCATTAAAAACAATGAAACATCAATCACATGCACACATTAACACAATATGTAACCCGGGGAAAGCATAGAGCTGAAAACCCCACACTATCTGTATATTATAATGATTGAGAACATGTAACAATAAATAGTACAATACTCCTCACAAGTACTCAATACTATCTCCACCTGTTACACACAAACTAGCTCAGATCTGATGCCTCAAATCTCCTCCACTGTTTGCCTGCCTCCACTGCGCAAGACTGCATGAGAATAATGATGAATGGCTGCTCCAAACTCGTATTTCCTTGGTTGAACCATGCAATCCTCATTGGCATTACTCAATCCCATTGATTGTGCAAGATCTCATGCACAACTATAGTCACAACTGATAGAAATCTCAACCTCTAACACCTGTCTCCATTGAACTGTCCATGCACTGAGTTAACTGATGTATTCTTTAGTTGCTTTATGAGTTAATAATTAGTGAATTAATTAATAATTAATTCACATCACTCATCACTAGTGTATTCTGCAGTTAGACTAAATACAACAAGTTTAACCAAGTCAAACTGAACACAACTCCATCAACTCCTCAATCAACTCCACCAAACTCAACCACATGAGTTCTAACTGAAGTCCTGTATGCAATAGTTCAATTGACTCATAATAAAAGCGTATTTCCTTCTGACAGCTGCATGTGGCACATTGGTGTTTTGTAGATCCACTGGAATAGGAGATGCGACACTGGGTGGAAGATAAATGAATATATCATTAGGATATGTTCCCACTGTGTGCCGACTTATGGACTCTTGGTACAACTTTCACTTCTTACACAATGAGGACATAGAAAAATACTTGGCATGTCATGGGTTCGGGGATGGGGTTTCTTGTCATTTCATCCATGGTATGTTGGATTCAATCCTCTCTGGGATACCCCCGGGCATAGATATATCTGGCTTAAGCTTCCCAGATTGCCTATCGAGTTCTAGTCTAAATGAGTTTTCATGGACATCGAGAACACAATTGGAAGGTACATTTATGTGGATCTAAACTGAAGTGCTCCAAGAGGATGAGATAATGTTTATAGCCCAAATATTATTATGAGCTAATAATATTCGAATGTTCTATTTTTAGTGTGGCAGTATAAAAATAGAAACCGCCATATGTCCAAAAAATAAGTCCATTTATTTTTACCAACATGACCAATCATCCACAAATAACATCTTGCAACTCATAGACCATGATCCATATGTCTAAAAATAGGCATAGTCTAAAAATAGACTTTGCGCCAAAAATAGCCTGCGGGCCCACTTAGTGAAGGCGACTCCTTTCCACTAAGCTCCATCGTCTTGTTGCATTTTCAACAAATGATAGTGTCTAGTCTCCTAGGAAACATAATAAACTAAAAAGGTGAATGCCAAAATGATAATGTCTAGTCTCCTCGGAAACATAATAAACTAAAAAGGTGAATGCCAAAAGTTGGAAGAGTAAGTCTTTCCATATCTTCCAACTGCATGTTTCCATGATATTCGACCCTAGTCCTCGTTGACAAAGACACAAAAAATAACATTTTGCACTCTGTACAGAAATTGAGCAGAAAATCTATAATCCTAGTGATACTCTTCTTGAATAATTAAAATTTAAATACAATTTCAATATTTTGATGTTATATATTTAAGAGTATATTTTATATTTGGAATGGTTAAATACTTTTTTTTCTCAAATTTTATGAGAAGTTTTTACAAAATTGTGAATTGTTATAGTTTAAACCTTGTTTTCTTGTTTTTACAAAATTGTGAATTGTTATAGTTTAAACCTTGTTTTCTTGTTTTTACAAAATTGTGAATTTTTATAGTTTAAACATTGTTTTCTTGTGTTGCAATTATATTTATATTCAGAAAATTATACACACATCCATACAAACACACCTAAGTGGTGTGTGGATGCAGACACAGGTTCATGTAAGGTGCAGGCAACTATCAGAGACAAACCATTGTAAAGAGGACATAACAATTGTAGCAAAAATAAAGACAACCATCAGAGACAAACCATTGTAAAAAGGACATAACACAGACAAAAACTAGGCAAACCGACACATTAAAGCTTTTCTGTAATATGGGATTTCTGTGATATCATATCGGCCGGTGTTGATCAATACACATGCATACACCATATGTTGTTACCAATCTTGGCCATATTGTGGGAGGTGAGGTCACACAAGAGGCCCATCAATACGTACATCAGTGGGCTCACTCTTTTTAAGAAACTTGATCCATGAAATTAGATTAGAGAATAAACAACGACAAAATAAAAAGAACACATATACCAAATGAAACCAAACACAGAAAGAAAAAAAAAAGGGGGGAAAAAGACTGATATCATTCACTTTCTTCCAAGTTTGAACTTGACAGTCTCATTCATGTTATCTTGTCTGTGATAAATGTAGTTTTTAACAGAAAATATGAATGGCAGAGATATGATTGATAATTATGGAGATTTTTAAATATATAAATAAATTTTGTTATAATTAGTATAGATTATATGAGTTGAGAGGGATTTATTTTTTTTTATATGCAATTTTTTTTATGAGTACATTATTTAAATGTTTTGTATAATTATTTAATTTTTAGATTTTTAAATTTTTTATTTTGGGGTGATGAACAAAATTTCAATTTTGTTGATGATCAGACAACTTTACACATCATACTCTGTTGTAGGCCTTATGAGCTGTAAAAAGAGCCTCTTAGCTCAATAATATGACTCAATACCACTACTTATCAATATTATATGACAAAAAAACCATAACTCTACTCTCACTTTACCATAAAAATTCTTCATATGTAAACAAAATGTATTACTAATAATTTAATAAACTTCTTTAAAATTGACCTAAAATTAAACAAAATCAATAAGGAATCTTTAAAATTACAAAAATCCCCTACAAAAAAAATCTTTAAAATTCCCAAAAATCGCTACAAATCAAATTCAGATTTTTTGGTAATTGGTTAAAATTTCTTTAGCTAAACCAAATATGATTGAAATCCAAGACTATGAGTGTTGTTTAACTAAAATTTTAAAACATCCATGTTGGTTTTCGCTTCTCAGACACTGTTTGTTGTGGCGTTCGCTTCACAGATACTCGGCTTTTAGTAGTTTGCTTTTCCACTATTGACATCTCTGATGATGTCCTTAGCATTTTAGTACTTTGCTTTTCCACCATTGACGTCTCTAATGATGTCCTTTCATCGAGGGAAAGGGAAAGGACCGAATTCAATGGTGTTTGCTTTTGAAGCACCCGTTTTGGTGTTTCCCTCTGAACCACGTTGTTTCCCTCTGAACCACGCCATTTGATTTTGCCCTTACGCACGAAGAATTTTCTTTTCCATCTTCCCTTCCTTGCCCATAATTTTTGTCAAGCTCGCCTTTTGATTTTTCTCTTTCGCACAAATAATTTCCTTTCCGATTTTCCTTTCCTTGCCCACAATTTTCTTCTCCGTCTTGCGAAAGCGACGTCATCTGAAAAAGCGGACGTTTTGATGTCAAATGTCAGAGCTGAACATCTTTGTCTTTAAGGTCCGTGATCACTTTTGAAGAAAAATGGGGATTATTACCTCCGTTAATAAACTTTTGAAAGAAATGAAAGAATCTGAAGAAAGGATAAAAAAGGAGATTTCTGAGAAAGATTACCACTGCAGAGCGGCGATTACCGATAAAGCTAATTACGAAGCTAGGATTTTGAAATTAAATGGAGAAGTTCAAGCAATATCCGCAGAATTTCAGGCTGCAAGAAAGGCTTGGGAGTCGGAAAAGGCTGAGCTTAAATCACAAATTGTAGCAGAAAGAAAGGAGAGAGAGGAGATGTCTGTTCAGAATGAAAGGGATTTACTTCAATGCAGAGCAGAAAATGTTCAGCTAGAAGATCAGCTTTCATTTCTTGCCGCAGCGAAAATGATTCTTGAGGAAGAAAACAGATTTTTACAGACTGAAATGGACAGAAGAGCTTTGGTTTCCGAAGAAAATGAGCTAAGCTTGTAGAGAAAAATAAAGGAGCTGGAAGTAACCCTGGAGTCTGTGGAGAAGGATCGTGATTCCTTCAGGGCGTCAACAATGGAGAAAAAGAACATTATTGTTGATTTAGAACATAAGCTCTCAGAGACTGAGGAGGAAAATCGCTCGTTATCGAGAGATTTAAATAAAAATAAAATAGTTGCAAAAGTACATGCCTATCAAATAAGGGAATTGGAGAATAAAACTAGGGAGCTGGAGAGCAATTTGCAATCGGTGAGCACGGACCGACATTTGACATCAAAACGTCCGCTTTTTCAGATGATGTCACTTTTGCAAGACGGAGAAGAAAATTGTGGGCAAGGAAAGGAAAATCGGAAAGGAAATTATTTGTGCGAAAGAGAAAAATCAAATGGCGAGCTTGACAAAAATTATGGGCAAGGAAGGGAAGATGGAAAAGAAAATTCTTCGTGCGTAAGGGCAAAATCAAACGGTGGTTCAGAGGGAAACACCAAAACAGGTGCTTCAAAAGCGAACACCACTGAATTCGATCCTTTTCCTTTCCCTTTCCCTCGATGAAAGGACATCATCAGAGACGTCAATGGTGGAAAAGCAAAGTACTAAAAGCCTAAGGACATCATCAGAGACATCAATGGTGGAAAAGCAAACTACTAAAAATCGGGTGCCTATGAAGCGAATGCCACAACAAATAGTGTCTGAAAAGCGAAAACCAGCATGGATGTTTTAAAATTTCAGATAAACAACACTCATAGTCTTGGATTTCAATCATATGTGGTTTAGTTAAAGAAATTTTAGCCAATTACCAAAAAATCTGAATTTGATTTGTAGCGATTTTTAGGAATTTTAAAGATTTTTTTTGTAGGGTATTTTTGTAATTTTAAAGATTCTTTATTGATTTTGTTTAATTTTCAGTCAATTTTAATTTAGGTCAATTTTAAAGAAGTTTATTAAATTATTAATAATACATTCCGTGTACATATGAAAAAGGTGAGAGTAGAGTTATGGTTTTTTTGTCATATAATATTGATAAGTAGTGGTATTGAGTCATATTATTGAGCTAAGAGCTAAAAAGCTCTTTTTACAGCTCATAAGGTCTACAATAGAGTATGAGTTGTCTGATCATCAACAAAATTGAATTTTGTTTATCACTCCAAAATAAAAAAAAAAATTTAAAAATCTAAAATTTAAAAAAATTAAATAATTATACAAAACATTTAAATAATTTTGTTTATCACTCCAAAATAAAATAAAAAAATTAAAAATCTAAAATTTAAAAAAATTAAATAATTATACAAAACATTTAAATAATGTACTACTAAAAAAATTTTCATACGAAAAAAATAAATCCCTCTCAACTCATATAATCTATACTAATTATAACAAAATTTATTTATATATTTAAAAATCTCCATAATTATCACTCATATCTCTGCCATTCATATTTTCTGTTTAAAACTAAATTTATCACAGACAAGATAACAATGAATGAGTCTGTCCAGTTCAAACTTCGAAAAAAGTGAAACTTCAAAAAAAGTGAATGAATGAGTCTGTCAAGTTCAAACTTGGAAATCAGATTGATTTTTTTTTTCCTAATCTAATTTCATGGATCAAGTTTCTTAAGAACAGTCAGCCCACTGGTGTACGTATTGATGGGCCTCTGGCGTGACCTCACCTCCCTCAATATGGCCTAGATTGGTAACAACTTATGGTGTATGCATGTGTATTGACCAACAATGGCCGATATGATATCAAGGAAATCCCATATTACAGAAAAGCTTTTATTATAGAAAAGCTTTAATGTGTCAGTTTGCCTAGTTTTTGTCTGTGTTCTGTCCTCTTTACAATGGTTTGTCTATGATGGTTCATGCTAATGGTTTGTCTCTGATGGTTCATGCTCTGGGTGCAGGGGATGCTTCTCTCTTTAGATAAAAGGAATGGAAAGCTTTAAGTGTGAAACAATATCAATGGCTTTGGTTTTAGTTATGGGGTATTCAAACTCTTGGATAAGCCGGTTGCCATGACTCTCAAACCCTACCGAGACTCTCAAACCCTACCGAGCGTGGGGGGCATGCAAGAACAGAGAAATCCCCCACGCTCGGCTAACGAAAAACGTAAATGTTAGAAAAATGCCCGATTACATGGCTAACGAAAACGTAAATGTTAGAAAGTACTAGAAGAATAACAACCCTATTAGAAAATTGTACCCCAATAAAGCAGACCTCGACTCGTTCTGGGCGTTTCAGGGTTTTGGCCAGAAAATAAAACAAAACCCTGAGCGAAAAAAGAAAAAGAGGAAAACCCATATGAGAAGGATTGTTCTGGCAAGCATGAAGCCTAGTCGTGGACATCGTGACGCTAATAATGAATTATACCAATACAATAAAGGGGAAAACCCATGAGTTCCGAAAAAGACGCACAAAGTTTTTAATTTCGTTACAGAATAGAGATAAGTTCCATACAAAGACACAAAATAGGAAGACAGGTTAAGAAAAACTGTTACAATATCATAGTGGTCGAAAAACTCAATTGAATCTTAGAATAGATGTATAAAAAAAAAATAACGATAAATTTAATCACCAGAGAGGTGGCGGGAACGATACCTAGAAAGTGTGGGGCAGCTCTCAAACTGGAACCTGAAATCAACCAAGGGTTTCAATTGTAAACCCTAATAAATTCAAGAAAAAATTAATAACGTTATGAATTGAAATTGCAATGAAGGAAAGAATTGACGCTACACGGGATTGTCCTAGGTGCATTGTCTTATTGAACCATTCTCCTGACAGTAAATGCCTCATCTAACAAAAGGAATGTCAATGAGAAAAGTAGAAAGGGTGGAAAATTTAAGTAAAAGAAATCCAATGAAATATACAAAAACTACCAGTTCCTGTGTGAATAACACGAAGGAATTTGGAATTAGTTACAGACAATGCCATTACAGTTCATAGGAGGTGCAGTGTAGGCCGTGTGGCAGAGAATCTACGCTGGAACTATAACAACGAGGCAATAGAGGACTGTTCGAGTCGCCACGACCAAAACAATGGAAATGAACAGACGAGCTAAGGGTAGGGGTTACATTTCAAATCAAACCCTAAATGCATTATCATCGTTGGATCAAGATCTTGAGATCTAAGTCGTCGATATTGTGCTCACTAGAAGGTCTATGTGATTTCACATGGGACTGAATGATGTGGCCCTCACAAATAAAGCCACGTGTACATTCAAATAAACAGTTACATATCCCAAATATGAGAGCAAAGTAATTACCACAAATCATTTCCTTGTGAAACATAATATGAAATGCCAATAATAGATTAACAATATTATTGGTTGTTGTGACCATTAAACATTATGGTAGTGTATTATGTGTAGAAGAGATTATGAAATATTATAGGCCCATTAGGATAATGGACCACCTCAAAAGTTTTAAAGGACCTTGAATCATTAAGGTACAAACCATCAATGTGAAGGAAAATTGCCAATGGAATAATGAAACCACTTACTAGTTTAGAACAATTATTCTTACTCTAAGAAGGGGTCAAATAGGGTTGGGTTGTTTAAATAAAAGAACCCATTTTAATATGTATAACCAATGGAAACAAAAACTATACAAGATTTATAGCAAACACATTGCCCAAAAACTCTCTATCCCCTACATATACAATTTTTTAGGAGGACAAAGTATGAAATGAACAAGTTAAGCTTCTACCAACTAATTATAGCATTCAATAAGCCAAATTGAACAAAATTTCATATATGGATTTGTCATATAAAACTCTGGTTTTAAGGTTCAATTTAAAAGTGTCTTTATATGGCTTTGCTTTAATATCTATATTCAACATAGCCAATATACAATTTACTTGAGATTCAATATAAAATTGGGATTTAAAATAAACAAATGTCACGTAGTGGCAATGTTAAAAAATACAATTTACTTGAGATTCAATATAAAATTGGGATTTACAATAAACAAATGTCACTTAGTGGCATTGTTAAAAAATACAAGAATAATGGCATTGCTATTACATGGCTCTTGTTATAATAAATAAATCAAACTAAGCGTTATAATCACCATGAATGCTCATTTTTCATTGAGTCAAAATTATAATGAATATAATTGCATGTATTAAATATGATACTGAAATACTTAGAAAAGAAAAAGAAAGAAAAAGGTCACTAAGCCCTTAGTTAATGAAATTTAAGATATACATTAAATAGAGTTCAATGGTTTAAATTATTCACTTATTTAATTTTTAAATAATAAATTATTTTTTTATTTGTTAATTTTTTCCCCATATATATATATATATCTATATATATATATATATATATATATATATATATATATATATATAATTTTTATTAAAATTATGATATATTAGTATAACGCATATATTATTAAAAGGAACAAATAATTAAAGTGGTTTTCTACCTATGAATTGAATATTCATTTGATCCATTACCACTATACCTACTACTAAAAAAATTAATTAATTAATTTAACCAAAAACCTTATAATAATTTAAATAAAATATTTACATATTTCATCAAACAAACAATAATTATAAT
Organism: Pinus tabuliformis; assembly: GCA_031772625.1. Classification (NCBI taxonomy): domain Eukaryota; kingdom Viridiplantae; phylum Streptophyta; class Pinopsida; order Pinales; family Pinaceae; genus Pinus; species Pinus tabuliformis. The sequence continues at coordinate 208,782,360 of CM062817.1, forward strand.
AATGTGAATAATAAATAATTATAATCATTTTTTAAAAGAGAAGGAGAGATTAAAAATCATTATAACAATATATAATATATCTCTATTTATATTAAATAATAATTATAATAATGTCAATAAATAAATGATTATACATAGAAGAAAAAAAGTGGGGGCCTTGTTGGTGCATCGTGCAAATATTATGAAGAATCTGCCCCCTACTTACTCATTGAATGTTCATACACAAAGGACTTATGTCATTTTCTCTCATCCAAGATTGGCCAAACATGTCTATGGCTAGGGGAGAACATCATAGAAACCTGATAATCATGGTACATCAACAGAAAAGTCAAAGATTTCATTGTCCTTCCTCTTCTCACGTGTTGGGGCATTTGGCTTGCCAAAAACAATATCATTTTCAATGGCATCTTGATTCCTCAGAAGTCTTAGCATCTCAAACTCTTGTCATCCTCAACCTCGTACCCAAACCTAAGGTTGCACAAGCATTACTGCACATAGATGCAAATCATTATTTTTACATCAAAATGGGTTTAGTAGAGGGAACCAATAATTTTGTTGAACTAATGGCTCTCAAAATTCTACTAACTTTTGCTATTGAAAAATATATCCTCTCTCTTCAAGTTTTCAAGGACTCTGAGCTACCAATTGGATAAATGGTTCATACAGATGTCACAATCAAAGGATTCAACCCCTGGTGGATGAAATAATTCGATTGAAATCCACTCTCACTTATTTCTTTGCCTCACATGTATATAGGGATCATAACACCATCGCAGACACCCTCTCTAAGGAGGGTATTTCGATGGATCGTGAGACATGGATGATCACATACTCACAAAATGGCCTCTCCGTTGAATTGTACCATCGACCTTTCATCAAGAAAAACAACACAAATTATTCTTTTTTCCTTTATTCATTGTTTCATTATTACCTCACCAACAAGTGACTCTTTCATAATTTTCTTTTCTTTTATCACTTGTTGGTAGATATATAGGTTCTTTTATGGCAACACTCGTTGAACATATTCTCTTTTTTTTTTTGTTTTGACATTTTTGTTTAATGACAATCTTGCCAAATTATAGGAAAAATCTTTAAAGGTTTGAAATAACATCCAAATGTGTGTTTGACATCTATCAATCATCATCCAATTCACATGTATCAATAGAATGTAATTTTATATGAATTTAGGCTTTTGTAATCTACATTATGAATATTGTGAAATCTTTCTACAATAATCACATTAGAAATATTTTGTGGACATGTGGACAAAATATTTCTAATATAATTATTGCCAAAAAATTTCTCAATATTCAGAATGTAACTTATTTTATCTGATAATAAAATGAAACTTTTTTAAATGAAAAAATAAATAAATAATTATAGTAAAATCTTAGGGAAAAAACAAATTAAAAGTAATTAAAATAATATATTTATTAAAATTTTAAAACAACATTCATCAAATTTGAAGAATCATATGCTCCTTTATACTTAAGTTACATCTAGTTAATTAAAAAAATATTAAAATTACTTTGATTTTTTTAATGATTATAATAATAAAAAACAAATTAATAAATTAATATTATTATTTTTATTTGTTTGTAAATTAATGTAAGTTTTGAAATCATTAGCATGTTTAAATTGTAGTTTGAGTCATTTTGACTTTGAGGCATTTAAGTAGTCAAAATCTCAAAATCACTAAAAATTATATTTGATCTAGGCGACACTAGCCTTTAGCATGACTAGATTTCTACTCACAAAATTTCAAACCAATAACCTTTTCACCATAAAATACTTTAATAAAAGACCTTATCATTATATATTATAAACCCCATAAAAATTATTAAAACTCATTCTCATTTAAATTAAATAATTATAATCTCGTTATGGTAAAAGGAATTGCATGCTACAGGTACTTGAAATCTGATGTGCTTCCCCTGAACCCCGTTGTTTATGTCTTCATGGTTTTTGCTACACTTTCATTAGTCAATCACAGTCAGTTTTTTTATGACATGGATTTGTTTTCATAACATTCCAGATATATTGTATTCCAGGTGGTTATGGAGTAGAGGTCTTGAATTTGCGTATGGTGGTAAACAAATTCATGTCTGTCGTTTAGGTAAACCAGAAGAGTAGCCAGATCTTGGGATGCAACCCATGTACGATTATATTTGGATCTCCTTCTAAAGAATCCCAGGGCTGCCATCCTTTTATGTTATGCCACTATCTTTTACATACATACAATGTTTCATAAGTGTACATAGCTTTGGGAAAAATGATAAATGATAAAATTTACGTGTACATAGCTTTGGGCCAAAAATGATAAATGATAAAATTTAAGTGTACAGAGCTTTGGGGAGGAAAAATGACAAATGATAAAATTCCTTTTACATTTCTTTTGAAGAAAGGAAAAACTAAAAAATTTAGTAAACAATAGCAACATCAAAGCAGGCCTCTCAACTGTTTAGTATAATGTGTCGAAAGGGTGGGTAGGTGGAGAGAGGTTGTAGAGATTTTTTTTCAAAAAAAAAGTATTGATGTTCTCTAATAACAACATGTCAACATGTGAGTGATGTTATTAATTAAAAAATATAATTTATTTATAAAAAATATATCTCTCAAATATATTCATTTGAATTGAAAATTGAATTTGAAATTGTAAAAGAAATGGTGTTATATAAAAGTGAGTACAATTATATAAATTAAATAGATTATAAAGTTGATAAACATTAAAATACGATGCATTTTATATTGTTAAAATTAAGGTAAAAAATTAAAAATTAACTTTATTATTATTATAATATGAGTTAAACATACACATATTAAAAAAATTAGGTAACCAGATTATTAATTATAGAGATTCATCTCCAATTTCCTATAAATATTCTTAATTTGTTTATAGGCTTTGTTCCAATACCATGGCTTACTAATACCATATGTCCAAAAATCATAACACATGTTTATGTGATTTATTTTTTTATTTGTTTTAATTAATTAATTCAATTAAAAAAACATAACTAATTTGGAGATAGATCTCAATCATTAATTTATGAATACTACTAAGAATATTCTAAAATATTCCTTGAAGGTTAAATACTTACCATCCACCTAATAATTATTAATAATAAAATTAAAATTTTGATAACCCTATTCCCAATAGACATAATTAAATAATATTGTTAGTGATTAGAAATAATTTTATTATCTTTCCATCTCAACTTAATTACTTCAAATGACATTTTATACTCTAAATACCATCATTAAAACGAAAAGAAATATTTAATAAATTTTCTTAAAATATGTGTTTGATATACAATACTTGTAACTTGCATCCATAAACACAAAAATATGATAAATTACGATGTTGTATAACTTTTTAAACATATATATAACAACATAGCTTAAAAGTATGTTTGAATAGTAAAATTACAAAGCTTAAAAATCTAAGCAACTTAACTTGTTATGTTGTAGGTGTACCTAATTCAACTTGTAGATGTAGATTTGAGAAATTTTGATTTTTTAATAAATGAATGCACAAGATTTGATTTCAAGAGAATATTATTCGTCTTATACATGATTGATATGAAAAGGATTTGAACAAATTTTCAGTTTCAAGCCAATAAATAATAGATTAAATATAAATATCATATATTTTGCCACCTCTTAGGTGAATTGGAACCATTATTCTAAGTAGAATTGAGCAATTTTGTCTATTTTCATTTAAATTACTTTGGTTTCATTTGTAGCCTTTTAACCACAATCAAAGCCCTTGAAAGAAGCCCCTTACCTCTGGTAACAAACTCTTTTGGCTCTCCATGCGAGGTGATTCAGGTTACCACCCACAATTATAGGAGCCATGTCCAGTATTTAAACCATGAACCAAAAGGATTATTAGGGTTATAAGTATTTTCTATAGTTATTTATGGATACTCATCAGGTGCTCAGAATTATGCTCAAAAATAAAAGTTGTCAGAATGGTGTGGAACCTAAATGACTATGTAGTGCTCATCATCCTGAATCAGGCGCAACACATTTCACGTGAAACAGACTGTGAATGACTCTAGAAATGAGTTCTGTCCACTTTGTCAAATAAACAAATTTTCAAAAAAATTGGATAACCTAGTCAACAGTCCATACTGCTGACTGAACTACTTAGGTGGTGCTCACACGGCATGGTGACGTGGTGCTGATTGGGTTTATTGATAATGAGTTAGATAGTGCCAAGTGGCACACTCCGATTGGTCAAAAATTTATGGTTTTTATTGGTTGGAATAGTGGCAAAACATGGGCTGACATGTGGCCCAGCCAGAGGGTGCCATGTGGCACCCGGGGAGGCCACTAAAAGTTGGTTCAATGACCAAGCGGAGGCCATGGGATTCGAAACCAGAACCTTCCAACACACAACACAACGTCTTACCACACTGCCTACACCATGGGTCTTAACCATATGGTGGAACGAGTTAATGTTAAAGTTTATCGGGACCGCGGGTGGGGCTAACCACAAGGTCTTCCCCTGGCGGTCCCCAAAACCATTTCATGTGAACACGCAAACGGGAACATAAAATATAACCACCGGATGAATGTTAAATTCCAGGTTTGAGACATGTGAATGCGCTGAAAGTTTACTAACCATCGGCGTTAAGAGGTAAGCGATTAGGCCAGCTAACCGCCAACCTAACCACAACATGTAAAGTTTGACATGTGATCGTCGGGCTAACCATTAGCAGTTTTGGAAGCCCTTGGAAGTATTTTTCAACCACCCGACAAATCCGTCAGGATTCTAGCGGATTTGTGGGCGAGTTAGCAGATTTTCGGGCTAAATTGGTGGTCTGGTGCCAAAAATTGTGGAAATTGTGGAGCGAATAGTGGGGAAACTAAGAGAGGTCATAAATTCTCGAGTTTTCGACCAAATTGGGTGTAGAAAGAGGTTAGGTAGCCATTTTTGGACATTCTCGACTCATTGGAGTAGGTTTCAGAAGCATTTGAGTATTGTAAACACATATTTTTACACATTTGAGCATAAAAGAGAGGCCCAATCCATTGGAAGCTGGACCAAGGAGATGTTGCCCAAAAGGGGTGAAATCATTCATCATGTTCCTATTGTGATGTGTTTTTGGTGATGTTCTGTACATTTTTTTGTCGTTGTTCAATCTCTTATTTATGTTAAAATTGTTCATAACATTAACGTAAAAGTTCATTTTTCACTTGCAAAATCCATGAACCCTTAAGCACATGAATAACATTTTGTTTCTAATCTCAGGAGGATCTTAGCATATCAAACTAATATTCTTAATCAGATCAATTATAGTTAAATGTTTAATTGTTAGAGAGCCTTTTTCTAATTTGGTCTCCAGTCTGGTTTTAAAACATGTGTAACGAAATTTTCATTTATAGGTTATTTCAATGTCTAAGATTTTAGTGTTCAAGACTTGAGTTGCAATTTGAAACATGATTCAGAGGGAAGGGAATGGTATCGATGCAGTGAAAGAGTGGATAAAGCTCGACGTGGCATGGAGCACCTAGTCCCCATGAATCTTTCCCCATAAATGGAAGTTAAGTTCTACCTTTATATGATATTCTCAATCCTGCATTTTTTCTTTCTGTTTGATCGACTTCTACATGGATCTCAGTGTTCACAGATACAATATTATTACTAGCTAAGAAAACCCCAAGTAGAAGTAGATGAGACCCAAGGTGAAAACGGAGGTTCAAGAATATCATTTACAAAAACAAAAGATGGAGCTCAAATCTCGACGAGATGCTCAACACCATGACAAAATGCAAATACCTTTGTAGTAGTTGATTAAAATCCAAATTGTTGGTACTAAAGTACAACAATGGGCTAGTTTAATTAAATGTATTTTATTTTTAAAGAATTAATACATGTTTTTCTTATAATGAATAATATTAAATGTATTGCATTGTGGTTGAGTTTGTGTATGTAAAAGAAATGTTTTATATATTGTAGTGTTTTTTGTGGAGATTTTTTTATGATGCATATTCTATTGTTGTGAACATATTCCATTTATCGTGATTTTATCCCTATCATTTAATGGTTGACTCATTATTAGTATTTATCTTTAGGTTTCATTGAGAAATCCATTGGATATATGTATGGATTTAAAATGACTTTTATGTTAACTCAACTCGAAATACATTTTGATTCTTGTGTTCAATTCACGTGATATTGTCCAAATAAACTGAATACTTTTCTTTTACCATTTCTTTTCTCTTGTTTGGGGAAATCTAGTTCCACATTTGCACTTTATAAAATCTTCATTTCCCATGTAATTTTATATTTTTTTTTTGTATTTTCCACCATCATTAGAAATATTTCTCAAATTTTAGGATAGAATGATAAATTGATTATTGAATAGTTAGGTTATGTAGCATTTAATTAATTATATTAAAAAATGGTCTGAATAAACACATAGCAGTAAAATTATTAGGTTTGATCAATAAGAAATTAAAGAGGTCTTTTAAGCAATGAATATAAGTGCTTTGATGTTTTCATTGTTTTATATTTTACTTATATGCGTTGGTTTTTGAAGAGAAATGACAAAATATGATTACAAGTGGCTTTTATATGTATTGACAAACAATTTACTTAATCCATTTGACTAATGTATTCCTTCACTAGTAGTGGTAGATTATTGATATAAGCCTATGAACTATATTAACCACATTTATTAATGTGGTTGTGTTAGTGAACACTATTAAATATATTGCATTGCGGTTGAATTTGTGCATGTAAATAAATGTTTTTATTTATTGTTGTGTTCTTTTTGGAAAAAAATTTCATGATGCATATTTTATTATCGTGAACATATTCCATTTATGCTTATTTTACACCTAACATTTAATGGTTGATGCATTGCTATTATTTATGTTTAGGTTTTCTGAATATATGTATGGATTTAAAATGACTTTCATGTTAACTCAAAATGAAATACATTTTGATTCTTGTGTTCAATTCACCTAATATTGTCCAAATAAGCTAGATACTTTTCGTTTACCGTTCTTTTCTCTTGTTTGGGAAAATTTGGTTCCACATTTGCAGTTTATAAAATCTTCATTTCCCATGTAATTTTAGAGTGTTTTTCATTTTCCACCATCATTAGAAATATTTCTAAGATTTTAGGATCGAATGATAAATTGATTATTGAATAGTTAGGTTATGTAGCATTTAATTAATTATATTAAAAAATGGAAATGAATAAATGCATAGCAATAAACTTCTTAGGTTTGATCGACAAGAAATTAGAGACTTCTTTTAGACAATGAATATAAGTGCTTCCGTGTTTTAATATTTTACTTATAAGTGTTGGTCTTTTAAGTGCAATGCAAAAACATGATTATAAGTAGCTTTTATATGTATTGATAGACAATTTAGTTAATCCATTTGACTAATGTATTTCGTCACTAGAAATCGTAATTTATTGATATAAACCTACAACATATATCAATCACATTTATTAATATGACTATGCGAGTTATTATGTTACACTTTTCTTTTCATAACCAAAATCTCCAATATTATCACATTTTTCTTTTCATAATCAAAAAGTCCAATATTATCATAAAATTTGAAAATGGTAGCGATGTTGCTTCATGTACTAGCGAATGGTTCTAACTTTGTTTTTATTATTTTGAGAACAATTAATAGAGTTTAATCTAAATAAATTGAACCAAAATTTTATTTTCGCGTTGGTTTTTCTCATATTACTTGTTTACGAGCAATTTATTGGTTTTTAAAGCTAAATGCATAGATATTGCCTATTATATTTTTGGGAAATTTAAGGTTGTTTATTTTAATTTTCATTAATAAATAATCAATAAAGAAAATTGTATATATATATATATATATATATATATATATATATATATGATAAAATAAATATTATAATAATAATATCATTTTAAGGTTGTAGTAAGTTAGATATAAAATTGGCATATCATATCTATTTTTGGGGGACAAGGGGCACATGTTGCTAAAGTTTAGGGAGATTTAAATATTTTACGTGATTTGAATTTGAATCTATGATCTTTTACAAGAAAATATATGTTTTTTAAAAATATGACCTTAAAAATATATAATATAACATGAAGGCAAAATAAAAATAAAAGTATACATCTAATGCAGGTTAAGAATAACAAAATAATTGATGTTAGTGGTAAAATTGAATAGTGAATTAAGCCTAGTATACCCTCGAAGGAGGGGAAGCAGACGTCTAAGAGAATAAAGGGTGGATATATTGTAAAATAAAGTAGAGTGTAGTTTTTAGGATAATGGGTCAATGTGTCCCATGGAAAGTATAAAGTTTATCAAAGATATTTATGTAAAATTCACTATGTGACATCAATTATAAGAAATATGGTTTAAGTCCATTTTATCATGTTTTCAAAAAAATGAAACTTATAAGTGATGGGTGCTTCCAAATTTTAACACATTAACAGTTACCAACTTTCTTGTCCCTTGGATATACCAATGGATCACACTATCTAATAATGAAAGGGATATACTTGGGTGGGGGAAATTTTTCTCTCTTACAAGAATTATATAGATGGTCACATGGAGATGAAGATAAAGCAATGCATGAAAATAAATATTATTCAAACAAAGGGCATATTTGAGAAGAAACATATGGATTCCCACGTGCTAATAAAGTTTCAAATGGTCATAGTATGAATTGTAATCACCCACTTTCTTCCCTCTCGATTACCATGCCAATTTATAATACTACATGGGGAGGAGAGATGCATTGAATTCAAATTATTGAAACAAAAATGTATGATTCTAGCATGTTGCAAGTAACATATTGTCATTTCAAAAAATCCAATTGTTAAAGGAATAACATTTGTGTAATTTACATATGCTCAATAACATATTATCACACCACCAATGCCAATTTCATAATGCTTATTAAAATATCGTCACACCACTAAAGGCAGCTCTAAAAGAGAATAACTTTTGCGTAGATGCTATAAAGGACCTCAAAGAACCATAGTCCCATATATTGCAAAAGAGATTTCCAATATTTTCTTGTAATAGAACCACAAGTTCATAGTGCAAAGACAAATTGTAAGCGAAGACTTTAAAATATTATAGAGACATTTCATATGTCTTATTTATTTTCAATAGGGTACATTTAGCTAAATTACTTTTTATTTTGAATGACTTTAACTTAATCAAGTCTTGTAGAGGAAATTAAGGCTTTATTTTGGTTTGTTTTTGTTGAAAATTCTAATTTAAAGGTAACAAACATGTGAGAAAAGACCAAAGCATACATGTGGCACACTAAGTTGAGGCATTATAGGGGGGATCACCAACTAACAATCCTAATCCTCTTTAATTCCAAGTTAGAGTCATTCAACTCATATCCCAATAGTCCTAAACATTTATATTGATTTACCATAAGATATATACTATAAAATGCTTCCACATACATTAGTACGAATGGAAATTGGTATAGTCATTTTTATCGTTTAATTTTTGTTGGAATTTTTTTCTAGTTAATAGGAAGATACTTTTATCTATGTTCACAACTTTTTATTAAATTTAGCTTTAAGTAAGCTTAGTGGCTAAAAATAATTTCCTAAAACTCCAAAATAATGAAACAATGTTAAGCTTTAGGTTTACCTTCATGAAAAAAGAAATATATTTGTTAGTAAATTAAGTGCGACACTAGCAAAATTTCAATTTGATGAAAATTTAGTTTCAACATTAAAGGAAGAAAAGTATAATTAAGGACTACTTTTCAATGAGATGGAAATGAAATGCACCTACTATGCAATATGAAATATATCATTTTAATATGCAAATCAAAAGTGTAATTTCTATTTAATACTTGAATAAAATTAACATTTTTTTGACACAATAAGACATCAACTTTTGAGAAAATCAATACAATGGAGTCGTTTTTTTTAATGTAATAACTATAATGTAATATACATATCCTAAATCACCTACAAAGGTTTTCTTATATTGGAATAAATATGAATTATTCATATATGTGTGTCGGTTTATTATAAAATTTCCATATTATAATTTTTTTTATATATTATTTACTTTTTATATATAAAGATAATTATATGTTCAAGTGTACATGAAATATAATTGATCTTTTACATATTTACCTAATAAATATTTTTGCATTGTATTCCCCCGCTTAGGATATGTTAGTTTTTATTATTCATGCAACATTAACTAACAATCATAGCATAGCATAGAATCACTTATTAAAGTCAATTTTTTTTTTGTTCTTTTCAAAATAGTATATGGATTGAAATTCAAAATACATAATCTCATCATCAAAAAATTTAAACTCAAAAATTTAAAAATATAATTTACCAAATTTTGAAGTCTCCAAATCAACTCAAAATAGAAATTTATAATACAAAAATAAATTATTCATAAATAAATTTTCTCTAGCCTATGTACAAGCGTGTCATTTTAATTAAAATGTATATAACAGGCTATTGAAATATATTGTTTATCTTGTTATTTTCTACTTAGTAAAGGATATAATAGGTAGTGTGTTAGCATGTACATAAGCTCAAAAATTATGGCACTCTAATGAGGGGAAATTCCACTTGATTTATTCATTGTTTCAAAATTGGAACAAAATTGGATCGTCTTAAATTGGACTAAAAGTTCTAGGACAAAAGGTTCATGGTCAAAGTTGTCACTAGTTAGAGGAAACACTATTGTATATGACTTTGTGGGAGTTGCAAGCCATTTAAATCATAACTTCTACTTGTGAAGGTGGTTCGATATCTATATGACAAAGGCACACAAATGCAATTTACATGTTTAGTGATGTGGGGATTACTTTCCTCATCGTGACATCCCAAACATCAACTCACATGTGATAAATCCCTAACTTGCAAAGTCCCTTATCTTCGTGTGAATGAAACAAGAATAAGATTGATTCCCTTATGTATAAACATTGTTTGTCCCACAAATGACCCAAGCATATGATTGACTCATGTTCATGCATTGTTTTTTTTTTTGGAGGTGGTAGAAATTTGATTGCATTTTTTAGAGGCTAGCTAAGTTGTATCTCATTGGACTTAAACCTAAGACTAAATCAAATCCTTGATATTCATGAAGGTAGTACACAAATATGATGTCATTAGATTTTTGATAGAGTATAGTGATGACAACCGGAAAGACATGTAACATTTTTAAGTGCAAAAGCTTATAATAGTTTTTAATTTATTCTAAAAAATTGGGTACCTAAAGTATATGACTTTCCATTATAAATATGTGGCAATAATAATCAGTAATATAAAATTAAGGTTAATTTCATTGAATTTTATTTTATTATTTATTTAGTAATATAAAATTAAGGTTAATTTCATTGAATTTTATTTTATTATTCATCATTATTTTCAATTAAATGTAATAAGAAATATTAACTATATTATAGAATATTTTTTTTAAATGAAAATATAATATAAATTTTGATTATAATTAAAGTTAATAATTAAACCTTAATAATAATATTAGGTTAAATGTTAAAATTATGTTATTAAAAAAATTATGCAATTTAATAAAATTAGATATTTAGGGGAGATTATGAAATAGATTCAGGAGAACTAAATTAAAATGGTAAGTTAAAATTTGATAAGGATATGCACATGCACATGCACATGCAGAGGCTACCAATAATTATTGGGACAATAAAATAATAATAATATTTTGGTGGCAGTTGCAGATTTATGTGGATTACTCAAATAATAATAATAATAATAATTTGGTGGCTATTCCATATTTATGTGATAATAATAGTATGTTGGTGGCAATTCCATATTTATGTGATCGACTCTTAGAAAGCTAATGGGGCAATTTCCAAAGAAAAATCTTAGGGTGAGAGAGGTTCTAACCCTGGATTCTAGATAAACTATGAGACTTATTAATTTATAATTTTAATTATAAATTATGATTAAAATAAATAGCTACCACTTTAAAATAAAGCTAAAAAGAAATACATAAAAGAGCTTCTAATTTTTTAAAAAGAAATGCATGAAATTTTTTTTAATTTTCGAGGCTTTCCCAGCCTACAAGAAACACAAAACTTCTAATTAGGTCAAAATTGATAAAATTAGGTCAAAATTGATAAAATTAGAATGATAATCCAATTTCATAATACTTTTATATGCTTATCTTCCACAAGCGAATTAAAAATAATTAAATTATATTATAATAGAATGTTTATTTTAATACCAAAGAATAATTATTTTACCATGTGACCGACTGTTACAATGCTAGGGTAAAAACGAACTGAAATAAAATTAAGGTAACAACAAAGAAGTATTAATAAACATGAAACGATGATTGAAGTGGGTAAGCAAGAAGATGTGGAGTTCATGTTTTGTTATTTGCAATTCCCAGAGAGTCGAAGGCAGACGCAAACTCCATTGACCATCCCACAAGAAGCAGCCGCCATCTGAGCATTCTTGGAAGAAGACGAGGCACCGTACACGTTCTGGGCATTCTTGGAAGAAGACGAGGCACCGTACACGTTCTGGGCATTCTGGGAAGAAGATGAGGCACCGTACACGTTATGTTCTGCATTTCTGTTTCCATTTGTATGCGCACACCTGAGTCGAATGCAGAGGCATATGTCACTGTCATGGGTATTGCCATTCTTGACCTGCGCACTTGCCGAGGAAAAAGCCGCCATCTGGGCATTGGCGGCTGCCACATCCCTTGCTGATGGCGATGTGTGGCCGGAAACGTTTCCATTTGCACGTACAAGGCCGGTGTTCCCTGAGGTACTGCCGGAAGAGCAATTGATGCAAAATCTGTTATTCACATGATCTCTCCAAACCCTTACAGTGTCACCAACTTTTAGTGATTTTCTTTTCACAAACTTGGTCCATACACCATTGAACACATAACTCTTACTGCTTGCCCAGTGTCTAAAAATGAATGTGTCTTGTATTCCATCGTCCAAGTCAAATATAGGGAACACCATACCCTCAGGAGCATGCACTTGTGCAATCTCTTCCTGTGTTAAATTTTTAAAAATATTATTAATAACAATTTTCTTCGGAATCAAGAATCTACAGTTTCCATTTAAATCACTTTTTTCCAATATCTTTTCAAACAACAATTCCATCTCCTCCCTTTCCTGCACCTGTTGTTGTTGTTGCAGCATTATTCTCAATAACTTTTGGAACAACAATTCCATCTCCTCAATCACCTGCACCTGTTCTTGGCGCATCATTCTCAAGCTGCCCAACTTTACTTCAATCTCCTCTCCTCTTCACTTATTCCCACTACGAACAACTAAACTTCAATTTCAGTATATTGTAGAGATACGGGATTTATGCAATATTAACTGACTTCAATTTTCCACAAAATATAATTCAGACATCTTCAATTTCAGTATATTGTAGAGATATGGGATTTCTCATAATATAATTCACACAGATGCATTACCAAGGGCAACTTGGCTGATAATGAGAAAGGGAGCTCTTTAAATGCTAAAAAAATTAACTATTTTAAGTTGATTTTAAAATTAATTTATTAATTGAAGATCAATTTATAAGAAAATAATAATATTTAAATATATATATATATTATCTTCAGTTAGCTAAAAATAAGTTTATGAGAAAAGAATAATATAAAGAACCAAAATTATAATTATAATTCAAGACTAACAGGAGTGGGTTATTAACTAAAGATTAGTTTATAAGAAAATAATAATATTTAAATATATATTTTATCTCCAGTTAGCTAAAAATAAGTTTATGAGAAAAGAATAATATAAAGAACCAAAATTATAATTATAATTCAAAACTAACAGAAGTGGGTTATTAACTAAAGATCAGTTTATTAGAAAATAATAATATTTAAATATATATTTTATCTCCAGTTAGCTAAAAGTAAGTTTATGAGAAAAGAATAATATAAAGAACCAAAATTATAATTATGATTCAAAACTAACAGAAGTGGGTTATTATCTAAAGATCAGTTTATAAGAAAATAATAATATTTAAATATATATTTTATTTCTAGTTAGCTAAAAATAAGTTTATGAGGAAAGAATAATATAAAGAGCCAAAATTATAATTATGATTCAAAACTAACAGAAGTGGGGGTTATTATCTAAAGATCAGTTTATAAGAAAATAATAATATTTAAATATATATTTTATTTCCAGTTAGCTAAAAATAAATTTATCAGAAAAGAATAACATAAAGAACCAAAATTATAATTATAATTCAAAACTAACAAAAGTGGGTTATTATCTAAAGATGAGTTTATAAGAAAATAATCATATTTAAATATATATTTTATTTCCAGTTAGCTAAAAATAAGTTTATGAGAAAAGAATAACATAAGGAACCAAAATTATAATTATAATCAAAACTAACAGAAGTTTGTTATTATCTAAAGATCAGTTTATAAGAAAATAATAATATTTAAATATATATTTTATTTCCAGTTAGCTAAAAATAAGTTTATGAGAAAAGAATAACATAAAGAACCAAAATTATAATTATAATTCAAAAATTATCCGTGATGGAATTGGGATTCTCTAGCAATCACACTAGTCTCCTCCATGCAGACATGATGATTGGTTTTCTCAACATGCTTTGCTGAAGCAGAAGACTTGGCTCTCCTATGCTTAAGGTCAGTTGTGTGCTCACCAATCCTTTGATTAATGGAGCACCGAGTCTCACCAATATAGGGGGTCCCATAAGAACAAGGAATAATATAAACCCCTCCCATGTCCTTGGGGTCGATGGGATCCTTCACAGATCTGAGAGACTTACGAATCGTGTTGAGAGGTCTAAAGGTCGAGTGGACATTATGCTTCTTAAGAATCGTCGCAATCCTGTCCGTAGTCCCCTGAACAAACGGAAGATGGACACTGAGAATCCTCTCCTTCTTATCTCTTTTAGCAACTGAATTCTTAGCTGCTTTGAGGAAAGCCTTCTGACCCAAGTGCCTAATATAACCGTTCTCAACAAAGACATCAAGGAGATGGGATTTCTCCTCCTCGAAGCTCTTTTCATCAAAAATCCTTAAGGCACGAGTAGCAAGGGTGTTGAGAACCCCCAACTTCTGAGCTGGTAAATGGTGGGAACTAGGGTGAAGATATTGCTCAGTATGAGTTTTCTTATGAAACACATGGTGGGAGACGGAACCATCACTATTCTTTGAGATAGGAATATCAAGAAAAGGGAGGCAACCATCGACTTCCTGCTCCTTTGTGAACTTAATGGCCGAGGATTGACTATTGAGATGTTCAAAGAAGAGGTCTAACTCCTCTTGGCCATGAGACCAGATGACATTAGTGTCATCTACATATCTCTTCCAAAGCTTAGGCAAGAGGCGAGCTGAGTTTAGAGCCTTGGATTCAAAATCCTCCATAAAAAGATTCGCAACAACAGGGGAAAGGGGTGAGCCCATGGCAACCCCACAGGATTGCTCAAAGAACTCACCTTCAAAAAAAAAAAGGTCGAAGTGAGCCAGATATCAACCGACCGAGCGGTATCAGGATCGGTTAGATGGTAGATTACTTCCATGGCCTCATTTATAGGGATGCAAGTGTACAGGGAAACCACATCAAAACTGACCAGAATGTCCCCAGAGTCCAGCTTAATGTCTTTGATCTCTTCGATAAAAGAAGCAGATTCTTTAACGAAGGACCCTGTGTGACCAACTAAGGGTTTAAGCTTCAAGGCAAGGAACTTCGCCAGAAGATAGGTAGGAACCCCAATGGTGTTGACTATGGGCCTAAGGGGAGCTCCTTCCTTATGAATCTTAGGGAGACCATAGATTCTAGGAGTGATAGGAATGCTTTAAGCTTCAAGGCAAGGAACTTTGCCAGAAGATAGGTAGGACCCACAATGGTGTTGACTATGGGCCTAAGCGGAGCTCCTTCCTTATGAATCTTAGGGAGACCATAGATTCTAGGAGTGATAGGAATGCTTTAAGCTTCAAGGCAAGGAACTTTGCGAGAAGATAGGTAGGACCCCCAATGGTGTGGCTATGGGCCTAAGGGGAGCTCCTTCCTTATGAATCTTAGGGAGACCATAGATTCTAGGACTCGAAGACCATAGATTAATTAGTTATTAATAACTATTAATTATTATAATTGGTTATTAATTATTAACTATTTATTAATTATTCATAAATGATGATGATGATTAATGTCCCTTCAGACCAATGAAGCTTAAGAAGAAAAAAAATATCATTGCAATTCTTCAAAATCTTATTAATTTGTTGTCGGCCTCAAAATATATATAACTGTCATGTTGGCTCAATAAATAGACACCACATTTCACACTGTAATGTTAGCTTATTTACGGAGACATGACAACTATAAATACCCTATTAGGGTCACCACAGAAGCACAAAACTTCGGATTACTCTGAAATATCAGATGGAACAATAAGTACAGACATCGGACAAACACAGTGACACATAATCTTAGATTCTTGTGTGATGAATAACTTCAGATACCTCTCCTATCTTTGGTGATGATTACAGTGAATTACAACAACCTCATGACCATAGTCTCTTGACGGTTTCAGTGACTACAGTCTCAGCTACCTCGGAAGTTACAGTCTTGGCATACATGCCATAAGGAGGATCTCAGTCATACATTTTCTTGGCTTATATGCATTGTAAACATAGTCACAATATTGGCCTCCCAGTCTTGGTGTATCTATGATGAAGAGGATTATACAGTTTCGACATACCTTCTAGGTACAGTCTCGGTAATGTTCTGTGGAAGATCTATGTGCTAGTAATGATGGTGTTGTTGAGAGATGCAACAATATCTATGTGAAGATGAAACAATGGTGCATCAATAATGATCTCGTCATTATGATGAAGTACTCCATGAAGGTGCAACAATGTAAATCTCAATAGTGTAGTAATGATGATCTGAATGGTGTAGCAATGATGATGATCTCAACAATGACAAAGAAGAGGATTGATGTCTTGGTCTTGGAGTGGCATAGTGGGTCAAGGTTCATGGTCTTGGTGTTCATCAATTGAAATCTCTATAAGAAGAATTTTGTATGAGTTTTCATCTCCAAGAGGGAGAGGTTTTGGCCTTGGTAGAATGCCAACATTTTGTGTTCTTGTCTCTTTTTTTGGTAGCTACTTGATGAACTAAGAAGACATACTCTAATAATAACAAGTGAGGACTATGATAAGAAGAAAATTTAAAAACACCTCACAAATAGTTATCAAGCTAAGAAGAATCACATTAACTCTAACTGTCCTAGATTCTTCAACATGGTATCAGAGCTATGGTCACAGTCAAAGGAAGGACAAAAAAGAGACATTTCAAGGATCAGGTTTCTAGCTGGGCATCAAAGAAAGCTGAAGGACATCAAGATCTGCATTAGAGAAACAAACCCTAATCTTGATCAAACCCTAGAAATCTAGAACAACAGTCTACATCAGCAAGGATTTTTGTCTATGCAATCAAGGAGACAGTGTACAACAACAAGAACTTGTGTTTCCACAGTCATCATCAAAAGGCCACCAAGACCCTCATCAACATGTCTACAAAACATGATAGCTTAAAGAATTTCAAAATGAAGATCACATCAACTTGGAGAAAGTTGAAACCCTAGTAGCAATCTTGATCTAAAAAAGAAGGCAAAGCATATTGAAGAAGAAAAATCATTGTCATCATCTTTAAGGTTATAAAAGCAAGAATCATTTCCTTGCCCTAGAAGAAGATCATTTGAGGAAGCAACAAACCATCCTCATCAAGAGGAGCAACCTTTTTCTATTGAGGAAAGGCTCTCTCATTTGAAAGAAGATCACCCAAGAAGAAGCCCTCATACATCTTCTTCAACGAGCATCAAAGTGATCAAGGTGAAGATTTTATCTTCACATGCCAAGTAAGTATTTTTCATTTTTATAATCAATTTTAGTTAAATGACTTCATGTTTGCAAGTAGATCTATAAATCGGTTGGGTCATCAAGATTCCTTGCATGGAGAAGGAGGATAGTCATAGTCCTCTAAGAAGCTGAAGTCATTAAACATATCAAAAGGTCTCCTATGAATTTATGGAAAGGGATGCTTATGAAAGATCCCCTCACATAGAAAAATTGGAAACATCAAAGTGATTTAGATGATAAACTCATTCTCTAAAGAGGCATTGAAAAATTTCACATGAAATCTAATCTACATGAAAGTAAAGGGTATTAAAGGATGTAGGATATCTTCCATCGACAAGACCTAGAAAGGAAGATAACCATAACGCGCTAACAAATAATCAAGATAAAAAATTTCCATGAGATGAGAAGGTTACCTCATTCGACAACTTATGGTCTCTATGCTAAATAGAGAAATACAAGTTGATGGAAAAAGTATTGAAGGGTAAAGGACTAAACCATGTGCAGAAAGGAAAGAGAAGTTTGGTACTCAAATAAGGAATAATAGGTATAACTAAAATAATGGAAGCTCATATCACCAAATAGATGGAGGAACGTGAAGAAAATGGCCAAGGAAATAGGGAGTAACATATCTCTATGATTGGGATAGTATCCCTCACAAACGGGTCATATCATAAATTTTTTCTATAAGATATGAAAACGATGATAAGATGCATCGTGGCATCATGGAAGAATTAGAAACAAGAACTCGTGACATCTCCATGGAATTCGTGAAGGACAAAGTCCATGATAGACAAAAAAATGAAGGATATAGCTCTTAGAAACCTCAGTGGACATTGAAGGAAAGAAAGAAGTCATCTAGGACAAGGCTCATCATACATCAAGTCAAAAAGGAAACATCTACCGATTGGGGATATACCAAATCCTCAAAATTATCTAATGGAATCCTCATCGTAGAATTCACTAATATAGAGAGGACACAAGTGTTTCAACATGAACTCTAACATATGGAATCCATGAGACGATGATGTGATGACATGAAGCATATCAGTGGATTGAAGATATGTTCAACCAATGAAGCTATTGGAAGAAGCCTTGATGACTTGAAGGTAAAAATAAGGTATGTATTCTTGTGTTTAATATTATAATGACATGTGATATGTTTGCAGGTAACATAGATCATTACTTCTATCTTGAGAAGCATGATCAAGAGAAAAAGGATCTCCTCCTCCGAAAGGATGTAGGAAAACATAAGACACACTAGATGAAATCAACATATTATGTTCTCATAGAAGTATGAGGTGGCTGATCACAACTAATAAAATTTGATTGAAAGGAACCTAGAAATAGAATCTGTAAGGAAGAGGTCGTGAGATATGCAACCATGATGAAGGAAATCAACATCCAAAAGATCAAGAAGACTTGAATAGAAAATCTACCTGAAAGATATGAAGAATCTGATGGAAAATATGTAGACCCTTCACAATAGATATCTTTGGGATATGTGTCAACATGAATGTAGGATGCTGATACCTACAAGATGTCATGATGAAGAGCCACATAGTAAGGTAAAATTTGATTTAATGATATATTTGATTTCTTGAATAATATATGGATAAGTTGATGCAAGGCTACTTACAAGTACAACTAGCATTCACGTGATGAATGGAAGCATGATGAGAAAGAAGTAGTCATATGACAAAGGCTTTAGATATGAAGAAGGCCACTTTCCATGAAGAAAGGAATGGCATGACGAACTAAGGAGGTGTTAGCACCTAAATCTGCCTTAGGTTGAAGGAAGGAAAAAACTAGGGTAACCAAACACCACGCTCAGTCTGGTAGCTAGCCCTACAAGAGCAGGAGAGGGCTCTCTCTAAGTCACACTCAGTGAATAAATGATCGAAAAAGGTCTGAGATGACTTACAATACACTGCTTACCTTAGGCTAGTAAGTGGATAGGGATTTTGGAAAAAGATTTTATGAAATGACCAAGCTTCTAGGATGTTATGGGACTGGCGCTCAGCAAAGAACAAAGAATTGAATATGAAGGCACAGATTATTCCGTGAGGCGAGGTAGGCGGAAAATGTAACAATTAATTTTGAGGGACCACGGCATGAATAGATTGTTGAAGAAGGTGAAAAGGGCATAGTGACATGAATCCTTTTCAACAGAAGAAATAACACTGAAACATGAAATATTCCCATAGGCAGAGCAATAAAAATCGGATTCTACCTAATCTCACTCAGAGAATTTCAATGGAAATGAGCATGAAATGAATTATGAAACATAACTAAATACATATGAACACATAATAAATACACTTGCTACACTCACAACCACAAGAATCTCATGAAACAGAGCTGTTTCCTTTCATTAATTCTCTGTCAAAAATACACACTGAAGAAAAAAGGTTTCTTTCCCACAGTCTTGCAGAAGTTACAAGACAGCCAACCCTTTGCAAATAACTTGCATACAATATATAGAATGTGTGAGGAAGAGAGATAACGCCCAAGGGTTTGGGAGTTACTCGAATCATGGCGATATGGAGATGGAGAGCCAACCATCAGCTACACGTGCAGTGTTGCAAACATGACACTTGGCATTGGGGTGACCATTTGCCTTCCTTTGCCACTTGGATAGAAGTCCATCTGGAGAAAAGACTCTTTAAATGCTGCCTTTGGTGCCAAAAAACCGAAGTGTAGATGACCGGGCCCACTTGGAGAAGTCGCGACCTGAAATTTCGCGAAACGGGAGCAAATTGGCAGTCTTTTCCTCTATGCACCGCGCCAAATTCTCTGTGCGTTGCGCCACTTTGGATCTTGTTTTCGGGCACTTTCAAGTGTCCAAAATGTGCCCAAGTGGGATTGTTGGAAATCCTATCTTGTCTAATTTCCAACCGCACTAGAATTTCCAAATTTGGTGCTCATTTTCGCCTCCAAATCTTCATTCTCCCAAGACTGCTCTCTGTGTGTCAAAAAGTGGCAGAGAGGCCATTTTTGGGTGTTTTTTGACAGTTAGGAGACCCAGATCTTGTCAAAATTTCTTGCCTGGACACTAGTAGTCACAATTTTCGATTCTGAATCCAAATATGCAAGCCGTTCCTCGATTGGAGCCCTAGAATTTTAGTGTCGTGCTAGTGGCGTGACGCACAGGGAGGAGTTTCCTATTTTTTGTCCAAAAATTTGCCAAGTGACCAAAATTTGCCCAAAGTTTTTGAAATTTGAGCTGGAGGATCTCTATGGGGTGCCATGCTGAGCCAAGGAAGCCTCATCGAAGATTCTAAGCCTATCTTTCTCTTTTTCCCGTTTTACCCTTCTTGTTGTTTTCCTCAATTTTGCTTTTAAATTCCTTATCCGGGCTTGTGCACTCATGTTTCACACCCTGTAACAGAAATTCATGTGTCTCAATATAGCAAGGTTCCGATCAGCTTTGTCTAGCAGCCTCTCCAAATGCATGTCGACCCTCTCAAGGTTGGCCTCCCGATCCTCATTGACTGCTTGCTCCAAAGATGTGAACGCAACCCTTCTTCTTTGAGCTCCTTGGCGATGCTCACGGATGTTATACAACTCCATGATCGTTTGTTGGTCCTCAAGCTGTTTGTTTCTCTGCTCCAGGTAGTTCATGTTCCACTTGGCCCTTTCTAGATCAATGGATAAGTCTTCAATCTCTGACTGCTGCTCCCGGATGATCTCTATAAGCTCTTCATTTGTTGGTTCTACATCTGTCTCATCATCCTGGAGGAGAACAAACTTGGTCTCTTTCTCACCTCATGGCCCTTCCTCCTGAACTGGCTCCTTGCCCTTACCCTGCTCCTGTGGTGCTGATGTCGGAAGCGAGTCCCCTTCCACCCCAGGTGGAGATAACACTCGCTTTGCTGCTACAAACAACGGTCTACTACCCTTCTGGTATGTGATGAATGCTGGCATGGTGGCAGTCTCATGGCTCTCAAACTGATGTGAAGGACCCCCCACCTCATACTCAAACTGATGTGAAGGACCCCCCACCTCATGCTCTGCCTCTGATATCACCGGTGGAGCACTGAAGAAATCACGGGAGATGAAGTCCTCCCAAGCAATACCCTGCAATCCCAAATGATGGTCCACCAAAATCTGGATGAGAGCAAAATGATAGACACTGTTTAGCTGCTGTCGAGGGGTCTTGTGCTACATGAAATTATTCATCCTCTCTATGTTCCCGTAGATTGAAAATGGGAGGCTCATCATCCATACCCTGGTCAAGTGCATGAGCAACCTGATATGATAGGCATAGAGGCGGGAAAACCTTCTGTTGGAGAGGTAAATCCCCTCTACGGATAGAGGCGATCCCTACTAGCCCAGCAGGGGTCTAGCAACAATCACACAATGTTGCTACGCATGTTCCTAATTAAAATTAAACAAGAGGTAAAGAGCACCTACTTGGATTCCCGTGCTGTCGTTTGACGAAGAGATGTTGCCTTCGCTCCTTCGCTTCGGCTGGTCACAATCCTCCGCGATCTCCGCGAATAGATACCTGCACACACGAAGGGGAAACAAACGCAAGCGTGAAATCTAGTAAAAGCAACCATACATCAGTCAGAAAAGATGTAATTCACATTTAACCATTGCACAGACAAATGAGAATGGAACAATAATAGCAGTCATCTATCATTAATCAGAATAGAGAAGAGTACAACCAAATGTTCTGACGTTGGTAACCTTCTCAGGAGGGGCCAGTCAGCATGTATCTCAAGCATTCACCTTTGAGGATGATTCTCCCAAGACAAACAACTCTCTCTCTCACACAAATAGCACAAAACAACCTTCCCTAAGCAGTCAATCACTTCCACACCTAGCACACCAGACCTACAGCAGCAATCTGAGCACTACAAGCTCTGTACAATCCAAGCTATTCCAAGCTATGTCTAACTAGCTACTCATGGTGATGGTGGGAGTTTATATAGGAGAAGGAGTCTCCTAAAAAGGGGGAAGGATGAGCTTATCTTCAAGGGAAGTTGTTAGAAAGGGTCGAACAGACATGCCATAGAAGGAAGTCGACATTCACAAAGCTAACAACCAAGCCTGGAGTGATCTGGAAGGCTGGTTGTTTGAACAAATTCGCCCAAACTGGATCAGCGCGGATTATTGGGAAACTGCCGCGCTGTCGTCGCGTCTCAATAACTGGGACAGTCATGTCAGCGCGGAAGCACACGGGAAAGGCGCGCTGTGGGCCATCGCGGAAAAGTGATGTTCTTCCGCGCTGGCAGCGCACAGAATACACTACAAGGCACCTGTCATCGCGGTTATTTTAGGAACAGACGCGCTGATGAATAATACTTTGGAAAAAATGGGTTTTTAACCAGTTCAAGGAGCAGGAACTTAGTGATTGTGAAATCTGGGCACAGCAGGGTGACTGACAGGAAGGCAGTGACAAATTACTGTGTAATAGATGCCCCCTAAAGCATGAAGACCGAGAGAGTGGGAGGGGTGAAATGCTTTACAACACACGCCGAACTGGAACGCCACCAGGAAGGACCGAAAATCTCTGATAATCAAGTACATGCAGTCTAGGTATGGGCGGAGCCATCCAAAAGACATGCGAAAACTGGTCTGTGGAATGGACGCAGCCACCCAGCTAAGGAGACCAAAAAGACTGATAAGGTATGGTCGCAGCCATCCATGAAGACTCAGGTATGGGCGCAACCATCCATCAATGAGTCATGTAATGATCATCCACAAACTGCAGCCTGGACCATAAGAGACAAGGATCCAGGGTCTTGTGCTCTATCTCGACCCGAACAAAGTACAAGTCCAAGCATGTGAATACAGGAGTTGAAGTCGAACATGCGTGAACGTCGTCTGATTACCAGTCAATGATGGAAACTGTTAACAGACGCGAGAGGTACCACCAATAATGACAATGGTCCTCAAGGTACTATAGGTACAATCCGTGGCGTGTGAATCAATGAGTTGGTGTCGAACACCCACGGAATCATTCGATCAAAGGCCAATGATGTAAGCCTTGCGTCGAACACGAAGAACCTGCCATTGAGGCATGCAGGCTCCAAGGCACCTGAAAGGAGTCTCTAAGTCACTTTCCCGGATAATGAGTTGGAGTCGACGGGAAAGGACCTTGATCGAAGGTGGGCCATAATGTTTCCCACATCATTGACATGAGACAGAGGTACGATAGTTTGTGTGAGATAGCGAACGAGGTTGCATTGTGGTAGAGGACAACTTCTCTTGAACATATGGCGGCACTATAACGGGTTTGGCAGTACTTGACACCAAATGAGCAGAGGATAGGTGATGATGGCAATGAGCAAATGAGAGGCCAAATAGGATATCCCAAACCCATGGAGGCTAGTGAAAACAAAATGAGATGACCCCACCCAGACACAAAACAGCAAAGTGCCATGTTCAAGAGCGACGTACTGCCGACACGACTGTAATCATAGTTCCATTTTCCCCACCATTTCTGGCAGGTACCCCGATTATTTTTGGATGCCAAGCTTGACGGGGATAGCATATGCTTGATGTGCGTCATTTCGACAATACCCGATGTCATTGAGTGTTTAACAAGTCTGACAAAGGAAGAACTCAGCCTCTTTTCTTGTTTCGAGAGTCTGAAAAGAATGCGGAAAAGGAGACTCCAAGGGGGGTCCTTTTTCGTACAGTTGTGTCTCTCGAGCCCGAAAAAGTATAAAACTGTGCTCGAAAGAACCGCCCGGCCATTACGACCGAGGAGTACTTTTCGTGAATAGTGCCTTCGACCCGAAAAAGTAAAAAAGCGGTCGAAAACACGTCATTTTAGAGCCGATATCGAGCGCGAAACGACAAACACTCGGCAATCTTTTTAGTTCAACGGTCGAAAAAAGAGCTTAAAATGACCGCCTTTCCTTCCTTTTAACGAGCTGAAAGGAGGCTCGGCTATCTTCTCTTGTTTACTGTCGGAAAAGAGCTTAGAGACGACATATTTGGGGATCATATGGACGGAGGACCGTCATGACCAAGTTGCTTTATCTAAACCTGCACAAGAGCACTACCTGCATAAATCCATTCGATATGTGTAAAAAACATATTGAAACATGCATTTAACAAATTCAGGGCTAAAGTCATGGTTAAAAATGGCAAAAACCCAAAAATATGGCAATTTATGAGTTTTTACTATAAATAGGGGGGAGTAAGAAGTCATTCTTACCATTTTACTATTTTGGAACGTGAAGGACGTGGAGAAGCCAGAAAGTTGACGGAGCGATTTCCAGCCCGTACGGACACCATTTCTCGAACCGCTTCTTCCAGGTAGGTTCTCGTTCCCTTGCCCTGCATTTTGGTTGTTTTTGGTAGGATTTTAACGGTTAAATTTGCCCAATTGGGTGAATTTTTGGTGCATGGGTGCGCGCTCGGTCAGCGCGGATATCCCCCACGGGTCCGCGCTGACCGAATTAGAACAAAACGTGGCCAACTTCGGGTCTTCGCGGAAAACCCGTGTTCTTCCGCGCTGACCTCGAAAATTAACGAAGGGCTGCCATGGCCAGCGCGGCTGTTTTTAAAACAGCCGCGCTGGCGCGGAAAAATTATTTTGTTTTAAAATGAACGTAAAATCTCCAATGCTAGCGCTTCTAATTGGTTTTTTATGGTTTGTTCAGGACATCATGGCTTTCCAATGGCAGGAAAGAGTGCACGATGTGGAAGATATAGCTGCTTGGGGGGATGTGAATTGCTGCAATGCCATGCGGGCTTGCGGTTTTATGAAATTCTTCCTCACGCCGCGTCTAAGAGCTCAACATGACCTCCTTGAGCTAGTGATCAGGGCATGGAACCCGGTGGATGGGAAATTCACCATCCGTGGTCATGACATCGAATTCGACCACATGGATATCTTCTTTTTGACCGGGCTGTCACGCCGAGGTGCGAGGCCCATCATAGAGGGACAGCGACCTAGCGGCGGCACTCTAGATGATTTGATGGCTCGAGTATGCCCGGAGGCTGAGAAAGCGCGAAGTGGGAAAGTTTCGATCCCCACGGTGGGAAACATAGTGCTTCGCACCATTCTGTTCATGGTGACCCGGGCAGCAGGTAGTATGGCCAACCACGAGGCTTCAAAGACTCATCTCCTGTTAGCTCTCGATTACCTTGAGCCTACAGTGTTTGATTGGTGCACAGTAGTGACCAATAACATGAAGAGGCAGCTGGGCAACTGCCGTCGCGGGGAGACGAAGCAGTTTGGCTACGGGTCAATCCTGATCCCGCTCATTCTAGAGCGAGTGCCTGCTATGCGGTTACAGGTGATGGCCGTGGATGCTCCCAGGGATCCTCGGGAGACGAGGGCCTCACGATGGGCTCGTATCATGCCACGCGGAGGTGGCGGCCGGCCACATAGCTGGGGAGCGTTTTTCCGAGACTGGCTGGATCAGCAGGAGATCTTTGTGGAGGACTGGCCATATGCGGGCATGGATTTCCGCAATGACCCTGATCTGGCACTGCCCCCAGGTGAACAGTGGGATGATGCAGGTATGACACTTTGGCTTTTGAATTTTTTAATGTTTTTGGATTTTTTATGTACATGTCTTAACAAATGTCATGGTATGCAGATGTGGGGCCTACTAGACCGATTGGCCTGGCTGCCACGGCACGGAGAGAAGGACAGGGAGCTGGGGTCCTGGCCTTAGCCCCTCCAGGGGTTGATACGTCAGAGACTGTGGCTCGCAACCTCGAGGGGTTGCTGGAGGGAGTGCCTGACTACCAGGGGGTCGAGGAGGTCCCCATAGAGCATCAGATCCATACAGTGGGGGTGCAACCCAGGGTGCACCGCCTTCTGAGGCGGGTGGCACGAGCAGCTGTGTATTACAGAGAGCATCATCCGGCTCCTTAGTTGTCTAGGTTTTATTTCCACTGTCATTTTGAGACATATGACTCAGATGTACTGAGATTTTGGACATGCACATCTATTTTTGAGCGCCTTAGTGCGCCACACGATATATATATACATACCGGCTTTTTGGATGAGTCATTGTTACATGTGATGATGTGTTGTTTATGTTATGCATTTATTCAGTACAATTGTGATCTTATGTATGAATTTGCACAACACATGACCCATGGATTTTATATTTTTTAATGCAAGCTTAAAAGCACACACATGCAAACTATGCTTGAAATGATTTATTTACATATGCTTATGGTCTTACTATGCTTTCTATGCTTTCCTGTATAACGTTTATCTGTTATGCAAATGTCTATCTAACACATGATTTGCCAATGCATCGGTCAACGTATTTAATCGTCTCGGAATGTGTTGATAGGTGATGTAATCAAAATTCCGTTCCAACAATCTTACACGTACGTACAACCTTAAAATGCGCTAGTCTCTGACGGAATATCACCCGTTGAGTTGATGGACAACCAGCTGGGAGTCCAGGTTCACCATTAATTCTCAGATGCCGAGATCAACTGCTTCAGCTAGTAATTCAATTACAGCGCTGTACTCGGCAACGTTGTTAGTGGTACGACCTAGGCAGACACCCTGAAGGTTTAGCAACTCTCCGTGAGGATCGTAGATCACCCACGCTGCCGAAGACAAATTACAAGTGCTACGGCAGGCACCATCAGCGAAACCAACATAAGGTGCACTAGACATCTGCACAGGAAAAAGAAAGCATAATAAGAGGCAAACACGCCTTTATGCCAAAGCAAAACGAAACTCATGCACGAAAAACACAAAGCACACGTATATACAAAGTGAATGTGCGAAGCTATGCATAGTATTTCTTCAGGTACAGCCCGTTGCGGGGCTTGTCAAGAGGATTTCCTTCATAGTCAATCAACTCATATGCGCCCTTTTGTAAAACTCTTTTCACGATGTAGGGACCTAACCACATGGATTCGAGTTTTCCTGCCCCCAGCTTATCCTTAGCTTGATCGTAGAGCAGTACTAAGTCTCCCTCAACAAAGGAACGAGGATGAATATTCTGATCGAAGTGAGCTTTGACTCTCTTCTTCTGTGCTTCGATAGCCAGAGAAGCCAAACGACGAGTCTCGTCTAACCGTTCTAGGTAAAGAAGTCGTTCCTCCACCGGAGTGGTGTTGGGAAGCAACTCGACAGCTAATTTTAATGAAGGAATCTCGCATTCGACGGGAAGGGTAGCCTCCAGTCCATAGACCAGTTGAAACGGGGTGAAACCGGTGGCATCCTTCACAGAAGTCCGGTAGGCCCACAAGGCTGGGAAAAGCATAAGATGCCAGTTCGACTTGTGTGTATTGACGGTGCGTTGAAGCATGGTGATCAAAACTTTTTTCACGGCTTCGACTTGACCGTTAGATTGAGGATAGTACGGTGACGAACTATCTTGGCGCAAGCCTAGCTGGGTCGTTAATTCTGTCATCATATGATTTCGGAAATGCTTTCCGTGATCTGTAACAATAGCCTGAGGGACTCCGAAACGAGTGATGATATGATTGAATAAAAACTGCGCCGCCGTGTGACTGTCTTCGTTTAATGTATGCATCGCTTCGGCCCACTTGGTGAAATAATCCACAGCAACGATAATGTACCCATGCCCCCCGGCCGAACGAGGGTTACAGGACGTATAATCGATGCCCCATTTTGCAAATGGACCTACGGTTACGACAGGGTGTAGTGGTGCAACAGGTGCACGCATCTTCCGGTGGTAAACCTGGCACTCGTGACATGCACGTACAACAAGGATGCAATCCTTGAAGATAGAAGGCCAGAAATAACCAGCGCAGAGGATCTTCTGAGCGGTAGCGTATCCAGACATATGTCCGCCACAAGCGCCAGAGTGGCAGTCATTCAAGACTCGCTCAGCCTCCTCGAGGGTTAAGCATCGGCGAAGAATAGAATCGACGCCGAGACGGTACAGGGTATCGCCCAAAATGCGGTATGGTTGAGCTTGGTGACGAATGCGTCGTCGAGCATCTTTCGATGTGTTGGGACGAAACGAAGACGTTTGTAAATATACGATAATGTCCCCGTACCATGGGTCGAGAGTGCTGATGAGAAATAGCGTTTCATCTGGAATATGCTCCTCTGAACGAGATGGTGCAGACTGAGATGGTAAGGAGCAGAGCAGTTCAGCGAAGACCAGCGATTTCTTAGACTTGGCAGCAGTGAATTCCAAGTCGAACTCTTGGAGGATTACGATCCACTTCGAGTATTTTCCCCCTAGCAACTGACGTGACAAAATGTAGGTCATGGGGTTGCAATCAGAGATCACGGTCGTTGTGCGCAACAGGATGTAACGACGGAAACGTTGGACGGCACAAACAGCTGCCAATGCCAACTTCTCGACATATGCATAGCGAGTTTCTGTATCCAGAAGGTTGCGGCTAAGATAATATACAACATGCTCGGTGCCATCATCGTCGTCTTGCACTAAAACCATGACGATGGTGGTATCGGCGGCGGCCAAGTAAAGGGTGTAGTCACGGTGGTAATTTGGAGGTCTTAGGAGCGGAGCTGAGACCAGAAGGTCTTTAAGACGCTCAAAAGATCGTTGAGCAATAGCGTCCGAACGAAAGGGCGTGTCTCGCTTTAATAATCGTGTGAAACCCTTAGCCACCTCGGCATAATTCGGGATGAATCGTTTGAGAAAATTGGCTTTCCCCTGCAAGCTCTGTAACTGCTGTAGGGAGGCAGGGGGAGGAAGATTCAAAATGGCCTCGACCTTAAGGGGATCCAGACGGATGCCCTCCCGGGAGACGATAAATCCGAGTAGTCGGCCAGATTCTACGCAGAAGACACACTTATTCGGATTGAGTCGAATACGGTAGTGTCGACAACGGAGAAAAAATTCGCGTAAATGAGATGGATGGTCTTGACGTTTAGCTGAATGAGCTGGTAGGTCATCCAGGTAAGGCTGTACGATGTGTCGGATATCATGAAAAGCATACGACATCGCACGCTGGAAAGTGGCACCGGCATTTTTGAGACCGAAAGGTAGCTTCTTGTAAGCGAAGGTGCCCCAAGGACAAATGAAAGCAGTCTTGTGCTGGTCTGCGGGGGCTATGTTGATCTGGTTGTAACCAGAGAAGCCGTCCATAAATGAATAAATTTCGCTTCCTGCGCAATCGTTGATAAGCTGATCAATAAAAGGCGTAGGAAAGTTATCTTTTGGACAGGCGCGATTGATGTCGCGATAGTCAACACAAACCCGAATAGTACCCTGTTTTTTATTCACAGGGACTATATTAGATACCCATTCCGTGAGAGGAATGGCATAGATGAAACCAGCTCGAAGGAGTTTTTCAACTTCGGCCTTGATGGCTGCAGCCTTTCGAGGGTGCACTGGGCGTAAACGCTGACGAACAGGCTTAGCACCGGGATAAGTAGAGATTTCGTGCTCCACGATACTGGGGTCAATGTCGGGCATTTCCTCGTAAGACCATGCGAAAACATCACGGAATTCACGAAATAAATCGGTATAAAGTTGAATTTCCTCAGGAGTGCATGTGACTCCAATGTAAATATTCTCGACAACCCCTGTTTTGACAGAGATGTCGATAGCCAGAGTTTGCGTAATGTTACCCATGTTTCCTTTCGAAGACACTTGATATAACTGAACAGGCGTTTGGAGAGGGATAGATGGGACACATGAAGCAAACCGCTCGAGGCATGTGGCCATTTCCGAATGAGGAGGGAGAAACGAAGAGCGATGGTGGTGATCTGACCAAGGGAGCTCCTCGGGAGACATAGTCTCAATGATAGCCTCGTCGGAGGGAAATGATTCCTTCAGGGGATCCGAAGTGGCCTCCTCTCCCAACCAAGGGAAGCGGTCATATGAATCAGGAATGCTGCTTGGAAAAGCAGGTTCAGGAGGTGAAGCCGATGCAGCGACTATCTCGATGTAGTTGAGCTCGGCAGGGCTCAACGGCATCATCTCGCCCCAAGAGTCTTCCTGATTCAAGGGAGGGAGAACCCATGGATCAGAACGTACTGTGATCATGTTAACGGAGGCGAGATTTGGAGGTGGGAGGGGAAAGACTCCCATCAAGGAGGGATCTTTAAATAATCCAGCACCCACACTCACTAGCGATTTGGAGGTATGCTCTACGAATGGCACATTCCCTTCAGAAGAGGAAGCAAAAAAGGACAGCTGGTCCACCGTGACGATTTTCCCTTGATGGGGGAAGCGAACGACACGGAATAAGGAGGAAGCCACGGCTTGCATGGCATATGTCCAGCTTCGTCCAAGGAGGAGGTTGTAAGTGAGATTAGCATCAACGACTTCAACCTCGACTTCTACCGTTTTCCCTTCTAGAGAGATAGGTAATCGTGGGAGGATACCATATGGACGAGATTCTCTTCCATCGAAAGCCTCTAGGGTGGTAGGAGACTGGCTCAGAGCAGGAGAACCAATAGCCTTCCAACAAGCAACCGACATGATGCAGGTTGAGGCTCCTTCATCAATGACCATACGATGGATCGTTTTGCCATTGATGAGAACTTGTATAAGGAAAGCCACCTGATGAGGCAATCTCTGCGTGAAACCCTCGAGATCAAAAGAGATTAAATCCGAATCTGCCGGGTCTATGCCACCAATTGCTGATAGCAGGGACTTCCTCTGGGAGGGGCAGCTCTGGAGGACTTCTAATGCGGACATAGCAGACGGAGCCTGAGCTAAGTCCTCGACAATGCTATAATGTTGGGCAGCACGAGCATTGGGGTTATAAGATGACTTCCTGAGTACACCTTTGGGAGGGGGTCGGGGGATCGTCTCGGTGCTGGGCCGTTCAATGTGAAGGGGACCAGAACTGGACGGAGGAGCGCTGGAGGGAACCTCCGGCTCTTTCCCGGCTGAAGATGGATAATCTTTCGCTCGAGTCGTGACATGGATGGGGATGGTTCCAGCCATGAACACTTGAGAACCGAACGAGGAAGAGGATTGAGAGGGATCTGCCACCTGATGCGTCTGCTGGGATGGGAAAGGCTCTTTAAGCACGACAGGGGACCCTGGAGCACCTTTCAAAAGCCGACTAACCTCGGACCGCCTGGGGCAATCCTTGGTGTAGTGATCCTCCTCGCAAATGAGACAAGGATACTTAGGCTTCCGTTTGGCTCCTTCCTCGGAGGGAGGTTTAGGAGGGTTTTGCTTGGGCTGTCTAGATTTTTCTTTGGCCTTTCCTTTCTTTTTGCCTTTTGAGGATTTGTCTGCCGCGGTGGACTGAACGGCATTTACCTCGGAGGTATTCCCAGGAATAGATTGGCTCTGAGAAGCATTCTCGTTAGAGGCGTTTTGTTTCTGCTTCCCAGGGTTCGTGATCGATTTCTTAGATGATGAATTTACGGAACCGATGACTCCATCAACAGAAGGCTTTGGTGGAGCTTTGGGTTGTCCGGGCCTCGGGGCATCTGGAAAATACTCATACAAAGTACCAGACTGAGAATACACTAAGTCCAGGTATTGAGCTCGCGCGATTGCTTGCTCCTCAGTTACACACGCCCCCATTGCGATATCTTTGGCAATTTTAGGGACAAAGGACGTGGTAAACCAGTCGGTCAGGAGTTGACCAGGAATCCAAAATTTAATCAAGCGACGACGCCTTCTCCATTCATGTATATGATCGGAGATGTGCGTCGCCGTATCCTGTTTTAGGGACGTGAGCAGATGGGTCCCAGTCTCGTACCGAATGGGTAACTGAAAATGAGTTAAAAAGGCCATAGCCAACGAGTTAAAGTCTGAAAACATGTCGCGATTGAGTTCGATGTACTATTTAGCAGCTGAACCAGTGAGAGTCCTCTGGAAGAGGCGAAGTCGGATAGAATCATCAAGCCATGAGTTAGATGAGCACCAAAGGTGATAAGTCATTACATGGGCCTGAGGATCTTCTCCGGCTTTGCCGTCGAACTTTGGACAGTCACCTGGTATCTTGGTTGGAACCGGTGGCCAATATGGATTATGCAAAATAGGGTCGTTTGTTAACTTGGACACATCGCGTAGTTCCAACGTTGCCAAAAATGGTAGCTGCGAGTTGAAGGACATCTGTGGCTGCGGATTCGAGGCGATATTAGGGTTCCACCCAGATTGGGGTTGCCCCCACGAACTTTGTCCGGACGGGCCCGGCCCGAAAGGACCCGGCGCGTAGGAATTTTGTCCCGATGGACCTGGTCCAAAAGGACCTGGCGCATAGGGAGTTTGTCCATAGGAGTTTTGTCCGTATGGATTTTGGCCATATGCAGACGGCTGTCCCTGTGTCTGCCCCCCAGCTCCCCATGGATTAGTAGCTTGCCCGACAGGTTGACCATATTGATAATTTTGATAAGGAGTGACCTGTGGTTGCTGATAATTTTGATAAGGAGCATACTGATTTTGCCCCTGGGGTTGCTGGTAGCCATATGACTGCTGGGTCCCATACGGAGCCTGGTAGGCAGGCTGGGTTTGGTACGAGAATTGATAACCTGTTTGAGTTTGAGGCCCAGAGTAGTGTCCTTGAACCGGCTGGGGTTGAACCATATGTCCCGAAGGTTGGCTTGGTCGGATTCGAGACGGACCTGGTTGGCCAGCAGGGTAGCCTTGCTGGGCACCAGGTTGTCCATGTGCCGCCAAGGATTGTCTTTGCGGAACGGATGGTCGAATTGGCTGGATAGCTGGTTGACGCCGAGGTTGGCCAGCTTGTCCAGGTTGACGATGAGGGTGGACAACGGGTTGATTTGGCTGTATAGACGGTTGGCCCGTTTGTCCCCCAGTGTGAACAGATTGAGAAGAGGGCTGAGATTGCTGTATGGCAGGCTGCCCTCCTTGGTGTATGGGCGGAGCAGAGGGTTGGCCTTGCTGTATAGTAGGTTGCCCCCCTTGCCCAGAAGGATTCGTGATTTGAGGGGTAGGTTGGCCCTGTTGAACGTAGGGTTGTCCACCCTGCCCAGGGAATTGACCAGACTGGGCGGTAGGTTGGCCCTGTTGTATGTAGGGTTGTCCACCCTGCCCAAGAGGATACCCTTGCTGGACCACTGGTTGATTTGGAGGATTGTAAACTGAGTCGGTTTGTCCAGAGGGGTACCCTTGCTGGAAACCGAGTTGGCCTTGTTGAAAAGAGGGTTGCTCTGGTTGTCCAGTAGGTTGATTTTGATATGGATATGGCAGACCTCCAATGCCCATGGGTTGTTCCTGGTAAGGTTGACCTTGTGGGCCCCTAGATTGTCCTGGGTCAGGCGGGCCATAAAGTGGTTGCCCCTGGGGGGTTTGCACGTAGAATGGCTGGCCTTGATTGGGTGGTCCTATGGGCTGCCTGGGAGGATCCTGGTTCCCTTTGAACATATGAGTAGCGTGATCGTACGTGACATTCAAGGGTTCCTCGTTTTCTTCGAAAGGGCGATGAGGGAGACCTGAGATGCTCTCAAGGAACTCACCGTTTTCATCATAGTAAAAGAAGGGACCTTCGTAATCCGGGTCCGTTATGGGCTCCCCAAAAGCATCATACGGTCCTGATCCTGGAATTCCACCAACAAAGGAGCCAGCTTGAGGGTTTTCAGACGAGGAAACCGGTACAGCACTGACGACCGGAGTCGAACGTGCTACACAGACAGTAGGTTGAGTGGGAACTGAGGTGACGGGCGTGTTAAGCCCTGTCGTAATGGGTGTACTAAGGGGCTGCGAAACAAAAGGCCCAGTGGAGGCAACAAGACTAGGATCCCATATAGTTGTAGAAGTCGTTCTAGCGGCATACCTATCCCTCACTGATTGATATAGTGGAGGGAGGGGAGAGGAAGCCGGGATCGGGGTCTCGATGTCTGTGACCACGGGTATCTCACCGGTGCTGGAAGCTGTCTCATCCATGTGGGAAGAAGACATTGGAGACGACATACCGAGAGGGGTACGAGGGGTACGGGGGGTATAATCGGGCTCCCAGATGGGATTCCAATCCTCTATGTTATCTTCGTCGCCTGGGGCACGTACGTTGATAGGCTGGATACTCGGAACAATGGGAAGAGTACCGCTTACAACTGGTACCTCTGGAGCAACAGAGGATGGAGAACCTTGATCACTTAGACCGAGAGTTGATGGGTCAGCCAGGATGACCAGACCCCCTTAGAAAACTTAAAAGAAACTAACGATAAAACCCTACTCAAAACTATCGCACACAAGATCTAAAATAGGTGATGTTATCGTGGCCAAATTAATTTTAAGACACAAGAACCAAACTTGAACTTTTCATGTTTCAGGAGTCGAGAAAAGGACGAAAAGATGACTCCAGTCTCCTTCGAATGTTTAATGAGCACGAAGTGACAAGACGCTCACAGGCACCTTTTCGTTTAGGGAGTCCGAAAAGGATCAAAAGTGACTGCTCTGGAATTCTAGGTAGAGGGTGTGCCAAACTTTTCGCAAAACCACAGAATACTTTTTAGGGTACGGGTGGTCGATCTTCGTGAATGCTGTGTTCACTGCATTGCGAATCGTAGGGCGGCCGACTCGGCTTCCTATGGATAAAGGATAAAAGCCTAGTGGGGCCTCCCTATATACGCGATGGTACGTGGGAGCACAGTCCGTGTTAGACCACTATCGAGTCACAGAAGGAGGAATCACCCAACCTAATGTGAAACAACAGTGACTATGTTTAAAGACACCGGAACACGTCTCTAACCTAGACCTCTAGATATTTACGTTTAGTTCCAATGCGTTTTTAGATTCATTTGGTTCATTTTACAGTTGATCTTGAGATTAAGTTTCGATTTCAAGCTCTATCGTATGTTCGCTCACCATTACCTAGATGCAATCTATATGCCAAAGAATTTCGTTTTGTTCGATGAATTCTAGCTACGAGAGGGCAAGGAATTTTTAACCAAACAAAACAAGTACAAGCAAACAAGCAACTTAATGCAACTAAAGCGAGGAAAGGAAATTTTTCTTTTGAAGATGCAAACCAACAAAATGTTCTTTTCCTTTTCAATTTTTTAAAGCAAAAGCTACTAGTTTGATTTCTTTCAATGACACAAAGCACCTAAATGAATTTGGAGGAACTGGAACATCAAGTAAACTACTTAATGAAAGCACACAAAGTTCCCAAAACACTCAACCAAAGCTTCCAAATCAAAGGAAAACAAAATTCCGCACGAGCTATGTGATCTAAGCTCTTGCAAGACAAGCAAGGACTGCAAGCAAGGAGGAAGCGAAAAGAAACCACTCGGAAACACAATCCAAAACACTCCAACAATCACTGAACGAGTGCGAAAACAAATCTGAAATCAGCTGGTCAAACAAGCAAACAAGATTCCTACGGCAGGCTTGACACACACACGGCCTCTAGATGTCCTAGGGCTAGAGTGCGAAATCAATAGAGAAAAGCGAACACCCGAAGGACGAGAGCCACAACCAGTCAATTAGAGACTCAACACAATCCGGCAATTGCAAAAGTAATGATGGAAACACGAACCAAGCAGCGAAAGAAAAAGGGAAGGTATTTGCAAACTTAAAAACTGAGCAAAAACGAAACCTTATGGAACCAAGCTCCGCAATCAAGCAGTTCAGAGTTCAGACAGTGAAAAACAAGTCATCAGACAGGTGGAGAGAAGAAGGGAAAGTCACAGCAAGAGGTTCAGGAGGCCAATTTGGTCAAGAATGAGTTTTACAGGATCAGCGCGGGTAGCCTTCAGCAACTCGGCGCTGACAGGGGGAGGCCTGTAGCAACTTTGCGACGTCAGCGCGGAAGAACAGGGATAAAGTGCGCTATCTCAGAAAAACGAGGTCAGCGCGGAAATAAAACACACAGACGCGATGACAAAAACCACAAAGAAGCGGGGGCGCGATGCCAGCGCGGAAGGACACGAATAAAGCGCGCTGCCTTTGAAAACGAGGTCAGCGCGACTGTTAGACGTACAGGCGCGATGGAAAGAAAACCAAAGAACAGGGTCGCGATGTCAGCGCGACTGTTCGGAATTAAAACGCGCTGAGAGCAAAAAACAAGGAAGGCCAAAATAAAAACTTCCCAAACCAAAGGCAAGAGCCTTTTAACAATAAAGATGCTCCCCAGAAACACCCAGAAAGTTCATAAGCAAAAGAGACAATCCCAAAAACTCGAAAAGAGATCAATCAAAGCCAAACACAAAAGTGGACTCAAGAGACAAAAAGGCTGATCCCCAGTGGAGTCGCCAAATTGTTGGAGAGGTAAATCCCCTCTACGGATAGAGGCGATCCCTACTAGCCCAGCAGGGGTCTAGCAACAATCACACAATGCTGCTACGCATGTTCCTAATTACAATTAAACAAGAGGTAAAGAGCACCTACTTGGATTCCTGCACTGTCGTTTGACGAAGAGATGTTGCCTTCGCTCCTTCGCTTCGGCTGGTCACAATCCTCCGCGATCTCCGCGAATAGATACCTGCACACACGAAGGGGAAACAAACGCATGCGTGAAATCTAGTAAAAGCAACCATACATCAGTCAGAAATGATGTAATTCACATTTAACCATTGCACAGACAAATGAGAATGGAACAATAATAGCAGTCATCTATCATTAATCAGAATAGAGAAGAGTACAACCAAATGTTCTGACGTCGGTAACCTTCTCAGGAGGGGCTAGTCAGCATGTATCTCAAGCATTCACCTTTGAGGATGATTCTCCCAAGACAAACAACTCTCTCTCTCACACAAATAGCACAAAACAACCTTCCCTAAGCAATCAATCACTTCCACACCTAGCACACCAGACCTATAGCAGCAATCTGAGCACTACAAGCTCTGTACAATCCAAGCTATTCCAAGCTATGTCTAACTAGCTGCTCATGGTGATGGTGAGAGTTTATATAGGAGAAGGAGTCTCCTAAAAAGGGGGAAGGATGAGCTTATCTTCAAGGGAAGTTGTTGGAAAGGGTCGAACAGACATGCCATAGAAGGAAGTCGACATTCACAAAGCTAACAACCAAGCCTGGAGTGATCTGGAAGGCTGGTTGTTTGAACAAATTCGCCCAAACTGGATCAGCGCGGATTATTGGGAAACTGTCGCGCTATCGTCGCGTCTCAATAACTGGGACAGTCATGTTAGCGCGGAAGCACACGGGAAAGGCGCGCTGTGGGCCATCGTGGAAAAGTGATGTTCTTCCGCGCTGGAAGCACACAGAATACACTACAAGGCGCCTGTCATCGCGGTTATTTTAGGAACAAACGCGCTGATGAATAATACTTTGGAAAAAATGGGTTTTTAACCAGTTCAAGGAGCAGGAACTTAGTGATTGTGAAATCTGGGCATACCAGGGTGACTGACAGGAAGGCAGTGACAAATTACTGTGTAACACCTTCCCTCACAACTGAAATACTTCATGATCAACCTCATGAGTGGGGCATACTCATCCCTCAAAAATCTGAATGGAAAAACTTTGGTAAGCTGGCTCAAGCAGCTGTTCTTGATGTAAGGCTCATAATGATGCCTCTCCACCTTCCTTTTCTTATGCCAGTGTTCCCCAATGTTCGGTATTCCTGTTGCCACTGATATGGTTTCCGGTGTCAATGTGAAGGTGACCCCTACCACAATAGATTGACCTCCCTGTAGATGAAGTGTGAAAATGCGGTCCAACTCATGATGGACTCTAACATTTTCCACGCTTTGAAAAAATTCATAACATGTCAAGTGCTGGAAACAAGAGATGGCAAGTGGACATGCCTGCAGCTCAGTGAGGGTGTTTGGCTCATCTCGAAGATGTCTGCCACTAC
Source organism: Pinus tabuliformis (assembly GCA_031772625.1). Classification (NCBI taxonomy): domain Eukaryota; kingdom Viridiplantae; phylum Streptophyta; class Pinopsida; order Pinales; family Pinaceae; genus Pinus; species Pinus tabuliformis. The sequence goes on from CM062817.1 coordinate 208,820,879, forward strand.
GATGATGTCTCCTATGGGTCCTCTCTCCTGAAGATGTGTCACTGTGGGTCCCTTCCTTATACTCTGATGAAACTTCTGATGCCATTATTGTTGTTTGTGCCCTAAGTTTTATGCTGCCCTCTGAATCAAATCGAACTGGTAGATGCTCTAAAAATCTGTCACCAAGGGGACAATAAAACAGGGAGTGTTAGGAGGGAATGATGAAAAGGGGAATAGGGGTTTAAAAGGAGAAATTTATCAGGGATTTGGGAGCGTTTTGGGTATGGTGTTGATGGGGTAGGGTTTGGATATTTTGAGCCATAGGAATAAAGGGAACAAATGGATATGATTACAGTGGAGCTAGGGTGATTATTAGGGGAAACTGCTACAAGGGAATTAGTTGATAGAGGTAGGGTAGGAGCATACTTTAGCAATAATGTCACTGTAGCAAAAAGCCAGCTTCTTGACCTTCTTTGTGCCATCTTTGTTTTACTTTTTAAAAAGAAAAATTCCATTTGATTCATGGTCATCGAAATCACATTCCTCTTCAAGTTAAATGCCAATGGTGAAGGTAGTTGGGCTACCTCTCCAATTTTGAGGGTTATTCACACAAAATTTGGGCAATTTAATTAATTTTTGGGCTTATATGTCTTTGTGTCGTGCGCTCTGCCCAGTGCACCGCGCCGGGTATGCGTTGTGCTAGTGTTATATTTACACTACAACCGTGCTCCCAGTGTGCCGCGCGCCCTCGTGTGTGCACCGCACACTGTAAATTCACCCAAATTTTCTTGAAAAACAAGGGATAGGGATTTAGTGGTAGTTTTTAGGGTGGTTTCCTTAGGGAACATGATGGAATGGAGGTAGGAACGTTGCGGAGTGAGGGGACAAGGGGAGGGGAGCAAAACCTTGGTGGCATCATCGCAAACTTGCAACCCCATTTATCGCTTTCCTTGGTGATTTTTTCCATGGATCACCATTGTGCTTTTGGGTACCATTAAACATCTTACAAGCCCCAAAGCATAGAAAAAATTGACAGAGAAAGGGTTTCAACTGGGCCTACCTCTTGTTTGCTAGCCTCCACTGAGATTTGAAGTAGTTTTGGCAAATTTTTATGCCCTTGGATGTGTGCATCGTGCGCCAAGCCCAATGCACCGCGCGCTCGGTGTGCGTCGCGCCTTTGCAATTTTTCCACTGCAGGCTAGTTGTCAATGTGCCACGCCCTCTGTGTGTACCGCGCTCCCTGGTGTGTGCGCCACGCTCCTTCAAACCGGCTCTCACTCACTCAAATTCCTCAAACCTTGCTCTCTTACCTTAGCAATGTCTTTCCCAAGCTTGCAAGAGCACAAATGACTTTGCTTTGGGCCACAACAAGTATATATAGGCTTGGGAGAGATGGGTTTGATTTTTGTTTCTTCCTTGAAAACCCACTTTCTAATGTTTGTGTTTTGCACTTTTTTCATTGACTTTAAAACACCCTGATTTTCATTTTTCTTTGAAATTTTGGCTCTCATGATGGGATTTTCAGCATTTCTTTGCGGGGATTGTGTGACTAGGAATTTGGCCATAGAAACCATGTCTGCATCTGAAAAATCAACTTGTGCATTTTTGGAAAATTTTGTCATAAATGACCTTGTTTGACTTTTCTTCAAAACAGAGTTTTGAAGAAGAGTCGATGTCTCTTCAGGTGATGATGAAGCTTTCTGAACCATAGTTGTATAAGGTCTCCCTCTAGCTTGCATGACTTGTTTTGGACATGTTTTCAAAGACCAAATTGATAAATTCTTAGACCCAATCATAAAAAATTGACTTTATCATGTAAAGCACCAGACTTGGACTGTCACGAGCTTTGTTGATTATGGACAAATACCTGAGCATGGAACAACCTCTTGTTCCAGATCTTCTTATTTATTTCCAGTAGATTCTTAATGATGTTGACCAAAGATTTATTCGAAGATTCTGCCAATCCATTGCCTTGTGGATGACAGGTAGTTGAATGACCCAAAATTATGTGATATTTATGACAAAATTCCACCGTCCTTTTCGATTTGAAAGTTGTTGCATCATCAGTGATTAATTTTTTTGGACAACCAAAGTGAGACAAGATGTTATTTCTGAGAAATGAAATGATTATCGTGTCTGTCACTTGTCTGGTAGGGGCTGCCTCAATCCATTTTTTGAAATAGTCCGTCGCTGTAAGGATCCACCTATGCTATCAGGAAGAGGCAGGATGAATTTCCCCAATGAAATCCAACCCCCATTGTTGGAAAGGAGCGCTCACTTCAATAGGCTTGAGTGGAAAAGGCCGTAATTTCTATTTTCCTTCGAAAATCTGACATTTATGACAGCGCTTGACCATCTTATGCACATCATCAAACAAAGTAGGCCAGTAGCACCCTACTCTCAAAATTTTGTTCGTTGTTGATTTCCAAAAAAGATGACCACCACACTCTCCTCCGTGGAAATCCTCCATGACTTTCTTTGCCTCCTCTTCCACTAGACAATTTAACAAAATGCCACCAGGATCTTTCCAATACAGTGCAGAATTCAAAATACAAAACCTGGCAGCCTTCAATTTGAGTGTTCTCGCTTTGTTTCTAGTCATGCCGGGCGGTGGTGATAGATTTTTCAGCACATATATTATATCAAAATACCATGGGCACAAAGCAAACATTTCGGATACTTGAATTGACATTCCTTCCTCATGCTCATCGGACATGGCAGCGATCAAATTTATGTCCAATGCATGCAAGTTTGATTCGGCCATCAGCTTCGCCATCCCCTGCCCTTTGACCAGCTTTATAGGATTTATCTCCAAATCATATTCTAGCAAGGTTGCAATCGATTTTCCTCTTCTCCCTTCCGGATCGGTCTGCACTAAAACATCCTTTACAACAGTATTAGGAACATAGGCCAGAATGTGAGAGTGTAAGATATATACCCTGAAATCCTTCAATGCCTTCACCAATGTCAGGGCCTGCTTCTCAATGATGTTGTACTTCAAAGCTGCATCCCTTACAGCCCTACTGAAGAATGCAATGGGTCTTTCATGATCACCTCTCTTCTGCAATAAAGTTGCTGCCACAGTGTGCTCAGAAGCAAATGAAACAATATGAAATCTTGAGTGTAGTTCGGGCTGACTAGGACTGGAGCTAAAGAAAGGGCCAATTTGACCAAGTTGAAAGATTTTACTGCCTCATCCGTCCATTTCACCGGGCTGTCCTTCTTAGGCATGCTGGTCATTTCTTTCAAGTGTTCTGCAAGATTAGGCACAAAATGACGCAGAAAATTCATCTTACCATTGAATGATTGTATTTCCTTTTTGTTCCTGGGCAGATCGATTTGCTGAATTGCTTGCACACATGTTGGGTCTATACGAATGCCATCCTTTGAAATGATGTGCCCAAGTAATTTTCCTTCCTCCATGGTGAACAATCTCTTCTTTGGATTCAGCGATAAACCATAGTTTCTGCATTTTTGGAAGACAGTTTTTAGATGGTGCATGTGTTCTTCATCAGATTTTGAAAACACCATCAAGTCATCCAAGTACACCACCAAAAACACATCCTTCTCATTTGCAAACGCCAAGTCCACTGCCCGCTGAAATGTGGCACCTGCATTCTTTAAACCGAATGGCATTTTGGCATAGTGAAAGGTTCCCCATGGAGTGGTGAATGTTGTCTTGTCCCTATCATCTTCATGGACATAAATTTCGTTATATCTGAAATAACCATCAAGCAGTGACATACGAGATGCCCCCACTACTCGCTGAAGTATATGGTCCATCTTGGGCAGCGGATAGTTGTCCTTTAATGAGACCTTATTTAGATTTCTGAAATCGATGCATAGGCGGATCTCAACAGTCTTCTTGCGTACAGGCACTAAGTTAGATATCCAATATGAAAATCCAATGGGCACAATGATACCTGACACGTACAACCTATTTACCTCCTTTTCGATAGATGGCAGCAACTTTGGATTTATCCTTTTGTCTAAATGGCTTTTGATTGGGCTTGATAGGTATTGTGTACTAAATAATATTTTTATCATAGGTCTTTAAATCAAAATAATACCAAGAAAATACATCTGCAAATGAAGCCATCAAACTGATGTATTTGTCCTTGATCTTTGGTGGTAATGCTTTGGACAATTTTACCAACTTTGGATGAGCAGCTGTACCAATGTTGACTTCTTCTACCCCCTTCTCCATTGGCTACAATGTTGGCTTGCGGGCTACATCATCCTGATCAAAAAGTTCCTCTAGGGGTATCAAGCCTTTAGGAATGATGTTATTCTTCAGCTGTAATACGTCCATTTGATCGATTTGCACTTCATCTGTACCATTCCCTTTGCCGTCATCGTTTTCCACATCAATTGAGGTTTCTTTGAACTTTCCTTTGTTGAGCAGAAAATCCTTAATCTCCTCATCATCTTCGAACACTTGCCAATATCGCTGATTGTCCGGAATGGTTGGACGGTGGTTGACATGGATTTCAAATTTATTACTGGAGTTCATGGGGATCTTCAAGCTGCTCGCTACCTTGGCAAGAGCATCAGCTATACTATTTTGTATACGTGGCACACATGTCAAGGTGTATTTTGAAAATTGCTTCAAGATGTCTAAAACTGCATTACGATAGGCTCGCATCCTAGGATGTTTCACTTGATACTCACCTCTGACCTATTTTGTTTCCAACTCGGAGTCGCCATCTACTGAAATCCTCTTTGCATTCAGCTTTCTAAGAATCTTCGGGCCAGTGATCAAAGCTTCATACTCAGCTTCATTATTTGAACATTCAAAGGCCAGCTTGTAAGAGCAAACTCTCACGCTTCTAGGCACTTTGGTTGGGACAGAGAAAGGACTGCGTACCCAAATACCAATACCAACGCCATCATTCCCTACTGCTCCATCGAAATCCATGGTCCATAAGCCTTCCTCATCTTCTTCCAAGTGCTGGAAATCTATTTGTTGTGCCTTGACTGTTTGTTGTCCATTGTTTTCAGCTGATTGCCCAATCTTTTGCTGCTTTTCTTGTCCTTCTTTCTTCAAAATTTCTCTTAAATTTTCTGTTATTTTCGGAATGTCATCTGCTTCTACTATCTGACTATCTATCTCATTTAAACTATCTGAAAACAAAACAAAAGACTATAAATCTATATGTACATAGTTGATAGGATGATTCATAGGTTTATCCTTGATTGTGATCATATATTTCATCTTTTGTTCCCGATATAACTTCCTCATTTCTCCAAACACCGGGATTGTTGCATAGGAGAAATCCAACTGTAGTGTCCCTTTCAATTTCGCTACCCAAGACCTGGAAAGAAGCATGCCAAACCTTGGAGGAATATCTGCTACCACCACATCCATCAAAACATTTTTCATAGGAAGCTGATCCAAACTCACAACTAAGTCTTTGATGAGGCCTATACACCTTACTCTGCTGGAATCGAATGAATAGAGATCATGATATTGGCGGGTGATTTCCAGACCAAGCTTATCCATGATAGCCTTGCGCATGAGATTGTGAGAAGCTCCAGAATCGAACATGGCATTGTGTAGCACAAAATCATGCAATCGTAAATTGATATAGAAGGGTGGCATATCACTATCAAGAGACTCACCATTTGTTGCTGGTCCAAAAATCATTTTAGGCTGATCATCTTCTACATTTACCATGTCGGACATTGGGTCCAAATTCAATATTTTAGAAATATGTCCTCTATAACTGTTGTTCTTCATTATTTCAGTCAAGGGGATGGATACCTTTAACTTAGAAATCTCATTCTCTAGGCTAAAAGTGGGAGTTCCTTCTACCTCTTTGATTGGGATCTCTTTCCTTTCCTTCTCTTTTGATGTGGATGCTTGTTGTGATTGTTCTACTGATTTTGATTTGCTGCTCTCTGGACCAACCGCCTCCTTTCCTTTTCTTTGTGTAGCTGATGGATCATTTTTTGTTGTTTCACCCTCCTTTTTCTGAATTGATTTGGCCGGCACATCTCTGTTTCTAAGAGAATATCGCTGGTGTTGTGCGGACAAAGCATTCATATACCCCCTTTGATATTCTTCTGATTCCTCTTCCAACACAATTTCTCTAGCTAGAATAAAATCAGTGTCTTGGTGTGTAGCTGAATTTACTGCACATTCTTCCTCTTCAGTGATGTAAGTAGGCATCTCATCTGGAGTAAAGAGATGGTTTTCCTCACCTATTACATTCCCATCCTCATCTAACTTCGTTCCATGTACAAAATTCTGCTGCAAAGGTGTTTGTACCGACTGTTGTTCTGTCTGCTCTTGAGTTCGCTGATCTCTTTCTCTTATCCTATATTGTGGCTGCTGTTGGCCACGAAAGTTAGGATTCCTAAATTATGGCTCTGGCTTGTCAAGTTTTACCCTTTCAAGCATCTGTTCTACCCTTTTGAGTAACTGATCCATTGAAGAAGATTCTTCCTTCACAGTGGTTTTCTTCTCTACTTTCGCTCTTGCTCTTTTGGACAACAGATTTGCCTCAACGCTGACCGCAATTTTCTGCATGTCTTCCATTGTAGCCAGTTCTCTCTCTCTTAATTTGTACACCATGTCAGCATCAAAACCATCCGGAAACTTCATCATTGCTATTCCCACAGGTGGCTTTAGATGGTCTGGAATTTTGTTGTAGACTGTATTAAATCTAACACAATAATCTTGGACCGACTCACAGGTATTCCGTTTGATTTGTTCATACTCGGCCAGAATTTGAAGGGGATTCTTTTTCACTTCCCACCAATTCAAAAATTTTCTTTGTAGTTCAGCCAAGGTGGTGATACTTGCAGCCATCAAACCTCTAAACCATTTCCTCACATCACCTGCAAATGTTTGTACAAAGAGCCTCATTGCCACATTCTCCGCATCGATCTCATGGAGTTCATAGAAGTCTGCCATTTTGTCTACATGCTGCTGAGTAGTAATGTTGTTAGGAGTGCCATCAAAAAAAGGGATTTTACTTTGATAATCATTTGTCATGTCATCTAGGACTTGGGGCAGAACAAGGGGTGAGAAACGGGCAGCCATCATTCTCGGTGGATTTGGCCTTGGAGGTGTTGGAGGAGTGTGCACAGTTTGCAAGGGGCTTGAAATTGGAGTTTGGGGCTATGTTGCAATGTAATTATAGATTAATCTATTGGCTCTTTCTGTTTCAAGGTCTACAAGAAATTGTGGATTGGGGACGGTATAATCAATAGCCCTTTCGGATTTAGTCTCAAACAAAGATATTTCAAATCGTTTGTCAAACTCAAGCTCTTCAAGATACTCAAAAATGTCGGGACATGAATGGGATTTGAACACGGGAGTTATGGTTCTTTCTTGACGAAGGAGTCTTGGGATCAAATTGGGGTTTTCGTAAATATGAGGAGGGTTCGGGTTTGGATTTGCTCTAGTATATCGTCTCGAAACCATCGTGCTATTGAGAGAAATTACGGGACACAACCAACTTACTCAGCCTTTCCAATCCTAAGCTCATCATCCGGAAGCCTAGAATTATTATGAAACAAGGGGACTTGATTTTCAAAATTTCCCCAGTGGAGTCACCACTATTTTAGCACCTAAATCTTCCTTAGGCTGAAGGAAGGCAAAAAATAGGGTAACCACAAACCACACTCAGTTTGGTAGCTAGCCCTATCAGAGCAGGAGAGGGCTCTCTCTGGGTCACGCTCAGTGAATAAATGATCGAAAAAGGTCTGAGATGACTTACAATACACTGCTTACCTTAGGCTAGTAACTGGATAGGGATTTTGGAAAAATATTTTATGAAATGACCGAGCTTCTCGGATGTTATGGGATTGGCGCTCAGCAAAGAATAGAGAATTGAATATGAAGGCACATATTTTTTCGTGAGGCGAGGTAGGCGGAAAATGTAATAATTAAGTTTGAGGCACCATGGCATGAATAGATTGCTGAAGAAGGTGAAAAGGGCATAGTGACATGAATCCTTTTCAACAGAAGAAATAACACTGAAACATGAAATTTTCCCACAGGCAGAGCAAATGAAAATTGGATTCTACCTAATCTCACTCAGAAAATTTCACTGGAAATGAGCATGAAATGAATTATGAAACATAAATAAATACATATGAACACATAATAAATACACTTTCTACACTCACAACCACAAGAGTCTCATGAAACAGAGCTGCTGCCTTTCATTAATTCTCTGTCAAAAATACACAGTGAAGAAACAAAGTTTCTTTCCCACAGTCTCCCAGAAGTTACAAGCCAGCCAACCCTTTGAAAATAACTTGCATACAATATATAGAATGTGTGATGAAGAGATAGAACGCCCAAGGGTTTGGGAGCTACTCGAATCATGGCGAAATGGAGATGGAGAGCCAACCATCAGCTACAGGTGCAGCGTTGCAAACATGACATTTGGCATTGGGGTGACCGTTTGCCTTCCTTCGCCACTTGGATAGAAGCCCATTTGGAGAAAAAACTCTTTAAATGCCGCCTTTGGTGCCAAAAAACCCAAGTGTAGATGACCGGGCCCACTTGGAGAAGTCACGACCCGAAATTTCGCGAAATGGGAGCAAATTGGCAATTTTTTTCTCTGTGCGCTGCGCCAAATTCTTTGTGCGTCGTGCCACTTTGGAGCTTGTTTTGGGGCACTTTCAGGTGTCCAAAATGTGCCCAAGTGAGATTTTTGGAAGGCCTGTCCCATGTACTTTCTAACTCCACTAGAATTTCCAAATTTGGTGCTCATTTCCCCCTCCAAATATTCATTCTTCCAAGACTGCTTTCTGTGTGTTAAAAAAGTGGCAGAGAGGCCATTTTTGGGTGTTTTTTTACCTTTACGAGACCCAGATCTTGTCAAAATTTCTTGCCTGGACACCAGTAGTCGTAATTTTTGATGCTGAATCCAAATATGCAAGTCGTTCCTCGATTGGAGCCCTAGAATTTTAGCATCGTGCCAATGGTGCGGCGCACAGGGAGGAATTTCCTGTTTTTTGTCCAAAAATTTTCCAAGTGACCAAAATTTGCCCAAATTTTTTGAAATTTGAGCTGGACGATCTCTATGGGGTGCCATGCTGAGCCAAGGAAGCCTCAGCCAAGATTCTAAGGCTATCCTGATCTTTTGCCCGTTTTACCCTTCTTGTTGCTTTCCTCAATTTTGCTTTTAAATTCCTTATCCGGGCTTGTCCACTCATGTTTCCCACCCTGTAATGAAAATTCATGTGTCTCAATATAGAAAGGTTCCAATCAGCTTTGTCCAGTAGCCTATCCAAATGCATGTTGACCCTCTCAAGGCTGGCCTCCCGATCCTCATTGACTGCTTGCTCCAAAGATGTGAACGCAACCCTTCTTCTTTGAGCTGCTTGGCGATGCTCACGAATGTTCTGTAGCTCCATGATCATGTGTTGGTCCTCAAGCTATTTGTTTCTCCACTGCAGGTAGTTCATGTTCCACTTGTCCCTTTCTAGATCAATGGATAAGTCTTCAATCTCTGACTGCTGCTCTCGGATGATCTCTATAAGCTTTGCATTTGTTGGTTCTCCATGTGTCTCATCATCCTGGAGGAGAACAAACTCGGTCTCTTGCTCACCTGATGGCCCTTCCTCCTGAACTGGCTCCTTGCCCTTACCTTGCTCTTGTGGTGCTGATGTCGGAAGCGAGGCCCCTTCCACCGCGAGTGGAGATAACACTCGCTTTGCTGCTGCAAACAACGGTCTACTGCCCTTCTGGTATGTGATGTATACTGGCATGCTGGCAGTCTCATGGCTCTCAAATTGATGTGAAGGACCCCCCACCTCATGCTCAAACTGATGTGAAGGACGCCCCCACCTCATGCTCTACCTTTGATATCACTGGTGGAGCACTAAAGAAATCACGGGAGATGAAGTCCTCCCAAGCAATACCTTGCAATCCCAACTGATGGTCCACCAAAATCCGGATGAGAGCAAATTATAGAAATTGTTTAGCTGTTGTCGAGGGGTCTTGTGCTGCATGAACTTCTTCGTCCTCTCTATGTTCCTGCACATGAAAAATAGGAGGCTCATCATCCGCACCCTAGTGAAGTGCATGAGCAACCTGATATGATAGGCATAGACGCAGGAAAACCTTCCCTCACAACTGAAATACTTAATGATCAACCTCATGAGTGGGGAATACTCATCCCAATCTGAATGGAAAAACTCTAGTGAGCTGGCTCAAGCACCTATTCTTGATGTAAGGCTCATAATGATGCCTCTCCACCTTCTTTTTCTTATGCCACTGTTCCCCAATGTTCAGTATTCCTGTTGCCACTAATATGGTTTCCGGTGTCAATGTGAAGGTGACCCCTGCCAGGACAAATTGACCTCCCTGTAGATGAAGTAGAAAAAGGCGGGCCAACTCATGATGGACTCTGACATTTGCCACCCTTTGACAAAATTCATCCCATGCCAAGTGCTGGAAACAAGACATGGCAAGTGGACATGCCTGCAGCTCAGTGAGGGTGTTTCGCTCATTTCTAAGATGTCTGCCACTCCGGTGATGTATCCTATGGGTCCTCTCTCTTGAAGATGTGTCACTATGGGTCCCTTCCTCATACTCTGATGAAACTTATGATGCCATTACTGCTGTTTGTGCCCTAAGTTTTATGCTGCCCTCTTAATCAAATGGAACTGGTAGATGCTTTGAAAATTTGTCACCAAGGGGACAATAAAATAGGGAGTGTTAGGAGGGGAATGATGAAAAGGGGAATAGGGGTTTAAAAGGAGAAATTTATCAGGGATTTGGGAGCGTTTTGGGTATGGTGTTGATGGGGTAGAGTTTCGATATTTTGAGCCATAGGAATAAAGCGAACAAATGGATATGATTACAGTGGAGCTAGGGTTATTATTAGGGGAAACTGCTACAGGGGAATTAGTTGATAGAGGTAGGGTAGGAGCATACTTTAGCAATAATGTCACTGTTGCAAAACCCTAGCTTCTTGACCTTCTTTGTGTCATCTTTGTTTTACTTTAAAAAAAAAAATTGCATTTGATTCATGGTCATCGAAATCACATTCCTCTTTAAGTTAAATGCCAATGGTGAAGGTAGTTGGGCTACCTCTCCAATTTTGAGGGTTATTCACAAAAATTTTGGGAAATTTAGTAAATTTTTGGGCTTATATGTCTGTGTGCCGCACGCTCTGCTGAGTGTGCCGCGCGCCGGGTATGCGTCGCGACAGTGTTATATTTACACTGCGGCTGGGCTCTGAGTGTGCCGCACGCCCTGAGTGCGCTGCGCCACCTCGTGTGTGCGCTGCGCACTGTAAATTCACCCAAATTTTCTTGAAAAACAAGGGAGAGGGTTTTAGTGGCGGTTTTTAGGGTGGTTTCCTTAGGAAACATGATGGAATGGAGGTAGGAACGATGAAGAGTGAGGGGACAAGGGGAGGGGAGCAGAACCTTGGTGGCATCATCGCAAACTTGCAACCCCATTTATCGCTTTCCTTGGTGATTTTTTCCATGGATGGCCATTGTGCTTTTGGGTACCATTAAACATCTTACAAACCCCAAAGCATAGAAAAAATTGATGGAGAAGAGGTTTCAACTGGGCCTACCTCTTTTTTGCTATCCTCCATCGAGATTTGAAGTAGTTTTGGGAAATTTTTATGCCCCTGGCTGTGTGCGTCGCGCGCCAAGCCCAGTGCGCCGCGTGTTGGATGTGCGTCGCGTCTTTGCAATTTTTCCACTGCGGGCTGGTTGTCAGTGTGCCGTGCCCTCTGTGTGCACCACGCTCCCTGGTGTATGCGCCGCGCTCCTTGAAACCGGCTCTCACTCACTCAAATTCCTCAAACTTCGCTCTCTTACCTTAGCAATGTCTCTCCCAAGCTTGCAAGAGCACAAATGGCTTTCCTTTGGGCCACAACAAGTATATATAGGATTGGGAGAGATGGGTTTGATTTTTTTTCTTCCTTGAAAACCCATTTTCTAATGTTTGTGTTTTGCACTTTTTTCATTGACTTTAAAACACCCTGATTTTCATTTTTTCTTTGAAATTTTGGCTCTCATGATGGGATTTTCGGCATTTCTTTGTGGGGACTGTGTGACTGGGCATTTGGCCATAGAAACCATGACTGCATCTGAAAAATCAACTTGTGCATTTTTGGAAAATTTTGTCATAAATGACCTTGTTTGACTTTTCTTCAAAACAGAGTTTTGAAGAAGAGTCGATGTCTCTTCAGGTGATGATGAAGCTTTCTGAACCATAGTTGTATAAGGTCTCCCTCTCGCTTGCATGACTTGTTCTGGACATGTTTTCAAGGACCAAATTGATAAATTCTTAAACCCAATCATAAAAAATTGTCTTTGTCCTGTAAAGGACTAGACTTGGACTGTCATGAGCTTTGGTGATTATGGAAAAATACCTGAGCCAACAGGGGCCAGAGATGAGGGAAAATGACTAACATGACTTTCTCCGTCAGATCATGGCATGTCCCTAGCGAAATGCAGCTGGGTAAATGGAGTGGGACACCTAAAATTGAAATGCAGAAAGAGTTTTGATCTCTGACGGAGGGCTGACTAGACCGACTCTAACAGGAGGAAAGTGATCGATGGTTGTTTCCATATAAGAAAGAAGCTCAACTAACGTTCATGAAATCAAGGAGATAAGTTGATCAAGCAGTTGAAGGACCCATGAAGAAGAATTTGTTGATGTATAGAAGTGTCCCTAGCTAAGAGGGAGCTCTGACAGGTCCCTAATCAAGAGGGAGATTGGATTAGATCACCCTTGATTAAAAAGGAGTGACAATTGTGTTTTTCTATCTCATAAACTTACACTTAAAGAAACATAAAAAGTAGCAAAATATATTATTAAAAACACATTTAAGGAGAAATTTTCAAAAACTTAAAGAAATAGAAAAAGTAAACTCGACTTGCAAATCTATTGTTTTAACTTCCACCGCCATTATTAATGAAAAATTGTCGTAGAGGTATATTTTAATCCTATTTCATTTACTGTGTGTTTGCTAACTATTAAAAAATATTTGTATTTATGTTTATATTTATAATGTAAATATTTAAATATAATTAAAAAATTTATAAATATATATTTTATAAAATAAATAAAAAATATTTTTAATTATATATATATATATATATATATATAGATATATATATATATAGATATATATATATATATATATATATATATATATATATATATATATATATAATTTCATACGTTAAAAAAAATTAAAAAATATTTGTATTTATGTTATATTTATAATGTAAATATTTAATTATAATTAAAAAATTTATAAATATATATTTTATAAAATTAATAAAAAATATTTTTAATTATATATATATATATATATATATGTGTGTGTGTGTGTGTGTGTGTGCGTGTATATATAATTTCATACGTTAGTGGAAATTATCCATAAATAACATAAATATATTAATACTTCTAAACTAATAAATCAAATATACTAAAAACTCCTCTGAATTTCTAGTTACAGCGAGAGGGTAAGTGTAATCTGATGTTATAGTTACATGGGACGTGGTAAACCTAATCCGACGTTGTAAACAATTAGAGATCAGCCTTCACTATATTGGGATCTATAGTCCACGTGGCAAATAATCAGGTAAGGAAACCTACTCTATTGGGATCAAGTTGTCCATAACTAATGGTTAACGGAACAAGGCATGGCCATAGAACAACTTTTTCTGGCCATTAATTAATTTGGTTTTATGTTTGGAATTTGTAAATATATTTTTCTATTCTGATTTTTCATAAATATGATACTTAATTTCTTGTATATCTATAACACTATTAGCTTTTTTGAAAAAAAAAATTTAATAAATTTTTAAATATTAACTCTTTTTATCATTTTCTTATAAATATCAATTTTATATATCTTAAATGGCTTTTTGAAATAATATTTTTATTAACAATTTTTATTTTTTTTTAACTGAAACGAGTATTTTTATTTATTTGAGGCCAAAGCCAAGCAAGAATTACAAATCACTTTCATAGCTTTTCTCTGTTTTTCTAGTACTCCTAAGGAATGATTGCCATTTTCGGAGTCTCTGCATTTATGCTGATCATACTTTTTTCAAGATTGCATCCTGCATTTGCTAACCTGTCTGCTTCAGTGTTTAAATCTCTGAGGATATGGAAGAGCTGTGCTGATGAGAATTCCTTCATTAATCTGTTTACTCTTGCTAGCTGCTTGTTTAGAACTGGATCTTTGAGGCTTTTCTTGTGTATTAGAGACCTTATCAGCAGTTCTGAATCTCCAAAAACTATAATTTCATTTGCGTTTCCTTTTCTGGTCAGTTGACAAGCTTTTAATAGACTGAGTGCTTCCGCTTGATTGTTGGTTTTTAGCCCAAGTCCCCAACTGAATTCCTCTTTTCTGCCATTCTGAAAGTAAATGACTCCCCCTGCTCCTGACCTGCCTGGATTTCCCTTCGAAGCCCCATCGAAGAAGATTGTACATTTACCTTGTGACTTCCACCAATTCTGAAAATTGTCCGAGTTGTCTCTGTACTGCCAGTTTTCCTTGTGGTTTGGGCGGATGATGGCATGTGTAATTGGCATGGGTGTATAGCCTTCCAGCCACGTCTTTTCTTCATTTCTGAGGTTGTTGTCTTTGACACTAGTTTGTCTCAGAGTTTCTAAGAGGAGATCCTTGGCCTGCCTTGCTACTGCTTCTGCATTTATGTCTTTTTGGTTGAAGACAGCTTCATTCCTAGAGAGCCACAACTTCCAACATACATATTTCGGTGCTGCAGTCCATAACTTGTGCCAAAGAGATTTTTCGTTGATGCTGTGGGGGTACCGAGTTTTCCATGTCAAAAACAATTCTGTGATCTGACAGCGTGTTGGGGGACTCACATTCAGCCCTATTAAGAAGTTGTTCCACACTTTCTGTGCATACTCACAGTCAATAAACAAATGGGCTGCAGTTTCTGAAGCGTTCTTGCAGAGGACATAACGATGTGGGCCTGCAAAGTTTCTTTTGCACAAATTTTCTCCGGTCAAGATTTTATTGTGGAATAAGGTCCAACTAAAGAAGTTAATCTTGGGGATGTTGAAGTTTTCCCATATCTGTTTCCAAACTGATTCCGGGTACTGTGACTCCTGTTTTCCTTGCATTTGAAAGTAGCCTTGTTTGACCGTATACTCTCCTGTTTTTCGCCATCCCCATTGATCTTCCTCTTCCTTATGCACAGGTGTAAAATCTGTTATTTCCTCTAACAGAATTTTTGACTGTTCTTTTAAGTGGGTTGGGATGATTGGCAATGTCCAACGCTGCCAGTTGCCATTGAGGTCCCACTCTGCTATATCCTCAATTTTCCTTACTCCTTTTGAGATTAACCAGGCTCTCAACTCTGCTATTTCGTTGATGGTTGAGAGAGGGGAGTGATTCATGATTCGTTCTTTCCATAGTAGCGAATTTTTGCCATTCCCAGGGATTTTGTATAAATGGTTTCGGAAGAATTCGATCCCTCTGCAACACAGCCTCCAGGCCTGCGTTCCTCTTGGGGATTGCGCTGGATTGAAAGATGAGATTGGTTGCTTTTTTAAATACTTGAGGTTCAGCAGCTGACTGATTGGGTGCGAAGGCTCTGTGATTAATTGCCACAGGAGTTTGCCTCCCAATGCCAGATTTGCATGTTGGGGATCGCGGATCTGAAGTCCGCCTTCAGCTATTGGGCGTTTCACTGTCTCCCATTTGATGAGATGGAAGCGATCTTTGTTACCTTTCCCTCCGCTCCAGAGAAAGTTTCGAATGATGCTGGAAATTTGGTCAGTGATTTGTTTTGGAGCCAGCAGGAGCGAGGCTTGATATGTGGGCAGAGCAGAGAGCACGGATCGGATGAGGGTGAGTTTGCCTCCGGTGGTGAGCCAAACTCCGCCCCACGCTGTTATCTTATTTTTGAATTTAGATATCACTTCTTCCCACAGTTGATTTCGATTGGAGCCCCTCGTCAATGGTAAGCCGAGATATTTGATTTTTTCCCACAGAGCATATCCTTTGAACCCCAGAACGTTGGCAATTCTGTCTGTAGCATGCTGATCGATATTCCAACTGTATATTGCACTTTTCCTTTCGCTGACTAATGCACCGGTGATGTTGTAGTACTGTTGAAGAATGGTTTTAAAAGCGCTTGCAATTCTTATGGATGCGCCCCCCAGCAGAATTGAATCATCTGCGAATAGTGCATGATTCACCGGGGCTATGCCTTGAACTATCCTTATCCCTGGAATGGTACCGACTTGTTTCTCTTGGGTTAGCTTACGACTTAGAACGTCTGCCATCAAGATGTATAGGAAGGGCGAAAGAGGGCAGCCCTGCCTCAATCCCCTGGTTGCTTAAAAAAATTCCGTTGGTCTGCCGTTCACCATTGGGGCGATCCAAACATTTTCTGTACAAGCCTTGATAAGGTTTATGAAATCCTGTTTAAAGCCAAAAGCTGCTAGAACCCTGAACAAAAAGGAGCGATTAACACGATCAAAGGCATTGCACATATCCAATTTAATGATCATACCTTGTTCTTTCCGGGTTAGGCTGGAATGGAGAGCTTCTTGAATTTGGATGACATTGTCTAGAATTTGTCTGCCTTTTACGAATCCTCCTTGTGCCTGAGAGATGAGCTTTGGTAGGAGAGGCTTGATTCTGTTGGCCAGCAGCTTGGCCACAATCTTATAAGATAAGTTGCAGAGAGAAATCGGCCTATATCTGTCAAAGGTCCTTGGGTTTGTTTCCTTGGGAATTAAGGCTATGAAGGTAGAGTTTATTCCTCCGCCTACTTTTGCCTTCCTCAAGATTGCTCTTACCATTCTGAATAGGTCGTTTTTGATGATTTCCCAACAGATTCTGTAGAAGTGAGCTGAGAACCCATCGGGTCCTGGAGCTTTATCCGGTTCCATGGACCAAACTACATTGGTTATCTCCTCTTCCGTGACTGGGCTCAACAGAGAATCGTTGTCCTCCTCATTGACTAGGTTTGGGATGGTTGAGAGGAACTCCTCTGCGTCCTCCTCATTTCCATTTCTTTCCGCACTTAAAAGATTCTGAAAGTGAGTGACCGCTGCTTCTTTGATTTGTGAAATCCCATTATACACCTGTCCGGTTGTGCTAGTTATCTCTGCTATGTGATTACGGGAAACTCATGCCCTGCACTGTCTATGAAAGTATTTGGTGTTCCTGTCTCCAGATTTGAGCCACAAACTTTTGGATTTTAAACGCCAGTATTCTTCTTCAGTTCTGAAACAACAATATGCTTTCCTTTGGGAAGTTTTTTCTATGTCTAAATCTGTGGGAGAGGGATCTTTCTCCTCCATTTCGAATTGGACTCTTTCCAGCTGAAGAACTGCTTCCTTCCTTTGGCTAGTTGGGGTTTGCAAAGATTTTTTTATCCAATCTTTCAGAGCTTTTTTGGTGTTTTTTATTTTTTGTTCCCACACATAACTTGGGGATCCGTAAACATCTATCCTCCAGGCCGTTTGAACAGTTTCATAGAATCCGTCTCTGCCTGCCCAAAGAGGGCTGAAGCGAAAAGGAAGAGGGCCGAGATCTTCTTCTTTTTTAATACAAATTAGAACTGGCTTGTGATCCGATGTAAGCTTAGGGAGGATCTTGGAGAAAACCATTCTATTGTCCAGCATTAATGTACTGCTGATGAGAAACCTGTCCAGCCTAGCTGAGATTTGATTTTCTCCTGATCTGTTGTTGGACCAGGTGTATTTGCCTTTTATAGGTTTGAAGTCAACTAAGTCCCACTGTAAAATCAGATTGCCCACAGTGTTGACGAAGGGGTCTCTAGAATAAATCCCTCCTCTTTTTTCTTTGGGGTCTAGAATGATATTCAGATCCCCTCCAATGACTATGTTTGTAGGATTGATCTGTTCTAAATAGTCCATTAGTGTCCTCCAACACTCTCTCTTTTCTTCATAATGGACAGGAACATACAAATTAAAAAGAGCCAAGGAGAGATTGCTTACAGTGTGTCGCAGATCTGTGTGGATCCAATGTTGGGTCTCTGTGGATCGTTCCAAAGTGAATGAGCTTTTTGACCAAAACGTGCCTATTCCACCGGCCGATCCCCTTGCACTGACAGTCTTTCCTGAGTCATATTTCCATTTCAGCATGCTAGTGTTTAGAAGGGCTTCCCCTTCTATCTTGGTCTCCTGGAGCATTAGGATGTCTGCGGTTTCCATTTTCAGTAAGTCCTTGATAGCCTCTGCCTTATTGGGATTACCCAGCCCCCTACAGTTCCAGGAGATCAACTGCATCATTTACCACTTGATGAAGGGGGGCCTCCTGGCTTGGACGCCCTTGGTCTTGTGTTTCTCCCGATGGACATTTCTATGGTGGCTTGACTGCCTAGGGTTTTCTGCCTTTCTGATTCTTCTTCTCTGGTTTCCCTGTTTGTTCTTCTACCCACTTTTTTTAGTGGCCTTTCGAGTATCTCTTCATCAGATGAACCCGCATATTCTTGGTTCTTCTTTTTTTGTTTTATTATGTCTGCATAAGAAGGAGAGGGAGTGTTGTTGGGATTCGGATTTGGAATATTACCTGGTTCTTGTATATCTTCGTTGTTCTTCTGCGGTGGATCTTCTGGTTCAGCCTCTGGTAGATCTTCCGGAGGAGTGAGGGATTCGAAGGGATTTTTGTCTCCAGCACTGCTTTTAGCTTCTCTACTTCCACTGTTTTGATTATTTGTGTCTTCAAGCCCTGATTTGTTCGCTGTCTCTTTTGTTTTGTTTTTATTGTTCTGCCTGCTGCTCGCTGTTCTCTTTGCTTGCTTCGATTGATCACCTTTTTCTTTTTTTGCTGTTTCCTCCATTTTTTTTTGCAGTACCTTACAAAATGCCCGTATTCGTGGCAGTGCCGGCATTTAAAAGGCAACTGTTCATAGTCTAGTTCCTGGATGTGCGACCAGTCGGCCACTGTTAGCTTGATAGCTTCGGGGAGCCCGACCTCTAGGTCGACTTCCACGCAGATGCGTGCGCAAGAGAACTGATCCTTTCTCGGAGCCTGATCTATATATCTGCCTAGGGCATTGCCGATGGATTTCAGCGAGCTCTGACTCCAGCAATGGAGAGGGAGATGTGGAAGGCGCACCCAAACTGGAACCGCTGTGGGAACGTCTTGAGCAGGATCAAAATCCGGATGCCATTTGTTCAAGTATAACCCTCGTGGCCCCATAAAATAGGGACCATTTCTGAAGATCAAGCTTCGATCTTCTTCGCTATCAAACACGAATACAAAAAACCCTTTGCCTACAAAATGACTTTTTATACCTTCCTTGACCAGCGGGATCCAATTTCGATTGACCCATTCATCTACTGCCTTTAGGGATGGCCATAGCCCTGTGAAATGGCCTATTAGACCCCTTTCAGCTAGATTTAACGCTGTTCCGCATGCTTCTTCTGCCGGTAGAGACACCGAGGGAATGCTGTCCAGCTTTTTCACAAAATTTTGTTGCGAGAGCGGGATCGGTCGCTTTTCTGATGCAGCAACCAGGGCTCGGAAGGCATCTAAGTCTGAAGGCAGGGGCTCGCCCTCTTTCGCCATTCGGAGAAAGCTGTGATCAGGGCGAAAGCCCCATGCATCAAATCTGATCAATCCCGATAATTTGATTCAGAACTGTTCCTGGTTCTCTGATCCGATCTGTCAAGCAAACGGATTGGCCACGCCCAGTTCAACAGGGGTTCAGAGCCGTCACGGAGCGCGCGCGTTCTCTATTTTATTAACAAATTTTTAAATATTATCTTTAATAGATATTTTTTTATAAATATCATTTTTATATGTCTTTAATGTAATGTTTTATGTTATATTCAATTTAGCTTCTCTCATAAATGCTAAATGCTAAAGACGCTCACATGCCCATTGTTACGAGGATCTCCTAAAGGAGGAAAACAACTAGTTTGGCCCTTAACGATTTTATTAATGTTTATAATATATAACTTCATTTTTTTTTAATTAGATTTTATCTAATTTTAATTTTTATGCTATTTGATTTATTTGAAATGTTAAATTTTAGAGTACAATATTTCTAAATATTAAATATAATTAACTATTAATTGCTATAACTAATTATTAACTATTAATAATTATTAAATATAGTTAATTATTAATAATTAAATATAATTAATTATAATAATTATTAATTATTATAATTGATTATTAATTATTAACTATTTGTTAATTATTTATAAATGATGATGATTAATGTCTATTAAGACCAATAAACTTTAAGAAGAAAAAGAAAAAAATCTAATTGCAATTCTTCAAAATCTTATTAATTTGTTGTCCACCTATATATATATATATATATATATATATATATATATATATATATATATATATATATATATATATATATATAGTCATGTCGGCTCAATAAATAGACACAACGTGTCACACTATAATGTCAACTTATTAATGGACACGTGACAATTATAAATACCCCGTTGGCGTCACCACAGGAAGCATAGAACTCCGGATTACTTTGAAATCTTGGATGACATAATAAGTATAGATCTTGGACAAACACAATGACACATAATCTCAAATTCTTGTTTGATCATGGTAAATTATAGGGGAGAATTATAAGGTGAAATTTGAGGGTTTTTACATTTTAAGAGGGTTAATTTTTTATTAAAAACCATTTTCATATAATTAGCCCCAATTTTATTTAAAAAATAATTAATTTTTTATTTTAGCCCAAAATAAAAAATGGGCAGATAAGTTATTCAAACCTTCATTTGGCCTGATTCATTGGTTTTGGGAAATCGTATTCCCTTAAAATCGTTGAAATTTGATATTTGCCCCTAGTTTGGGAGATTAAAATGATTTAATACCTTACATTGGGCGCAATTTTTTTAATACCATGGGCCAATACCACATGCCCAAAAATTGTCTGTCATTTCTTTTTTTTAATCACGTAAGAGTAGAACCTTCTATTAATCAAGAGAATAATACATAATTTACAAGTAGTTGTGCGAGCTCCGAGAGAGTTCCGAAGGCAACTTTGCAGACAACGAAGCCAAACACAAAATGCTAGCAGAGGACCATCTGGTCAAACTAACTAGCATCGAAAGAACCGAGGAGCTTAAAAATATCAATTACAATTGAGGGTCCACAATACTACTAAAAAGAACAACCAGAATTCCCGGTAGCTTGTAGAGATGCAAACCGTACGTTCTGTTCTACCATGAACCAATGGACACACCCAGCTTACGGGCCCACAACAGACCCACACCGCAACCTTACCTATGGACCTGATGAAAACATTATTCCAGCCCTCTGCACATTTTTCGGGTTCGAAACAACAGGCCAATTTGCACGCTTAAACCTACACCATTTATTTCCTTTCGAGGATCCAACAGTTTACGACAATGTTGGGAGGACAAGTTGCGCAAGGTATAACCGCCCGATGAGAGCGGTATTCTCTCACATCTCTTTGCTACGTGTTGATCGAAGAGTGGCATCAGAGTCTCCCTCAAGAAAACCTAATACCACTTAGCCCGTGTTCGATAAACCACATGTGGTTTAAGAAATCTACTCCTTACCGAATAACTAGTGCGCCCTTTCACCCCTTGGAGGCCGTTGATCTCATGCATTGGATAGTTCTTGTGTTGTCCTCCCAAGAACTCTGTCAAACTCAAAACATCATCAAAATTTCTGCTTACATTTTTGTTCCAAGGACGAAAAAACTGTGATACTTCCATTGTTGGTCCTCTTGCCACACCTTCGAAGGACTGGTGAGCTACAGATTGCCCAGAAAGGGCAGACAATTTAAGATGCCCTGTCTACCCGCCTGTCTTCTAACCTCCTCAGTCCTGACTGTGAATCCATAGCTCTATACCTTTGTGTGCTTGACTGAGACAGTCCTCCATTAGTCTGCGTGGGGGTACCAGATCCCAATCATACCATGATCCCTATCCAAACTGTTGGCTCCTTCGTTCACCAAGCAGTCCGCTAACATGTTAGCTTTCCTCTTCACATGGACGAAGCTGACAGTTTTTAAGGATTGCAGATGGGAGTGGATATGGTGAAAGACCTATATAAGCCTCGAGTTCTTTGATACTTTGTCTAGAGAAGTGCCATTAAATATTTTCTTGGTCACTCTAATTATCAGTTCAGAGTCTGCTTCTATGATGACATTAAACAAATTCGAATCTAACAAAATTTCCAAGCATTTTTCTAGAGCCATGAGCTCTGCCATGTTGTTAGTGGCCCTACCCAAGTGGCCATGGAAGATTTTCTTTATTTGACCCTTTTCATCTCTTATAACACCTCCAAAGTCGACTAACCGTAGATTGCCTTTAGAAGCTCCGTCTATATTAACCTTTAGAAAGCCATGAGGAGGAGGTTTCCAAATGATACTATTAGCATTAATTTGGTTTACTCCCCCGATTAAGCCATGTGGATTTATAGACTGGAGACCCAAATGCAGAATAATGCTCACCTCTTGGGGCTGAGGGACATCATTAGGAATATTTCTCAACAAAATTCTTACTATGTCTTTGAGTGATCTAGGAGGATCTCGAGACACCATGGGAATGGATAAAGGATCAAAAATTCAAAATGGTAGAGAGGAGAATTTGATGGCATCAGTTGAGAGGGCTCGTCTTTATGATCGCAGTGGCGCAAACGGTTTGTCAATGTCAGCTCGTATGCAAAAGATAGAGCTCTTCAAAGATTGGTATGGGAGAGGAAAATGAGGTCCATAATGCGCCACATAACATCCCAGTCAGCACTTAAGACCCACATGGCAGCCCTTGATTAGCTTCCTAAACCTGCATAAAGAAACATGAGATATTTTGATTATAACTACAATTTGATATAATTATTCAAATTAACTATATAAGTAAAAACATATTTTACCAAATCAAAAAAATAACAACCAAAATATAAACAACCATGTAAAAATATTCCAACCATGCGAAATATTATGGTGGAGGGATATGGTTTAACCATATACCATATAAAGTTATAAAAACAACGTATTATGGCATAATCCATTATGATAAAGTTAGGGAAGCCAACGTATTGGTAGGCAATACGTGGCATGTGGTAAAGCTCTTAATGCAAAACAAACTAATTACGCAGAGATATTTTAGAGATATGGGATTTCTCATAATATAATTCACACACAGGCATTACCTAATATAATGAGAAAGGGAGCTCTTTAAATGCTAAAAAAATTAGTTATTTTAAGCTGATTTTAAAATTAGCTTATTATCTAAAGATCAGTTTATAAGAAAATAATAATATTTAAATATATATTTTATTTTTAGTTAGATAAAAATTTATTACTTAAAAATAAGTTTATGAAAAAAGAATAATATAAAGAACAAAAATTATAATTATAATTCAAAACTAACAAAAGTGGGTGATGACGAAGAATTCATGTTTCTACTGAAATTATCTATAAATAACTGAAATATATTAATACTTCTAAACTAATAAATCAAATATTACTAAAAACTCCTCTAAATTTATAGCTACAGTGAAAGTGGTAAAGTCTAATCTGACGTTATAGTTACAGTGAAAGTGGTAAGTCTAATTAGACAACAAGACTTCATTATACTGGGATCTATAGTGGACGTCGAAAACCTATTCTATTTGGATCTATCTGTCTATACAAACTACTCCTAACCAATGGTTAATGGAACAAGGCATGGGAGTAAAACAACGTTTTTTGCCCATTAATTGATTTGGTTTTATGTTGGAGTTTATAAAAATATTTTGCTATTCTGATTTTTTATAAATACCCTATTTAATTTCTTTTATATCTATGACAGCATTAGCTTTTTTGAAATATCTTTTTTATTAATAAATTTTAAAATATTAATTTTTGGACAATTTTTTTATTTAGGTAATTTTTATATATTTTTAATGGATTTTTTGAAATATTTTTTTTATTAAGAATTTTTTCAATATTAACTCTTTGGATAATTTTTTATAAATATCATTTTTATACCTCTTTAACTTAATATTTTATGTTATAACTTTCCTCATAAATATTAATGCTAAAGATACTCACATGCACATTGTTAGGAGGATATGGAAAGCAGGAAAACAACTAGTTTGGCCATTAATGATTTTATTAATATTTATAATATGTTACCTCTAAACTAATAAATCAAATATTACTAAAAACTCCTCTAAATTTATAGCTACAGTGAAAGTGGTAAGTCTAATTTTAGGTTATTGTTATTGTTAAGTTGAAAGTGGTAAGTCTAATTAGACAACGAGACTTCATTATACTAGGATCTATAATAGATGTGGAAAATAATCAGGTAAGAAAACCTATTCTATTGGGATCTAGCTGTCTATACAAACGACTCCTAACTAATGGTTAAGGCATGGCAATAAAACAAACGTTTTTTTGCCTATTAATTAATTTGGTTTTATGTTGGAGTTTATAAAAATATTTTGCTATTCTGGTTTTTATAAATACCATATTTTATTTCTTTTATATCTATGACAACATTAGTTTTTTTTTAAATATCCTTTTTATTAATAAATTTTAAAATATTAATTAAAAAATATTAGTTTATTTTTATGTATTTTTAATGACTTTTTTGAAATATTTTTTTTATTTACAAATTTTTAGATATTAATTTTTTTGGATAATTTTTTTATAAATATCATTTTTATACTTCTTTAACTTAATATTTTATGTTATATTTTAGCTTTCCTTATAAATGTTAAATGCTAAAGATGCTCACATGCGCATTGTTAGGAGGATATGGGAAAGGAGGAAAACAACTAGTGTGGCCATTAATGATTTTATTAATGTTTATAATATGTTACATTATTACTTTTTATTTTAATTATATTTTATTTAAGTTTTATTTTATGTTATTTCATTTAGTCAAAATGTTAAAATTTACCTTAAAACATTTCTAATATTAAATATAATTAACTACTAATTATTATAATTAATTATTTATTACTTATCAATTATTTATAAATAATTATTTTTTATAATATAATATTAATTATAAAAATCAATTAATTAATAATTATTAAATATTAAATATAGTTAACTTTTAATAATAAAATTTAATTAATTATTAAATTAAATTAATTAATTTAATAATTAATTAATTAATTTAATAATTAATTAATTATTAATAACTATTAATTATTATAATTGGTTATTAATTATTTATAAATAATGATGATGATGATTAACGTCCACTAAGACCAATGAACCATAAGAAGAAAAAAATGTAATTGCAATTCTTCAAAATCTTATTAATTTGTTATCGGCCTCAAAATATATATAATTGTCATGTCGGCCCAATAAATAGACACAACATTTCACACTGTAATGTTGGCTTATTTATGGAGACATGACAACTATAAATACCCTGTTGGGGTCACCACAAAAGCATAAAACTTTGGATTACTCTGAAATCTCAGATGGAACAATAAGTACAGAACTCACACAAACACAGTGACACATAATCTGAAATTCCTGTGTGATGAAGAACTTCAGATGCCTCTCCTATCTTCGGTGATGATTACAGTGAATTACAATAGCCTCATGACCATAGTCTCTTGACAGTTTCAGTGACTACAGTCTCAGCTACCTTGGAAGTTACAATCTTGGCATACATGCTATAAGGAGGATCTTAGTCATACGTTTTCTTGGCTTATATGCATTATAAACACAATCACAATATTGGCCTCTTAGTCCTGGTGTTTTTATGATGAAGAGGATTATACAGTTTCAACATACCTTCTAGATACTGTCTCGATAATGTTCTATGGAAGATCTATGTGCTAGTAATGATGGTGTTGTTGAGAGATGCAACAATGATCTATGTGAAGATGAAAAAATGGTGCATCAATAATGATCTCGTAGTTATGATGAAGTACTCCATGAAGGTGCAACAATGTAAATCTCAATAGTGTAGTAATGATGATTTGAATGGTGTAGCAATGATGATGATCTCAACAATGACAAAGAAGAGGATTGATGTCTTGGTCTTGGAGTGGCATAGTAGGTCAAGGGTCATGGTCTTGGTGTTCATCAATTGGAATCTCTATAAGAAGAATTTTGTACGAGTTTTCCTCTCCAAGAGGGAGAGGTTTTGGCCTTGGCAGAATGCCAACATTTTTTGTTCTTGTCTCTTTTTTTGGAAGCTATTTGATGAACTAAGAAGACATACTCTAATAATAACAAGTGAGGACTATGATAAGAACAAAATTTAAAAACACCTCACAAATAGTTATCAAGCTAAGAAGAATCACATTAACTCTAACTATCCTAGATTCTTCAACATGGTATCAGAGCTATGGTCACAGTCAAAGGAAGGACAAAAAAGAGACATTTCAAGGATCAAGTTTCTAGCAGAGCATCAAAGAAAGCTGAAGGACATCAGGATCTGCATTAGAGAAATAAACCCTAATCTTGATCAAACTCTAGAAATCTATAACAACAGTCTACATCAGCAATGGCTTTTGTCTATGCAATCAAGGATACAGTCTACAACAACAAGAACTTGTGTCTCCATAGTCATCATCAAAAGGCCACCAAGACCCTCATCAAGATGTCTACAAAAAAAGATAGCTTGAAGAATTTCAAAATGAAGATCACATCAACTTGGAGAAAGTTGAAACCCTAGCAGCAATCGTGATCTACAAAAGAAGGCAAAGCATATTAAAGAAGAAAAATCATTGTCATCATCTTTAAGGTTATAAAAGCAAGAATCATTTACTTGCCCTAGAAGAAGATCATCTTAGGAAGCAACAAAACATCCTCATCAAAAGGAGAAACCTTTTTCTATTGAGGAAATGCTTTCTCATTTGAAAGAAGATTACCCAAGAAGAAGCCCTCATACATCTTCTTCAACCAACATCAAAGTGATAAAGGTGAAAAATTTATCTTCACATGCCAAGTAAATATTTTTCATTTTTATAATCAAGTTTAGTTAAATGACTTCATGTTTGCAAGGAGATCTATAAATCGGTTGGGTCATCAATATTCCTTGCATGAAAAAGGAGGATAGTCATAGTCCTCTAAGAAGTTGAAGTCATTAAACATATCAAAAGGTATCCTATGAGTTTATGGAAAAGGATGCTTCTGAAAGATCCCCTCACATAGAAAAATTGGAAACATCAAAGTGATTTAGATGATAAACTCATTCTCTAAAGATGCATTGAAAAAGTTCACATGAAATCTCATCTACATGAAAGTAAAGGGTATTAGAGGATGTAGGATATCTTCCATCTAGAAGACCTAGAAAGGAAGATAACCATAATTCACTAACAGATAATCAAGGTAACAAATTTCCATGAGATGAGAAGGTTACCTCATTCGAAAAATTATGGCCTCTATGCTAAATAGAGAAAGACAAGTTGATGGAAAAGGTATTGAAGGGTAAAGGACTAAATCATGTGCAAAAAGGAAAGGGAAGTTTGGCACTCAAACAAGGAAAAATAGGTATAACTAAAATAATGGAAGCTCATATCACCGAATAGATGGAGGAAGCTGAAGAAAATGGCCAAGGAAAGAGGGAGTAACACATCTCTATGATTGGGATAGTATCCCTCACAAAAGGGTCCTATCATAAACTTTTTCTATAAGATATGAAAATGATGATAAGATGCATTGTGGCATCATGGAAGAATTAGGAACAAGAACTCGTGACATATCCATGGAAATCGTGAAGGACAAAGTCCATGATAGACAAAAAAAATGAAGGATATAGCTCTTAGAAACCTCAGTGGACATTGAAGGAAAGGAAGAAGTCATCTAGGGCAAGGCTCATCATACATCAAGTCAAAAAGGAAACATCTCCCGGTTGGGGATATACCAAATCCTCAAAATTATCTAATGGAATCCTCACCGTAGGATTCACTAATATAGAGAGGACACAAGTATTTCAAGATGAACTCCAACTTATGGAATCCATGAGACGATGATGTGATGACATGAAGCATATCAGTTGATTGAAGATATCTTCAACCAAGGAAGCTATTGGAAGAAGCCACGATGACTTGAAGGAAAAAATAAGATATGTATTCTTGTGTTTAATATTATAATGACATGTGATATGGTTGTATGTGACATAGATCATTGCATCTATCTTGAGAAGCATGATCAAGAGAAAAAGGATCTCCTCCTCTGAAAGGATGCAGGAAAACATAAGACACACTAGATGAAATCAACATATTATGTCCTCATATGAAGTATGAGGTGGTTGATCACAACTAATAAAATTTGATTAAAAGGAACCTGGAAATGGAATCTATAAGGAAGAGGTCGTGAGATATGCAACCATGATGAAGGAAATCAACATCCAAAAGATCAAGAAGACTTGAATAGAAAATCTACCTGAAAGATATGAAGAATCTGATGGAAAATATGTAGACCCTTCACAATAGATATCTTTGGGAGATGTGTCAACATGAATGTAGGATGCTGATACCTACAAGATGTCATGATGAAGAGCCACATAGTAAGGTACAATTTGATTTAATGATATATTTGATTTCTTGAATAATATATGGATAAATTGATGCAGTGCTACTTACAAGTACAACTAGCATTCATGTGATTAATGGACGAAGCATGATGAGAAAGAAGTAGTCATATGACAAAGGTTTTAGATATGAAGAAGGCCACTTTCCATGAAGAAAGGAATGACATGGTGAACTAAGGAGGAAAGTGATCGATGGTCGTTTCCATATAAGAAATAAGCTCAACTAGCATTCATGACATCAAGGAGAGAAGTTGATCAAGGAGTTGAAGGACCCATGAAGAAGAAGTTTTTGATGTATAGAAGAGTCCCTAGCTAAGAGGGGGCTCTCACAGGTCCCTAATCAAGAGGGAGATTGGATTAGATCACCCCTGATTAAAAAGGAGTGACAATTGTGTTTTTCTATCTCATAAACTTAAACTTAAAGAAGTAGAAAAAGTATCAAATATATTATTAAAAACATATTTAAGGAGAAATGTGCAAAAACTTAAAGAAATAGAAAAATTAAATCGGACTTGCAAATCTATTGTTTTATCTTCCACCGAAAAGTAAACTCGACTTGCAAATCTATTGTTTTAACTTCCACCGCCATTATTAATGAAAAATAGACGTAGAAGTATATTTAATGCTATTTCATTTACTGTGTGTTTGCTAACTATTAAAAAAATTTAAAAAGTATTTGTATTTATGTTTATATTTATAATTTAAATATTTAATTATAATTAAAAAATTTATAAATATATATTTTATAAAATAAATAAAAATATTTTTAATTATCTATATATAATTTGATACGTTAGTGGAAATTATCCATAAATAACGTAAATATATTAATACTTCTAAACTAATAAATCGAATATACTAAAAACTCCTCTGAATTTCTAGTTACAGTGAAAGTGGTAAGTCTAATGTGACGTTATAGTTACATGGAAAGTGGGAAACCTAATCTGACGTCGTAAACAATTAGAGAGCACAATTCACTATATTGGGATCTATAATCCACGTGGCAAATAATGAGGTAAGGAAACCTACTCTATTTGGATCAACCTGTCCATAACTAATGGTTAATGGAACGAGGGACAGCCGTAGAACAACTTTTTCTGCCCATTAATTAATTTGGTTTTATGTTGGAATTTGTAGAAATATTTTGCTATTCTGATTTTTCATAAATATGATATTTAATTTCTTGTATATCTATAACACCATTAGATTTTTTGAAATATTTATTTTTAATAAATTTTTAAATATTAACCTTTTTGGACCATTCTTTTATAAATATCAATTTTATATATCTTTAATGGCTTTTTTGAAATAATATTTTTATTAACAAATTTTTAAATATCATCTTTTTTAGATATTTTTTTTATAAATATCATTTTTATATGTCTTTAATGTAATGTTTTATGTTATATTTAATTTAGATTTTCTCATAAATTCTAAATGCTAAAGACGCTCACATGCCCATTGTTATGAGTATCTTGGGAAAGGAGGAAAACAACTATTTTGGTCATTAACGATTTTATTAATATTTATAATATATAACTTCATTTTTTAATTAGATTTTATTTAATTTTAATTTTTATGTTATTTGATTTATTCGAAATGTTAAATTTTACACTACAATATTTCTAAATATTAGATATAATTAACTATTAATTATTATAAATAATTATTAATTAATAAATTTTATTATATACAATTAATTATTAATAATTAAATATAATTAATTATTAAATTAAATTAAAATAATTTAATAATTATTAATTATTATAATTGATTATTAATTATTAACTATTTATTAATTATTTATAAATGATGATGATTAATGTCTATTAAGACCAATGAACTTTAAGAAGAAAAAGAAAAAATCTAAAATTGCAATTCTTCAAAATCTTATTAATTTGTTCTCTCTCTCTCTCTCTCTCTCTCTCTCTCTCTCTCTCTCTCTCTCTCTCTCTCTCTATATATATATATATATATATATATATATATATATATATATATATATATATATATATATATATATATATATATATATATATATATAAGTGTCATGTCGGCTCAATAAATAGACACAACGTTTCACACTGTAATTTCAACTTATTAATGGACACGTGACAATTATAAATACCCCATTGGGGTCACCCCGGGAAGCACAGAACTCTAGATTACTCTGAAATCTTAGATGACATAATAAGTACAGATCTCAGACAAACACGATGACACATAATCTCAAATTCTTGTGTGATCATGGTAAATTTTAGGGGCGAATTATAGCCCAAAGGCGAAATTTGAGGGCTTTTACATTTTAAGAGGGTTAATTTTTTATTAAAAACCCTTTTCATATAATTAGCCCCAATTTTATTTAAAAAATAAATAATTTTTTTATTTTAGCCCAAAATAAAAAATGGGCAGATAAACTAACCGAACCTTCATTTCATTTGGCCTGATTCACTGGTTTTGGGAAATCGTATTCCCTTAAAATCGCTGAAATTTGATATTTGCCTCTGGTTTGGGAGATTAAAATGATATAATACCTTACATTGGGCGCAATTTTTTTTAATGCCATGGGCCAATACAACATGCCCACAAACCATCTCTCATTTCTTTTTTTTTTATCAGGTGAGAGTAGAACCTTCTATTAATCAAGAGAATAATACATAATTTACAAGTAGCCACGCCAGCTCCGAGAGAGTTCCAAAGGCAGCTTTGCAGACAATGAACCCAAACACAAAATGCAAGGAGAGGACCATCTGGTCAAACTAACTAGCACCAAAAGAACCCTCGAGCTCAAAAATATCAATTACAATTGAGGGTCCACAAAAATACTAAAAAGAACAACCAAAATTCCTAGTAGCTTGTCGAGCTGCAAACTGTACGTTTCGTTCTGCTAGGAACCAATGGACACGCCTACCTTATGGGCCCACAATAGATCCACACCTTAACCCTACCTACAAACCCGACGAGACAGGCCAATTTGCACACTTAAACCTACACCATTGATTTCCTTTCAAGGATCCAATGGTTTATGGTGATATCGGGAGGACAAGTTGTGCAAGGTATAACCGCCCAATGAGAGCGGTATTCTCTCACATCTCTTTTCTATGTGTCGATCAAAGCGTAGCATCAGAGCCTCCCTTAAGAAAACCTGATACCACTTAGCCTTCGTCCGATAAACCACATGTGGTTTAAGAAATCTACTCCTTGTCGAATAACTAGTGCGCTCTTTCACCCCTTGGTGGCCATTGATTTCGTGGATCAGACAATTCTTGTGCCGTCCTCCCAAGAACTCTGTCAAACCCAAAACATCATCAAAATTTCAACTTAGAGTTTTGTTCCAAGGACGAACAAACCCATGATACTCCCATTGTTGGTCCTCTTGCCACACCTTCGAAGGACTAGTGAGCTGCATATTGCCCAGAAAGGGCAGAAAATTTAAGATGCCTTGTCTACCCGCCTGTCTCCTAAACCTCCTCAGTCCTGCCTGTCAATCCATAGCTCTATATCTTTGTCCGCCTAACTGAGACAATCCTCCATCAGTCTGCCTAGGGGATCCAGATCCCAATCATACTGCGAATCCCTATCCAAACTGGTGGCTCCTTCGTTCGCCAAGCGGTTCGCTAACATGTTAGCTTTCCTCTTCACATGGACGACGCTAACAGATTTTAAGGATTGTAGGTGGGAGTGGATACAGTGAAAGACCTGTATAAGCCTCAAGTTCTTTGATACTTTGTCTAGAGAAGTGCCATTACATATTTTCTTGGCCGCTCTAATTATCAGTTCAGAGTTTGCTTCTATGATGACATTAAACAAATTCGAATCTAACAAAATTTCCAAGCATTGTTATAGAGCCATGAGCTCCACCATGTTGTTAGTGGCCCTACCCAAGTGGCCATGGAAGATTTCCTTTATTTGACCCTTTTCATCTCTTATAGCACCTCCAAAGCTGACTAACCCTAGATTTCCTTTAGAAGCTCCGTTTATATTAATATTTAGAAAGCCATGAGGAGGAGGTTTCCAAATGATACTATTAGCATTAATTTGGTTTACTCCCCTAATTAAGCCCTGTGGATTTATAGACTGGAGACCCAAATGGAAAATAATGCTCACCTCTTAGGGCTAAGGCAGATCCTTAGGAAGATTTCTCAACAAAATTCTTACTATGTCTTTGAGCTGCCTCAAAATTTGGGCAATTATGTGTTGGGGCTCACTTGCTCTATTTTTGAAGATCCGATTGTTGCACTCTTTCCAGACATTCGAAATAATAAAGCCTGGAACTAGAATCCAGGATTTATTGATAATTTCATTCCCTGAGAAGTTTACCCACCAATTCTTCAATGTATTGGAAATGCTTAGTCTATCCCTATCAGTTTGCCTGAAGATTGAGGCCACCTAGTCCCAAACGATTGATGTGAAAGGATAGAGGTTGAGAAGGTGCTCCATCATCTCCTCTTGAGAACCACACAGGTAACATTGGGAGGGACCAATAAATCCTTTCTTTTTGAGATTATCCCAGGTTAAAATTTCCTTTTGATGCACTAGCAATATGAATAACTTTATTTTCATCTAATGGGGGATTTGCCATAGTTTCCTCCAGACTTGATCGGGATTCATATAGCTAAAACCTGTTACTTCCTCTTAGCTTCTTTAAGGTTAAAGTTACCTTCGGTGTTCTTTCCCCATCTTAATTGGTTAGATGAGTAGGATATCAAAATCCTTCTATGCTCTAGCTCCTGGACTAGGGCTCTTGCCAAGACCTTCAACAGGCTCTCCTCACTGTAGCCTAGATCCTTCTAATTCCTCCATTTCCCAATATTTCTATCATGGTCCCAGAAGTCTTTAACCATGATCAGCCCTTAGTTATCTATGTCTCTCTTGAGGGCTGCTAATTCATCCCTATAAAGGTTGGGCTCCTGTTGCCAATTGTCCTCCCAAAATCTTGCTAGATTCCCTACTCGAATTTCCTAGAAGCCATGTTGTTGAACAATGCTTTTATTTTCCCAGGCAAGATTCCAAATATGGGAACCCCTAATTTGCCCTGACATTCTAATGTGGTCCTTATCCTACCAATACTTGGCATATTTTTGTTTCCAAAGCCTAGCCCACAGAGTAGCCAACTCCTTAATCTATCTCCACCAAATTTTGGCTCCCGAAACTCTACTGAGAGTTTCAAGGTCATGAAGCCCCAAGCCACCATGACTTTTGGGCTTGCAAATCTTTTCCTAGGCTACTAAAGCCCACTTTTTTTCTCTTCACCTCTACCCCACAAAAAATCCCTTTGTAGACTTCTAATATGTTGCATAATACCTTTAGGAGCGGGAAGAGCTGAGAGCATGAAAATGGGAATTGCCTGCAGGACCGCTCGTGTGAGCACATGGCGCCCTGCCAAATTTAGAGATTTGTGTGTCCATTTCCTAACCTTACCCTGAAGTTTGTTAATTATAGTCTCCCACACCCGTTTTCTCAAAGGTTTGTCAGTAAGCAGTATGCCTAGATACTTAGAAGGTAGATGATCCCTTTGAAACCTAAGAATTCTAGTAATATTTCTCTGAATAGCAATGTTGGTGTTAATGAAAATAATTTGGATTTGATGAGGCTTACCTCTGTGCCTGTCGCCATAGCAAAGTCATTCAAGATGTGTTTGATCTCTCTGGCTTCCCTGACTGTGGGTATGCCCTGTATCATAATATCATCCACAAATTGTTGATGTGTGTTTGCCTCTCCATCTAAGGTGAGTTTGATACCCTGGATTTGTCCTTCTGCATTTGCCATTTTAAACGCTCTACCTAGCCCTTCCATCATGAGAATGAAGAGGAAAGGTGAAAGCAGATCTCCCTGTCTGAGACCTCTGAAAGGTGTGAAGGGTCTTGATGGAACCCCATTGAGCAGTATAGAAAAACTGGTTGTGGTGACAAGTGCCATAACCCATCTTATCCAATTATGGTCGAAGCCATATGCCCTTAGAATCGCTCTTATATAATACCAACTTAGCTTGTTATAGGCTTTAGCTAGGTCCAACTGAATGATAATGCCAGATTGTT
Source organism: Pinus tabuliformis (assembly GCA_031772625.1). Classification (NCBI taxonomy): domain Eukaryota; kingdom Viridiplantae; phylum Streptophyta; class Pinopsida; order Pinales; family Pinaceae; genus Pinus; species Pinus tabuliformis. Next base: position 208,855,361 of record CM062817.1, read on the forward strand.
TATTGCTTTTGAGAGAGTGTACCACCTCATGAGCTTGGATGATGTTGTTGAGGATTTGTCTTCCTTCCACATAGCCTGTTTTCTCCTTCGAGATGAGAGAAGGTAGAAGGGGCTTGAGTCTATTGGCTACCACTTTGGAAATGATTTTGCACACCACGTTACATAAGGCTATGGGTCTAAAACCATCCGAAGTCATGGCATTTTTCTGTTTTGGGATCAAAGTTATAAATGAAGTATTAAGAACCTTCATAACCATTTTAGTTTTTCTCGAGTCTTCCACAACCTCAAGAATATCCTGTTTGACTGTTTCCTAGAAGGCTTTGAAAAGGTCTACATTGAACCCATCCGGGCCTGGGGCTTTTCCATTCTGCATTTCATTGATCATTCCACTGACCTCCTCTTCCGAAACCGGCCTGTTAAGATTGTGGTTATCTTGTCTAGTGACCAGTTGAGGGATATATTGGGTGAAATGTTCAATGAATCTGGATTTGTCCTCCAGAGGTCCCTTTGCCATATTTGTAGGTTTTAACCCCCTATAGAAATTACCTGCATATGAATTCTAAAACACAGAAAAATAAACAATGCAAGAGCATAACACATAAAACACATATACACAGAGATTTTCCCACTGGATCCCAAAACCGGGACTACCAACTTGATTTTTCATTATGTTCCTTTCAATGTTATAATATATATTTATACATGCTGAAGCATCCAATACCATGGACTAAAAACCATCGCATCCAATACCATGGATCGAAAACCATCGCGTCCAAAAAACATGTGTGAAAATCATGCACAAAACCATAAGTGGGTCCACCCATTCTAGCATAGGGTCCAAAACCAAAATTTTCCAAGGCGCTGCCCTGGACCCCATAAAGTGGGGTTACGTGTATGCCTCAAACCCCCTGTGACACCCCCCCTCGCTACATAATCGGCGCAACGAAGGGGGGCTCCGCCCCCCTCTAACCCCCTAGTTAACTACATGGACTAGTCGTGGAAAGAATATAACACAACCCAACATTCTCCCACTTGTTGTTTTCTTTCCACAGTGGGCTACAAGAGAGCTTAGTCATTTTTCTAGCCCTAAATTACCCATTGTCTCTCTACACCAAGAGAACTTCTCAGAGCTCACAGATTTTTTCAATGCATCTGCAGTATTCTTCAAAGTGTCCACCTTTACCAGCAACACCTTTTTGTCTTCTATCATATACCTCACAAAGTGATACTAAACATCAATGTGCTTTGTCTTTGAATGATATGCGGGGTTCTTTGCCAAGAAAATTGCACTTTGGCTATCACAGTCTATCCTTATAACTCCCTATATTAACCCCATACTTGAACACAATATCTGCAACCAAACTGCTTCCTTGCTTGCATGAGTGGCTGCCATGTATTATGCCTCTGTAGTTGATAGTGCCACTATAGATTGTTTCTTACTCATCCAAATGACTGCATCTCCAAATAGGTTAAACACATACCCACTTGTAGATATTCTCTGATCCAGATCTCCAACCCAGTCTGCATCAACAAGGCCATGAATATCCAACATTCTGTCCAATCCTGATCTTCCTTGGTAGCACAAACCATAATCACTAGTGCCACGCAAATACCTGAAAACCCACTTCACTGTTTTCTAGTGCTCCTTCCCTAGTTTTGACATAAACCTGCTCAATACTCCCACTGCATGTGCAATGTCTGGTCTAGTACATACCATTACATACATCAGGCTACTGACTGTACTTGCATATGGAACATGAGAGATGTCCTCTTCCTCTTCTTGTGTCTTAGGACACTGTTCAGCAGATAACCTCACACCTACAGGAATAAGAACCTTCATCGGTTTACTATCCTACATATTAAACCTCTACAGTATTGTCTCGACATACTTCCTCTCTTTAACCAGAGCTTCCTCTTTGCCCGATCTGTTTTAATTTCCATGCCCAAAATATAGTTTGCAGCACTAAGATCTTTTATGTCGAATTTGGAGGACAATTAGGTCTTCAAATCCTGGATAATTTGTTGGGTCCCTATAATACTAGTGATTACCCCATTACTATTGTAGTTATACCCCTTATTTATATTTTTGTGCCCCTATTACCCCCATATTGTTATTTCTGTGCCCCATAGAATGCCTCTATTTTTATTTTTGTGGCTTTATATTATTATTGTTAGGTCGGTTTGATTATATTGTGACTCCTTAGACTCCTATATATAGAAAGGATGTTTTGTCATTTGTATCATCCAAGAATTTTTCATTTATGTAAGGTAAGAGAGGATGACCCCTTGAAGAGGCTGAATTCTAAGGCGTTGATCTTTCTTTTCTATCTTTTCTTGAGCTGGTTTCATAACATTTGGTATCGAGCTTTGGATTCTAGGGTTTCGTTGCTCCAAACAGGTCATCGTGGCATTTTCGCTATAACTTTTTTCTGTGACGTTTCAGAAGTCGCAAAAAAACCCATTTGAGAATAAATCGCATTGAACCTTGGGTCTGAATTTCAGATCTTTTCGCGCGATATTTGCAGAGATATGCTCTGAGGAAGTTGGTCTTTTTACAGACTCCTGAATTACATTCAAAACAGGTGACCTAGGGAAAATCGTCATAACTTTCTCTCTGGGGATCGGATTGAAATTTCGTAAGAAGGTACAGAAAGAGGATGGACTGTAGTTTGTTGTATATCTTTTTCAGAACCAAAGGTAGAAAATTGTACACGTGGCACTTCATACAAGTTCACTCTTCTGGAAAGGTCTATAATCAGGTCATCTTGGGAGATTGTGCATAACTCTTTCTTGGAGAATCCAATTTGGATCAGACTGGTGGCATTGGAAAGAGGACACAGAGAGCTACTACAAGTCACTATTTCAGAACTAGATGACTGTAAAGTACAGAGATACATCAAAGGCAATATCAAGCTCCTACAAAGTGAAAAAAGGTGTGTAGATTTTTTTAAATTTTTGCTTAAGCTTGGTTTGAAAATTTATTTTGAAGGAATTCAAAGGGCATAGTAGAGCATTATTATCGGTAACTGATGCCCCGCGGAAAGAAAATGCAAGCACCTAGTAAGGAACCTGAAAGCTCTAGCATGACTCATGAAGAAGAGGAAGAAATGCAACATGATATATCAAAATTACAAGACCAAGTGCAACAACTGTCCCTTGCACAAAAAGGAACAGAATCTAAGATGGATGGTTTAAAGAAAGATGTAGAAGCTAAGATGGATGGTTTAAAGAAAGGTGTATAAGCTAAGATGGACTGTTTAAAGAAATGCGTAGAAGCTAAGATGGATGGCATGGAAGCTAAGGTGAATGGCATGGACGCAAAAATTGATGGCATGGATGATAAGATGGAAGAATTGAAGATAAATATGAATAAGTTGCTACAAGAAATGGTCACTAAGGGTGAAAGAGTACTAAAGGAAACTCATGATGAGAACAAAAGAAATGTTAATCATGATTCCATAGACTCTAATGTTGGACCGAAGACTCACCATGTTCGAAAAATCGATATGAGGAAGTTTGATGGCAAGGATCCCGCCACATGGATATTACAGATGGAGCAATTCTTCGATCTCAATAATGTGCAAAACACACAAAAGGTACGTATGGCAACTTTATATTTGGAACCAAATCAGTTTGTATGGTATCAATGGCTTTGTTCTCGTAAACAGTTTATCACTTGGGCAATTTTTACGGAAGAATTGACAGCACATTATGAGGATACAAAAAGCAACACTTTTTTTAGCCAATTGATAAGTCTCAAACAAAAGGGTTCAATAATGGAGCACATTGAGGAGTTCCAAAAATTGAACTTAAGGGTAAAAGATATTCCAGAGGAGCATAGGATTGATGTGTTCATAGGGTCTTTAAAGGATAATATCCAACATGATGTGCGCCTTTGGGAACCTGATTCATTAGAGAAGGCATTCAGGTTAGCAAGAAAAATGGAAAGCAAAATTATGGCAACTAGGAAGCATACCATTCACAACTATAAAGACGGAAGTGTTGTTGCCCATAGTCTTCCACAACCTACAAGGTTGACACCACAACAATTGGAAGAAAAAAGAGCAAAAGGGCTTTGTTACAATTGTGATAGCAAATACACCAGGGAAAATTTTAAGAAGACCCCCTAAATTTACATGTATAATAAATGGGCGAATCTCCATGGTATATAGGAAAAATGGAAGGCGATTTTATCAATAATATGATATGTATATATAATTTTTTGGCGAATCTCTCACCAGGCACGGCGAATATTTTACTCAATTATAAAATCTTGTGTTTATTGAATACACAAGTGAAATTATTGCATTTCTTTAAAATATCTTTTGAAATCAAAATTACCGATATTTGATACCTTTCGGGGGTTAGTAAATCCAGAGTAAAGATGGATCTATGCTAGTTTAATTCCCCCATTTAAATAGGCTACATTCCAGGTGAATACCATGGGTCAATACCATGTGCCATTTTGGTGAATACCATGGGTCAATACCATGTGCCATTTTTATTTTTATTAATACTAATATTAGGGTTAATAATGTTTTTTTGCATGGTATTAATAACAATCTAGTCCATGGTATTTGTCCCATAGTATTTTTCCCATAGGTTTCACCTAAATATAACGCATTTTTTGAGTTTTTGTAAATATAAGGTGACTTATGGAGTAAATATAAAAAAATGTTTTATTTGTTTACCATACCTCTCGTTTATTTATATTTTTATTAATTTACCATACCTCTTTACAAATATGGTATTTGGCCCATAGGATGCACTTAAAAAAACCTCTTTCTTGACCCTTCATAAATAGAACGAGGGTTATGGACTAAATATAAAAAGAGGTTTTTATTTATTTACCATGCGTTTAGTTTATTTATATTTTTATTTATTTACCATACCTTTTGAGTAAGTATAAAAAAACGTTTTATTTATTTACCATACCTCCACTTTACTTATATTTTTATTTGTTTACACCCTTGCATGTATATAAGGTGACTTATGGAGTAAATATTAAAAAAAAAATATTTATTTATCATACTTCTCATTTATTTATATTTTATTAATTTACCATACCTCTTTTATAAATAGGTATTTGGGCCTTTGGCCCATAGGATTCACTTAAATAAAACCTATTCTTGAAAATGGCGAATGGAAGGTTGTAACTCCTAATTTCAAGGGCTAAATTTACCTTTTTTACCTCTCCCTTAAAGAAGGTGGGCTATTGAGGTGATTTGTAAAAGTGTACTATGATACAAAATAATCGCCACTAAAAATTTAAAACCCTTAATTTCGCCAAAGGGGAACATTCGCCTAAAATCACCCAAAAATACACAAAGGTAATAAGTGTGCTGAGAAGAAATTATTCTACATAGATTGTGAAGAGGAAGAAGAAAAGGAGCAAGAAAGGTCAAAAGAAGAGGATATATTCCAGGAACAAAGCCTAGATGAAGAACAAATAAATCTGACCATATCTTGTAATGCATTGGTGGGAATTACCACTCCTCAAACCATCAAGATAGAAGGACAAATAAAGAAGAAAAAGGTAATAGTGTTGATTGATTCAGGAAGAACCCACAATTTTATTCATTGTAGGGTAGCAAAAGAATTGAATTGCTTCTATATCCAGCACCAGAGTGTCAAGTGATGATTGCAAATGGAGGAACAATAAATTGCTCTGGAAAGTGCCATAATATCAAGCTATCCATGGGAGAATATGTATTGACTAGCCCAATGCTTTCCATTCCAATGGGAGGTGCTGATGTTGTACTAGGAGTCCAATGGCTACAATCCTTGGGTACAATAGCTTTTAATTTTCAAGAAATTTTCATGAAATTTTCTGTGGAAGGAAAGGAAGTTGAATTAAGGGGTATTGCAGGGAAACCAGGAAAGATAATCAGCTCTAATGGCATGACAAAGCTTCTAAAAAAGGAGCAAAGAGGTGTAATTGCACAATTATGTTCGCTAGATGTTTCCACATTGGAATGGAATCATATATTTCTCCAGATCTCCAAAAAGTCCTGGACAATCATTCCAAGGTATTTGAGACTCCAAAGGTCTCCCACCTATGCGTGATCATGATCATGCTATTCATCTGATTCCAGGAAGTGTTCCTCCAAACATCAGGCCGTACAGATATCCTATGTCCAAAAAAGTGAAATTGAACGTATGGTTGCAAAATGCTAGAGGTTGGTATAATTCAACCGAGTCAAAGTTCTTTCTCAACTCCAGTAGTATTGGTGCACAAGAAGGATGGATCATGGCGCATGTGTCCAGATTATAGGGAGCTCAACAAGCTCACTATTAAAGATAAGTTCCCATTCCTGTCATTGATGAATTACTGGATGAATTGCATGGATCAATTTACTTCACCAAGTTGGATCTTCGTTCGGGATATCATCAAATCAGAATGAAGATTGAAGACATTCCGAAAATGGCATTTAGAACTCATGAGGGTCATTATGAATTTTTGGTCATGCCTTTTGGCCTTACCAATGCACCTTCAACATTTCAAGGTTTGATGAATTCAATTTTCAAACCATTCCTTAGAAAATTTGTGTTAGTATTTTTTGATGATATACTAATCTACAACAAGTCTTGGAAGGATCATGTTGAACATGTTGACAAGGTGCTACAACTATTGGAGGAGAAACAATTATATGCAAAAAGATCCAAATGTTTCTTTGGAGTCCAGGAGGTGGAATATTTGGGTCATATTGTATCTCATGAAGGAGTTAAGGTAGACCCTAGCAAAATTAAAGCCATTAAGGAATGGAAAATTCCCACATCCATAAAGCATCTGCGAGGATTTCTTGGGTTGACAGGGTATTATCGCAAGTTCGTTAAGAATTATGGGAGAATAACAACACCTCTAACAACATTATTGAAGAAAGATTCATTTTCATGGACTCCGGAAGCAACAAAGGCCTTTAAACATCTTAAAGAGGCAATGTGCCAAGCACCGGTCTTAGCTACACCGGACTTCACAAAAACCTTTATTGTGGAATGTGATGCTTCAGGAAATGGAATTGGTGCTGTTCTAATGCAAGATGAAAGACCCATTGCTTTTGAAAGTCGTCTAATCAAGGGAAAGTTTTTAAGCAAAGCTATTTATGAGAAGGAAATGTTGGCAATACTCCATGCACTTAAGAAATGGTGACCCTACCTAATGGGAAGACACTTCAAGGTAAAAACGGATCATGATAGCCTTAAATACTTTTTAGAACAAAGATTATCCTCTGAAGAGCAACAAAAGTGGGTCACAAAGATGTTGGGTTATGACTTTGAAATCATCTACAAAAAAGGGAAGCAAAATGTGGTGGAAGATGCACTCTCAAGAAAGGATGAGGATATGGAAGCATTGTTGTGTGCCATTTCTATTATCCAACCAGATTGGATAAACGAAGAAAAGGAGGAATGGAAGAATGACGAAGAAGTGTGGGCACTTATTCGAAAGCTAAAACAAGATTCCAGTACTTCTGATACATTTAGCTGGAAAAATGATTCGTTATGGTACAAAGATCGCTTATACCTCTGTAAGAATTCCCAGCTAAAACAAAAGATTCTTATGGAATTGCACACTTCTCCTTTAGGAGGGCACTCGGGATTTTTAAAAACTTACCACAGGGTTAAGAAGGAATTTTTTTTGGATGGCCTTAAATCAGATATTCAAAAGTTTGTGGCGGAATGTTTGGTTTGCCAACAAAATAAAGTTGAAACAATTAAGACACCGAGTCTATTACAACCTTTATCCATTCCAAGCCAACGTTGGGAGGAGGTTTCAATGGATTTTATCACAGGTTTACCCAAGTCTGAGGGAAAGAGTGTCATCATGGTGGTAGTTGACAGACTTACCAAGTATGATGCATACACACTTGACACTATTGTACATATCACTTTACAATCCAAGTACATACTGCTTATTTATGAAACAGACAATCATAGCAACAAGAAAAGCTACATGGAAACCCAAAGATTATTGTAAGTGACAAAGATCCCATTTTCACTGGAAATTTTTGGACAGAATTATTTTCTTGTCTTGGTACTCAGTTAGCTCATAGCTCATCTTATCATCCTCAATCTGATGGGCAAACTGAGATAGTAAACAAATGTTTGGAAGGATATCTTCGTTGCTTTGTATCTGATAAACAGAAACAATGGGTCAAATGGTTGCCTCTGGCTGAATGGTGGTATAACACTTCCTATCATACAGCAACAAAAATGACCCCATTTATGGCACTTTATGGGTACCAACCACCATATATCACATCATATTTAAGAGAAAATTCTAAGGTTCAAGCAGTGGAACATCACATCGAACATCAACAACAAGTCCTCCAACTCTTAAAGGATAACCTCGAGTTGGCACAAAATAGAATGAAACAACAGGCAGATCAACATCGCAGTGAAAGAAGTTTTGATGTAGGTGATTGGGTATTCCTATGGCTACAACCATATAAGCAAATGTCCCTAAAGCAAGCTAAGAAGGATAATAAATTATCACCAAAGTATTATGGTCTGTACAAGGTGTTGGAAAAGATTGGTACTATGCCATACAAATTGGAGCTTCCTGCAGCTTCTCGATTACACCCAGTTTTCCATGTTTCATGTTTAAAGAAGGTTATAGGCGATAAGCTCCCAGTCCTAACAATATTGCCAGAACTTGACGAGGAAGGAAAAATTATATTGGAACTGGAAGCAGTCACAGAAACAAGAACTCGACAGCTACGAAATCGAACAATTTCAGAGTATCTTATCAAGTGGAAGAACTTATCCGCTGAAGATTCCACATGGGAGGATGAGAATTTTATGCAGAAGTATCCAGAACTGCTCAAGCGTTGAGGACAACACTTTTTTGAAGGAGAGGGGCATGTTGGGTCCCTATAATACTAGTGATTACCCCATTACTATTGTAGTTATACCCCTTATTTATATTGTTGTGCCCCTATTACCCCCATATTGTTATTTTTGTGCCCATAAAACCTCTATTGTTATTTTTGTGGCTTTATATTATTATTGTTAGGTCGGCTGGATTATATTGTGACTCCTTAGACTCCTATATATAGAAAGGAGGTTTTGTCATTTGTGTCATCCAAGAATTGTTCATTTATGTAATGTAAAGGAGGTTGCCCCCTCGAAGAGGTTGAATTCTAAGGCGTTGATCTTTCTTTTCTATCTTTTCTTGAGCTGGTTTCATAACATAATTTCTTTGTCATTTCAACCAGCAACATACCATCCACATACAAGACCAGATAAATAACACGGTCACCAATTAATTTAAAATACACATAGTGATATGCTTTGCTTTTGGTGAAGCCAAGTCCCCAATAAATGTATCAAATTTCTGATACGACATCCTTGGTGACTTTTTTAACCCATACAAAGAATTATTTAACTTACATACCAGTTCTTTCTTACCCTTCACCGCAAAGCCTTCAGGTTGCATCATGTATATTTCCTCTTCCAGAGCCCCGTGAAGAAATGTTGTCTTCACGTCCATCTGTTCTACCTCAAAATCAAAAGCAGCAACAGATAAAAGTAATCTAATAGAAGTTACCTTGGCAACAGGAGAAAAATTATCACCAAAATCAATTCCTGACACCTGGGAATAACCTTTTGCTACCAACCAAGCTTTGTATTTCTCCACCTTTCCTTCTGCATTTGTCTTCTTCTTGAACACCCATTTGCTGCCAATGGGTTTCCTTCTAGCCAGAAACTCCACCAGATCCCAAGCCTCATTTTTGTGCAAAGATGCCATTTCATCAACCATGGCCTCTTTCTAGAGTTTTCCATCCTCTGAATCTACTGCTTCCTTCAAAGTTCTGGGATCATCATCAGTAATAGTTAAAGCAATTCGAACAGAAAAGGATGGACTATACCTCTATGGTTGCCTTCTTTCTCAAACTGATCTTCTCACACCTAGAGTTTTGTGGCTCTTCATCTTTTGATTCCTCCTCTGCTATAGAGTTTGACTCTTCCTCCTTAAGCTCAAACTCTATCTTCTCAGGTTCCTTTGGTTGGACTTCATGTTTAATAACATCTTTTACCTCTCTGAACACCACATATCGGCTATACACAACCTTTCGTGTGACTAGGTTCCAAATCTTATAACCCTTTAAACCATCCTTATACCCAATAAAGATGCACATTTCAGATTTACTATCCAACTTGGTTCGTTTCTCCTTTGGAACATGTACATATGCATCACATCCAATTACCCTCAGATGTGAAAGAGAGGGTTTCTTACCAGTCCATACCTCTTGTGGAGTCTTATCCTCCAACGCTAATGCAGGTGACCTGTTGACCAGGTAACATGCAGTATCCACTGCCTCTACCCAGAATTCTTGTCCTAACCTGGCACCACTGAGCATGCTTCTTGCCCTTTCCATCAACAGCTTATTCATTCTTTATACAACTCCATTTTGCTGAGGTGTATATGGAGTAGTATTCTATCGTGCTATACCACGCTTCTTACAAAATTCTTCAAATTCCTTGCGACAAAACTCTCCACCATTATCTATTCTCAACACCTTTATCTTCTTCTCTGTCTGATTTTCCATGAGAGCCTTAAATTCTTTAAATGTGTCAAAGGCTTCAGATTTCTTCTTAAGGAAATATATCCATGTATTCCTTGAGAATTCATCTATAAATGATACATAGTACACAGACTTACTTAGTGATGGAACCTTCACAGGTCTGAACACATCACTGTGCACAAGTTCTAATATTTGTTTCACCCTCTTACTACTAGAGGGGAAACTCACCCGATTCTGCTTCCCATATACACAATTTTCACAGAAATCGCAATCCAGAGAGCTATTAGTCATACCTTCTACCATACCTTTACCATGAAGTATTTGAAGGCCCTTCTCTCCAATATGTCCAAGCCTTTGATGCCACGACATGGTCTTCTCTCCAAAGACCACTAGACTTTCTTCTCCACTTTCAGGAACCACAGAACTGTTGCACCCATCAATAATAGTGCTACCTTGCATCTTGTAGAGAGTTCCAATTCGAACTCCCCCCATCAATACCAGTGCTCCCCGAACCATTTTGCAGGTATCCTTCTCAAACACTATTTTTACACCTGCATCATCCAGCTTGCTTGCAGAAATTAGATTTCTAGCCAATGCAAGAATATGCAGAACACCCGAAAGTGTTCTAACCCTTCCACCTTGCAACTTCAACTTTACTTTTCCACGACCAGTAATTCTAGCCTTCCTATCATCACTTAAGAAGACATCACCACCATCGTATTTCTCATACTCGCAGAACCACTCTCTATGGGGAGTGAAGTGAAAGGATGCACTTGAGTCAATCAAATGATCCATGCCTTATGTCTACATGTGTACTTGAAGAAGCAAAGTACACATCCCCACCTTCATCTGAGGTGGTTTTCGCCTTTGCAGAAAGAGCATCATCAGATCCCTTTCGTTTATCAAGAGATTTAGATTTACAATCCCTTTTGTAGTGCCCTTCCTTTCCACATTTCTAGCACACCACCTTTACAGGTTTTCTTAGAGATTTAGATCTCCCTCTAAATTTAGATCTCCCACTCGATGACTTATTTTTTTTATTTTTATTTTTTCTGTTCTGGGACCATCCTCGTACAAACAAGGCATCACCATTCTGGCTCTCCATATTTTTCCATCTCATCTCCTCCGTCAGCAAGGATGAGACTATTTCATTAAACTGCAAGGTAGTTGCATTGTTACCTATTGCAATAACCAGACTATCCCATGAATCTGGTAGAGAACACAACAAATTGATGCACTTATCTTCATTTGAAATTTTCATATCAACATATGCTAACTAACTTACCACAGTATTAAATGCGTTTAGATGTTCTGTCATAGAGTCTCCATCTTTCATCCTTAGGTTATACAACGTTTTCCGCAAGAACAATTTATTCATCAGAGACTTAGATTGGTACAAAGTCCCTAACTTGTCCCACAAAGCCTTTGCCGTAGCTTCCCTTGATACATTCAACAATAATAAATCTAAGACACATAGTCGTATTGTGCTTTTTGCCTTTTGATCCAACTTCTTCCATTCTTCATCAGACGCTCCAGTTGGTTTAGTAACCGGATCTACTGATCCACTGATCCTTATCCACCAACATATCCTTCATCTTGAGTTTCCACAACTCGAAACTCTGACCATTAAATTTCTTGATCTCTATCTTTCCACTGCTTTCCATCTTCTTTCACCACCAAAATCGATCTCGCAGATATCCGACTGAACAGGGTCTACCATAGGCCCGAGCAAAACCCCTTAGCAACAAAGGCGTCTCCTTGAAGCCAAAACAACTTCGATACCAATGTAGGTTTTAATCCCATAAAAATTACCTGCATACGAATTCTAACACACAGAAAAATAAACAATGTGAGAGCATAACACATAAAACACATATACATAGAGATTTTCCCACTAGATCCAAAAACGGGACTACCAGCTTAATTTTTCATTATGTTCCTTTCAATGTTATAATACATATTTATACATGCCGAAGCATGCAATACATGGACAAAAAACCATCACGTCTAAAAAA